>JBBBDQ010001125.1:882500-1482500 GCA_037127315.1 Ascarosepion bandense
GAGGGGAACATGTATTTAATAGCTATAACATTTTTCCAACTTGCTCTGATTATCATTTCATTTTAGACAGATGATAAAAACATCAAGTTAGCTTAGCAAATAAAAAACCATGTTGTAAGCATTGTCTTAAAGGCAGGGTATAGAGGTTAAGAGATTGCTTGTTTCCTAAAAATTGCACAGTTGTTTGTCAAAGTTTTCAAAGCGCTGGAATCTGTTGATGGAGATTCTACAGCAGTAACCAAATGTAAAATGCATGAAAAGGATTCTAATGCTATCAGAACAACCAAATTTGTATGAAAGGTTAAGAAAATCCCTGATAAGAACTCTGAAAGTCAATTATCACTAGGGTTAAGGAGCTCAGGATTTTAAGGCACTCTTACAGAATTGTACGGACCTTTGATACAAGTCATGTAATATGGAGAGGCCAATTTATATCTGCAAAGACAAAAGATAACTGTCTAATCAGTGCAAAGTGCTTGTTGAAAAATGAAAAGCTTGGAATGCTTTACTTTTTCTTTGATGAGAAAAACTTTGATCAAAAGGTCAACTGAAGTTGTGGTAGATGGTTATACAGAGACCCTAAAGATGTTCTATTGGTCATGCACCAATTCCCGCAACTCTGAGGGTTCTGGAAGTCATAAGCAATGAGAGAGATTTCATGCTTCCTCACTTCTTTTCTCGGGGTTTAAGGAGTAATGCTAATGACTATAAGAAGGTGTTGGAGAGAGACGTGAGGCCTTGAATAGGGAGCATGATAAAGAAAGACTGTACACCTCACAAAAATATTCTTTTTTGATCTCATAAGGCCAAGACAACACAAGAATGTGTCCTATACCTACCTATATACAGGAATGAAATGTTCCTATTCTCTTACATATGTAGGCTTACGACCTATCACGTTGAATACACCGGTTCTCGCTCGATCACCAAAGTTAAGCAATGTTGAGCCTGGTCAGTACTTAGATGGGTGACCGCTTGGGAATACCAGGTGCTGTAAGTGTTTAGTGACGGATGTGCATTGTGGTGCAGTGGATATCGGCTCGGAAAGAGAAATCAGTGAGCCGAGTTTGAATTCCAGTTGAATACTCTGCATTCACTTAAGCACTGGTACCCTTGGGAAAGTATTAATCTGTCCTTTCCCTCCAGTTATGGGTTAAATAACAAGGGTAGGACTTGGGGACCCTGCTCTTAAAAACAAATCCAATGAATCTTGATACTCAAAAAGAAAAAAGTATGACTAGACACAAAAACTTATATAAAAACAACAATAAATTGTTGAAAAAAAAAGGTATTACCAGCAATAAATAAATAAATAAAAAATTTAGTTGGCAATAAATGACCCGCCGAGGTTGATTTGCCATAAAAACAAAACAAGCAATCAACGAAAATCTTAAATACGTGGACACTATTGTAGTAGAGTAGAGTGATTATACTGACTAACAATCATCGCTCTCTGTCTTCCTCACTGCCTACAGACAGGAGAAACCCAGAGAGGGCTCCACCGAAGGGTAGAGCCTCATTTAGGGATAACTGACAGTAGCTCTGACCTGATCTTGTGCAGGGTTAATGAGATATTTTTGGTACGGGCTTAAGGGCTCAGAGACCTTCCTTTAAAAATAGCCTTATGCCACATTCGGCCTATATGGGAGGTAGATAGATACAGGGTGATTATAAAGCAGTTTACTAGCAGTGTATTTACTTCATGCAGCATGTGAGTCTTGTACTTGTTGATATACTACTATTCCCAACTTCTGTTTTGGTGATTACTCATGCAATAACCTTTTAAGGTTAAAACAGAATAGATTAATTAAAATCTTCACAATTATATCACCCCCAAATGGCCTGCTATCTCTCCATATCTGAACCGTATGGTGCATAGTCATGAAGGAAGTGAATCAACGTCCTCACCATAACAAAATAAGATCTCTGAAACAGAATCTTCTGTACAGAAGAAAATGGTGACATACCCCAAGGCCAAATTGCTTATTTTCATGTGTGTTGCATGTTCCTTTTGCAGAAGTAAAAAGAAAGGGCGGGGGGGGGGGGGGCTGAAAAAATGCTTCACTAATGAATGAGGTCAGTAAACTCATGTAAATTAGCTTCTCCTAACCAGTTGTGGTTCAAGTTTCAGAGAGTGGAATGGATTGCATAGAAAAATTTGCTAATCCATTTCTACATTCCATAAATGAAAAACCTGAAAAGGATCTACAAAACTGCTATAAAGCAACTAACTTTTCCCACAAAAATATTTTTGTATTTATAAGGCTGCCTGTGTGTAGATTTGAACTTTGTAAACTTTTACTATACACTGCCATAATTAGGACAATGTCTAAAATAAATAAAATCATCTGATTCAGGCAAGTCAATGTTTCAGCCCTCACATTGAAGTGGTCACTAATGTTAACAGCAGATTCGTTCAGTAGATGTGTCAAGAAGAATCTCAAGATTATTCATGCCAATATTTTCTCAAATAAATCTCTTCTTTTGTGACTTATATATCTTCTATTAAATTCATTCAAATGTTCTCAAAGAACTCAGCAATTGTGTACTACTTGCTGCTTTTGTGCAATAAGTGTAATGTTAACTGCCAACAGATGTATATCTCTTTAGTGTATCATTGTATGATTGTGGTTCAAAATTAGTTTTACAAATCTGATGGAAAGGCTGTTATAAGTATTTGTCTTCAGCATGGGGTATCTGGCATAGTGATGGTTAACAAGCTCATCTTACCTCTGAATTCAGCCCTCTCCAAGTGTCCTATTCTTGTGACACTGAGACAAACTAAGTTAAGCTTAGTAAAAATATCTTTATACAAAACTACAAATATATAGGCATATCAGTAAATTTATAACTTAAAACAAAAGTGTTTGTTTCATGTAACAAATTTCTTGGCTGTTTCAAAGTCAGAATCTGTGGAAACATGACTAGCAACAACTAATCAAAAAAAGAATGAGAATCTTTTTCTTAATGAGCAACATAGGATTTTGACCAGTCCTTATGTTCTTCAATTTTTGCACACAAATTATAACTCTCACTGCTTCATTATTTTTCATGCTTATGCTTATAAATTGAAAAGAAAGACAGTTCAATGTTGGTTGATTGATTTTGTTTAGTGGCATATCAATCTCTATGGGTTACTTAGTATTGAAATCTAAATATATGTAAGCAGTTTTAACTACAAATATTTTCTTGGTATTAATTCAAACTATTGTTCTCATCTTGGCTGATATTATTATGGACACAACATTTCAATCAAGTAACCTCTGGTCATCATCAGATGTCCATTGATTAGTGTGTCACTCATTGATTGAACTCATGACCACCAGATGATAGTACTTGTATAACCAACTGCTATATCCATGACACCACTGTCCCTAAGGACATTACTGGTGAATTTTTGGAGCTTTTATATTCAGTGTCAGATGTCTTTGATGGTTTATGCCAGTAGGTTGTGCCACGTTTTATAATTTGGTATTTATTTCTGATATGATTAAATGTCCAGTCCTGCAGGAACAAACAATAACTGATATCACAGGATATATCACAATAATCAACAGATAATCCATATCAACCAATCAATGGACACCTGATGATGACCAGAGGGTACTTGGTCGAAATGTTGTGTCTATAATAACATCTATGAGAACAATAGTTTGAAGCAATACCAAGATATTACATATGTACATAAGATTATGTACAAAATTCAAAATATTTGTGATTTAGTATTTATTTCTGAGATGAGTAATTGCTAACATATTGACAATTACTCATCTCAGAAATAAGTACAAAATTACAAATATCTTGTGTAAAATTTTATACTTTCATGGTAAATGTAATTTTTTTATGTATGATTTGTAGATAATAAAATGTATTGTTGGTAATTTTCTTAAAAAATGTATTGTTAGTAATTTCACAACAAAAATGTAATGTTGGTAAGTTTAAAAAAAATGTATTGCTGGTAATTTTAGTAAAAAAATACATTTTTAGTGTTGCAATGATTGTCATTTATTATAAAAATGTATTGTTGGTAATTTTAGTAGAAAAATACATTTTTAGTGTTGCAATGATTGTCATTTATTATAAAAATGTATTGTTGGTAATTTTAGTAGAAAAATACATTTTTAGTGTTGCAATGATTGTCATTTATTATAAAAATGTATTGTTGGTAATTGTAGTAAAAAAATACATTTTTAGTGTTGCAATGATTGTCATTTATTATAAAAATGTACTGTTGGTAATTTTAGTAAAAAAATACATTTTTAGTGTTGCAATGATTGTCATTTATTATAAAAATGTATTGTTGGTAATTTTAGTAGAAAAATACATTTTTAGTGTTGCAATGATTGTCATTTATTATAAAAATGTATTGTTGGTAATTTTAGTAGAAAAATACATTTTTAGTGTTGCAATGATTGTCATTTATTATAAAAATGTACTGTTGGTAATTGTAGTAAAAAAATACATTTTTAGTGTTGCAATGATTGTCATTTATTATAAAAATGTACTGTTGGTAATTTTAGTAAAAAAATACATTTTTAGTGTTGCAATGATTGTCATTTATTATAAAAATGTATTGTTGGTAATTTTATTATAAAAATGCAAGACATCACTTGAAGCTTATGGGGACCTGGTTAATGTTTCTTTGATTCAGCCTTGTGTCAGACATAGCTGAACACCCTACAGCTTACAAGTTTTATCGAGAATTATCATTAAAAAGTTGGTTGTCAGTTGGAGTGTGTGGATTAGTGTAGAAGAGTGGAATAATAAAATATACATTTTGAATGTTAACATAGAAATTTATTATAAGAAAAGACTAACATAAGTTGTAGAAATTAATGTTCAATTAGAAACATTTATTAAGAAGTTAAGGGTAGAGTTCGTACAAAATGTTCGTAGTAGTAATTGTTGAAAGAGATAAGGAGAAAGAGAACAAGGTGCAACTTGACCTTATCTCCAAGTTGATTGGAAGTTGGTTACATTTTAGATGTTTGTCTCTGGTTCTCATCTGACACTCTGAGATTGATGCTGACCAGGGCCTTTTTATAGTATTCAGATCACTTGCTCACAAAGTCCTCAAGTCTTGCAAGTCGCTCCCATTGGTCAAAAATCATTTTAACACCTACTTGCAAAATCTGGTTTCAAGCACATAGTCAATCTTTTTCTATTTGGGAAAAACCAGGATTTCACACATCATTGTGAATTTTGTAAAAGTGAAGAAGAAGATTGATTTTAATTAATTTCTTATTCTATACATTCAATAAATCCCAAGGCCTAACTAATAAAACAACAACTTTTAGGCAGAATTTGACTTTATCTATCAACATAGTCTCTTTCTAGTGTGATACACTGATTCCAATGCTCCTCTAACAATTCAATGCCTTTTTTGTAGAATGATTTATCTTGGACCACAAAATACACCTCAGTTTCTAATATCACTTCTCTATTGGAGCCAAATATTTTTTCCTGGAGCATTCTTTTGAGGTCTGCAAACAGCCAATAGTCACTGGGAGCCAGATCTGGAGAATAAGGTGGATGCAGAAGCAATTCAAAGTGCAACTCATGTAGTTTTGCCATCGTTGCGATCGACTTGTGACACGGCGTGTTGTCTTGGTGGAAGATCACTTTTTCTTCATTTGTGGCTGCTTTTTGGCAATTTCTTCCTTCAAATGCACTAATAATGCTATATAATATTCACTATTGATGGTTCTTCCTTTCTCAAGGAAATTAATGAAAAAATATCTTGCACATTCCAAAATACAGAGGCCAAAACCTTGTTTGATGATGTTTGTGTCTTTGGTTGCTTTGGACATTTTCACTTGCTGCTGTCCACTTAACTGACAGTCAATTTGACTCAGGAATGAAGTGGTTGATCCATGTTTCATCCATTGTCACATATCTTTGCAAAACTTTTTCTTCTTGAGTTGAAAGAGTTGCAAACAACACTCTGAATCGTCAACACATTGTTGTTTTTGATCGACTGTGAGTAAACGCAGACCCCACTTTAAACACAGCTTTCTCATTGATAAATGTTCATACAAAATGGTGAATACACTGCCTTCTGATACATTTAACTCCACTGCTATCTCATGCAACTTCAATTTATGATCAGCCAAAACAAGTTTGTGGATTTTTTGCTGTTTTACAATACAATTTTGGGCAACCTGAATGTGCAGCATCATTTGTGTCTGTATGACTGCCTTTAAAGATGGTATACTGTAACCCTATATCCACATATGAAAAAAAAAATGTAATTCTTAGTTTAATACAATGGCACAAAGGAAATTATTAGTAGTGGTATTGTTGATTTTGCAATTTATTGTAAATCGTGATATGGGCACTGATTAGAAATATTTTAATACTCAGATGCTTATCAAATCTGGAAGATAGAAAAACTAGCTGAAAATTGGGGAGAAAAGAAAAATATATTTTTCCCATTGTTATTCAGAAGTGAATTTTTTGGCCAGTAGAGTAAAAAATAATGATAGTCAAAACAAGGCTGTCAGGACTTTTGATGGGGTTAGGGTAAGGTCAGATCCTAAGTTCCCACATTTGCTGGGAAAAGGATTTGAAAATTTGAAAACCTAAAATCAGCTGAAGTAGGAAGAAGAGGACAAAGAGAAAATTACATCAGATGAGGTGTTGATGTCTCATTTGTTGAACCATATCTCCACCTTGAAATGTATAGGTGGAAGCAATTTCATTGGTCAAAAATCTGATTTGCATAAAGATACCCTGGGTCTATCAGCATCCCCAAAGAGAATTGGGGACAAGTATAAAAAATTGAGACCCCAGTGAGAAAAATCAGTTTCAGAGCTGCCGAGCAACAGAGACTAAATGACCCCACTGCTGCTGTCGCTACATACCTTCCATTCACTCCACTTGGCTATTTCTGTAAAGCTTCGATAAAGAGCCCTGAGAGAACTTTTTGTTTTAAAAGTAATTGGGAAAATTGAAAGCTCTGATTATTCTAAATGAATCTTTCGCTCTGTTGTGAACACTGAATTCGACAATTGTACATTCTGCTTTTATTGTTAATTATTTTTTATATATATATATAAAGACTTTTTCTGTAACTCATCCAGGCATCTTCAAACATATTCATTTGTTTTTTTTTGGGGCCGTGTTTATTTTATCAACACAAGTGTACACATGTATCCGGCCTGGTTTGAGGTGGTAGAGAAATGGCTAGCGGGTTTTCAACGTGACTTTCCTGAGACCAAAGAACACAACATGGGCAGGGAAGTTCACTGTTGTAATAGAAGTCTTGAGGACCACCTGCTGTAACGAGGCCATCATCACAATTAGCAACCTGAGAGGGTTGTCATAACTGGTGCCATTTTGACAGCATCAACCCTGACTCAGGTTCTGGTCATCATCATCACAACAGGTTCCAGACCTGGGGCAATGAGCCAGCTGGGTGGCAGTGTCATATACTACCTCTTAATCATTGTTACTGACAAAGCAGAGTCCGAATAACACTTATCAAGCCATTGCTTTGCTTGAACAGTATTTTTTCTCATCAGAAAGCAATGCTTTATCAACACACGAAATTCAGCTTTTTCCATTGTTTTAAAAATTTACAACAGTAGCTTCACTTAAATAACTGTAATTTGTAAACTAATAATCTGATTAGGCCCAAACTTTGTCACATGCCATTTGAAGATTAGTACTTCATAAAAATTATATGGATTTTTTATTACTGGCACCATTTATATGTGAGGCCCAAGACTTATTGAGTGATGTGTTACTGTTGAATTTTGTTTGGGAGTCCACTATTTGCTCATAGCTGGGACCCTAACACATACTACCATCTTGAGTCAGGATGGACCTGAGAACAACAGGAATTGAGAGGGTCCCATGCTTCTCAGACCCTCCAATCCCCCAATCAGAGGCCTTGCTGCCAGATGTAGTTTTTCATTATACCTTGGATAAATATTTCAGTATAAGGATACTAGTAGAATTCTTGAATACAATTAAAAATACTATATTTACTTGAGTATAATGCAAGTTTTTATGATTAGTTTTTTAAGCAAAAAATAAGGAGTCACACTATACACAGATAAATGTTTTGAAGAGGTTAAAATCCATGGATTTTCAGTGACCATTTGTGATACACACAGTTAGGACCTAATTGCTGCAGCATAAAATATAAAAAGAAAAGTAAAAAAAAAATGTTATACTTGTTTCCAGAAGGTATGGTTCAGGTTTTCAATCTAGTAGTGAATGGTTTCTCTCACAGGGTTAGCATAAGGAAAACATGGATAAAGAAAATAAAAAAAACTGAGACAAACAACAAAAGCTGGGGTTATAATTTAACAAAAATTAATATAAAGTAAAAATGATACAGGGAAACATGTCTGTGTGGAAAGGTGTCGGCAGTGTATGTGATATGAGGATAAAAAAATTTAATTTTTGTCCATGGCCTGAAATCTGAAACATACACTTCTTCTTCTTCTTCTTTTCTTCCTCTTCTTCTCTCTCTCTTTTTATATTCAATTTTCTTTTCCTTAAGTTCAGTTCTTTTCTTTCTTTTCAAAGTTGCAGCTTCTGTTGCCAAATGATGTTCATTTCCTTTTCCCAGTCTCAACAAAATAAAAGTTTTCTTTCAGTTGGAAAGATTTCATGTTAAATTGACTGATGCATTCTTAGTTTTCCTTAACTGGAAGAATCACACATGCCCTTATGTTTGGTGATTAACACTGTGATTCACCATTGCTTCTTAGTTTGTGGCTATTTAATCAGTCAAGTAAATGTCTATATGTGGCATGGAGATTAATGTCAGTGGGCTGGATGCAGTGTTTGATTTCTTCATTAAGCAATCTCCTCATATGTTGATATTATAAAAAGGTGTGTTTATTCCTTGAAGTTCGCTGTCCAATTGGTTCTCAAGTATTTTCCCCCATGCAATTTTTCATTCTGGGTCATGTTACTCTACAAATGTGTATTGTGCTATTTTTAGCCATCAGCTGATCTTGTTACTAATGGTAATTGTCTGGCTTGTTTTAATTTGACTGCTGATTTTGTAAGGTCACCAGAGAGAGAAGATAAATATTACAGTTAGAAAGAGAAAGGAAGAGTTTATAGTTTATTTACAGTATGTCCGTTTAGTACAGTGAGGGTCGGGAGTGAGTATGTGAGAATGGAACAACAGGTCATTTTTTTTCTAAAGGAGTTAAAATTCATGAAAAGAAATCAGGATTCATACTATACATGAAGTTGGCTTATACATGAGTATATACAATAATGCATTTAATAAATCTTCTGGTTTAATTTTAATTTTTTTTTTTCTTTTTTTAGTTGCTGATGCCACTTTGCAGTTGGGGGAGTTAGTTAAGACTTAAGTAAATTCATGTAAAGTTGCTTACTAAAAAATTGTGTGGTTTGTAGAGACAGTTCCAGTTGTGTATCCATAGAACAAGAACAATCTTTCTCTAGTAGATTAAATAGAGAGTTCAGTTCAAAATTTCCCAACAGTTAATCAGAGAAACAAATGCCAGTAAAAAAGGCTGGCGAGCATAACAGCTGAAAAATTATGGTAAGAACAAAGACAAGGAAATTAGTCTGACTGTAAATAGTAAATTCTCATCTCAGAAATTCAGACAGAAATTACACAACAAATATTAATTTATTTATTATTTTTTTTATAATCATATCGCCCCAAGTAAGGCATTTTACTGCCACTGTTTTGCAGGGGGTTACATAGGAGGAAAGTTATGAGAAAGTGTGACAGGTTATATAGGGGGTGTCAGAAAGTGGGTAAGAGAAGGATGAGAATACTGATGAGAGTGGAGTGGACAGAGAAAGGAGCATGAGAGAGAGGATGCAGGTTAGTGAGATGGAAGATGACTGTTGACTTTACATTTAAATTCTTGGAGATTGTAGCTGTTGGGAAAGCAAGTAAATGGAAGGGAATTCCACAAGTGGGAAATGCAAGAAAAGAAGCTGATGCAGTACAATTTGCATTTACATTTTATTGGTTTCACAGTAAAAGGGTGGGACCTAGTTGCTAATCTTGTGGCTCGAGCAAATTCATATATAGGGGGCACCAGTGAGCTAAGCAGAAGCCATGAAAGTATTTGTAGAAGAGACACTGGGAAGCCACATTTGTAAACATAATTATTCTGCTTGTTAATATTCCTTGCATTTTCTACAATCTAACACTAAACTGGAAGATTATTGGCTAGTAAAAGAAAACCTTCAGCATTATATTTAAAAACCAATCAAATTTAATAAAGTAATTTAACTGAAAATGATACATGCCTCATGAGTAAAGTGAATTTTTTTCTGATAATTTAGATTTCAATTATTTTAAAAATATATATGTTTTTTTAAATATTTGTTAGGTTCAACCTCGAAAAGATAATTATATTATTAAAAGTACGAAAAAAAGAGAAGGAAAAATTTAAAATCTAACAACAAAAATAACAATTCTTATTTTGGACCTCACCAATATTTACTGGTACAATTCACCTATTTTCACAGCAATAGCAACAATAGCATTATTGCATCAGTGCTGCTACTACCAGTAATTATTGGTACATTATGGCTAGTATCGACTTTATACCCTGTCTCCTGTTCCTATATCCTCAAAGCTACAAGCAGTACAATGCACTTGTGGTTTTAGTCTAAGCAAGTTAAAAAGAAATGGAAGATCAACAGGCCCCTACAATACTGTGTTGAATTCACAAGAATAATCATTCAAATATTTAATAAAATCATTTTAGTTTTTTAAGCCTTGGACAAAGAGTAATTATGTTTTTCAGTCGAATTCCAAGTAAACCTAGTAGTTGCAGCTTTTCTAATGGTTGCAAAGATTCATTTTTAGAGATAGTTTCTCCTTCCTGTTCAGTGATATTCCATCAAACAGATGGAAGTTTGATCCAAAACAACAATCTGTTGTATGTACCTATATTTTTTATCATCTCTTCATATTCTAAAGGTATTTTTTAGGTAGAGGGGGGACACTCTTCCATAGCTTATAATGCCCACTTTTCTTAAACTGTTTCTCATCAAAGTACTAATGATGCTCGATGTTGTATAAATTTGGTAATCAAATGAGAACCAGTGTTTTCAGTGTAATTTACTATCAAGTCATTGTGTCGATAACAACCATAATAATTTCTGAGATGAAGAATTATTCTACACAGATTTTTTTGAACAGGTAACTTCATCTTAGTTGTGATAATCACAATATTTTAGTTATTTCTGCAACAAGGAATTATCATTATTATAAATGTATTTATTTCAACTGATATGTTCATCTTGGTCACAGCGTTTCTGTTGTTTTGGAGATGAGGAATTATTATTATACACTGATTTATTTGAACTAGTATCTTCATCTTGGTTGTTATAGTCACAATATTTCATTAATTTCTGAGATGAGGAATTATTATTATAGATTGATTTATTTGAACTAGTATCTTCATCTTGGTTGTTATAGTCACAATATTTCATTAATTTCTGAGATGAGGAATTATTATTATAGATTGATTTATTTGAACTAGTATCTTCATCTTGGTTGTTATAGTCACAATATTTCATTAATTTCTGAGATGAGGAATTATTATAATACACTGATTTATTTGAACTAGTATCTTCATCTTGGTTGTTATAGTCACAATATTTCAGTTATTTCTGAGATGAAGAGTTATCATTATTCTACTTCGATTTATTTGAATCTAACAACAAAAATGACAGTTCTTATTTTGGACCTCACTGGTACAATTCACTTATTTTCACAGCAATAGCAACAATAGCATTATTGCATCAGTGCTGCTACTACCAGTAATTATTGGTACATTATGGCTAGTATCGACTTTATACCCCTGTCTCTTGTTCCTATATCCTCAAAGCTACATGCAGTACAATGCACTTGTGGTTTTAGTCTAAGCAGGTTAAAAAGAAATGGAATACCAACAGGCCCCTACAATACTGTGTTGAATTCACAAGAATAATCATTCAAATATTTCATAATCTTCATTTTACTCTTTCCAGCCTTGGACAAAGAGTAATTATGTTTTTCAGTCAAATTATCTTGGTTTTTGTACACTCTGGCTCTTTTAGATAATTGTTAGTAATTGGTAACTTTTCAGAAATTTCCAACTAAATTCTTTTTTCAATCTACAATGGTATATTGTTCATATTCTGCTGCCCATCTTGTGTTCGTTGATTATTTCACATGAAATTTTCCAGATGATATATGACTTTGTGCATTACTGAATCAAGGACTGAACTTACAACTGCCAGGTAACAAAATTCACAAAACCAACACTTTAATCTGCTATGATGTCTTTTCTATAGAACAATTTAGTGATATAAACTTAGAGCCTTAATCATAATGTCACATATTTGCCTCCTCAACTGAACCAGAGTATATAATTACATCTCAACTTATTTATAAATGAAACTTTGTCTGTACGTGTGTGTGCGTGTCTCTGTGGGTGTGTGTGTCTGTCCGTTACCTATAGACTCCAAAACAGCTGAACCGATTTTCTTGAAAATTTACACAGTTGTACTATAAGTGTCTGCGAGTGTTCTTAGCTAGGTTTTGTGTTGAGGTACCCCCGATAAATATCGATAATCGAAAAAATTGGGTTATACAAGGAGTGGTCTGATTTTAATCAAATTTGATACATTCATAGACAAAGACATAAGAAACAATATTCAGAAGTTTCAAGGTTGCAGTTCTTACAATAGTGCAGAAAATTGATAATATATATATATAAAAGGCAAGATGTTTGTGTGTGTGTGTGTGTGTGTTTATTTGCCTGTATGTCTGTATTTTTCAGCCCTTTTATTTGAGTTTTTGCTTCAGGTTTGGCTCTAAGTAGGTATAATTATAGTTCTTAGTCTCAGCCATGATACCATTTACTCAGAGGACTTATTTAGCCTTCAAAATTCAGTTTACGATGAAAAACTTATTTGATATCGATAACAGGAAATCAAAATTTGACTTACATCCATTCATTTTTCTTTCAGTCTACAGTTTCACTTTAACTGGAAACAACTACTGCTTTTTAGTCTTTTGTGTCAACTTCCAAAGAGTCTGAGCTCCAGGACCATGGATTAGTTTTAATGCTTTCATTACACTCAAGCAATGCCGTGCTATACTGCTAGTACTACCAATAGTGTAATTAGTTGTTGACATTTTTTACTCTTATACATTATGTTTTGCCTTAATTAAGGTCTACCATTTGATGATTGTTTCTATACTCAGACTACTAAGAAAGTTCTTGGTGCATACCATGTTCACTGGTTGTACTAATTGATTTTTCTTTGTGTGTGTGTGTGTGTGTGTGTGTGTGTGTGTGTGTGTGTGCATGTGTGTGTGTGTGTATTAATATATACATATTTATATATATTTTGAATATTTTTAATCCAAAAGGATAAGCAGGTCGGTAAATCCCCAAAAACTTGTTTCTAATTATTATTAATTTCATGAATATGAAAATTGATCAAGGTGGAGGGCTCAATGCAATTATTATATTCTAATTACAGAGCCAATTATATATATATATATATATATATATATATATATATATATATATATAAGCATGCAGTGTAGATATAGAAGAATCCAAAGGAGTATCCAGTACGTAAAGTGGTAGGATAACTCTTTAGGAGAGCTCTAAATATATATGTATATAAATACATATAGAGCAAATATACGTACAAATAAGACAGACACATTATTCCATGGTTAAGTGGAAGTAGATGAATCCAAGAAAATAAGCATCCATGTAAGGATTATTCTGAGAAGAGCTCTATTGTGTCTGTCTTATTTTTATGTATATATATATATACATACACTATTAGCCATAATTATTAGGCCACCCCAGTGTTTTAAACAAATGATGTATTTCATACTATTTTCTAGTACTTATTGCCAAGTGAATAATAGTAAATGAAAATAGAATGGTTCTTTTGTTAATACTGCACAATAACATGTGCATCAAATGAATTTATAAATATTTAATAATTACCTATATTGCATTTTCATCAATGAAAGGATGAAAAAAAATTAGGGTGATTCGTACGAGTTTATCTTTGCTTCCTTGCCTTGCAAATTTTGCAAAGTAATAATAACAAAAGAACTATTCTATTTTCATTTAGAATTATCCACTTGGCAATAAATACTAAAAATAGTATGAAATACATAATTTCTTTTAAAAAATAATTTTGGCCAGTAGTGTATATATAGTCATAGTCATCTGCAGACAGATCTGTTTCGCTGTATCACAGCTTATCAGTACTGTTAGACATTCGATTGCTTTTAGCCAGGATTGAAATCTGACCGAATTGTCATCAGTCAGCGATTCTACCTCTGAGCTATGGGCGCTCAGTAAAAGAAGAAAGACTTTTAGCATGTGATATATCATGTAAACATATGCCAGTAGCTAAGAGTGTTCTAATTCATTACTGAATGAATGGTGCATAGATGCTAGAGTAGATACTGTTTTTTCAAAGTCTAGCATTCTTACAGAGTGCTCAGTCAGGGTATGAGAGCATAAAATAGTCATCCACAGACAGATCTGTTTTGCTGTATCACTGCTCATCAGTACAGTTAGACATCCAACTACTTTTAGCCAAGATTGAAACCCAACCAAATTGTCATCAGTTGGTGATTATATATATATATATATATATGTATATAATATCTCCAATGATAAGAGGAGAAATGGACA
Organism: Ascarosepion bandense; assembly: GCA_037127315.1. Lineage (NCBI taxonomy): Eukaryota > Metazoa > Mollusca > Cephalopoda > Sepiida > Sepiidae > Ascarosepion > Ascarosepion bandense. Next base: position 897,185 of record JBBBDQ010001125.1, read on the forward strand.
TATGAGGAGAACATTATCATATGCCTTTATTACAATAGAGATAGTAACTCCCATATTTACCCTTCTCCCCCACTTGAGAGAGATGTGACACAAGGTCTTTTTTAAAATGGGGAGCCTGAGTGAGTACACCCAGGAACTGGTCAAACATTACCTATCCACCGCAATGGATAGGTTCAAAACTGGTCATAACTGGTCTTTACTTGTCTTAGGTGTGCCCAGCCCGAAGGCTAGGAACTCCCCTATAAGCCTGTACAGCCAGAACATGCTGTACTCTCATCCCAAGCTGAGGCATAACTCTTTGGATACAGATTTAGGGTCTCTTGAGACCAACAAATACCACACACACACACACACACACACACACAACACACTCTACAAGCAAAAATCTTAGGGCCACCCAGTATTTTTTAAAAAATCGTCTTAAATGACATATTTTGTATTTTATTAAAGTAAATGATAAAGTTTCAGTAACTACAGTGTATTTGCTTTTATTTTTCAGTTTTATTTTTCAGACTCTTACAACAGAAACATTCAAAAGCTGAAATTTGATTTTTTGTTTTTTTTGTTAGACATGTCTTGGCATGTAGTGCAGCCAATTTGATTCAGTTTATTTTTGTTTTTGTTTTTATCCTCAAGTATCTCACATTGAAATGTTGCCAATCTCATATATGTTATATATACATATTTTTTTTTTAACACTCAATAAATCCTGGGCCGAACTAATAAAACAACAACATTTAGGCAGAATTCGACTTTATTCATCAACATAGTCTCCTTCTAATGCACTGATTCCAATGCTTCTTTAACAATTTAATGCCTTTTTGTCAAATGATTTGTCTTTGACCTCAAAATACACCTCAATTTTCAATATCATTTCTTCATTGGAGCTAAATCTATTTTCCTGGAACGTTCTTATGAGGTCTGCAAACAGGCAGTAGTCGCTGGGGAACAGATCTAGAAAATAGGGTGGATATGGAAGCAATTCAAAGTGCAGTTCATGTAGTTTTGTCATCGTTGCGATCGACTTGTGACATATAGTGTTTTCTTGGTGATCGACTGTGAGCAAATGCGACACCCACTTTGCACACAGCTTTCTCATTGACAAATGTTCATTTAAAATGGTGAATACACTGCTTTCTGATATGTTCAACTTTTCTGCTGTCTCAAGCAACTTCAATTTACAATTGGCCAAAACGAGTTTGTGGATTTTATTTAGTGTTTTTTGGGACACCTGCCGATTTTGGGTAACTTGAGCATTCAGCATCATTTGTGTCTGTATGACTGCATTTAAAGTCAGCATGCCACCTCTTAACTGTTGCTTCTGATGAAGCAAAGTTCAAATAACACTTATCAAGCCATTGCTTTGCTTGAACAGTATTTTTTCTATTAGATAGCAATGCTTTATCAACACATGAAATTCAGATTTTTCCATTGTTTTAAAAATTTACAACAGTAGCCTCACTTAAATAACTGTAATTTGTAAACTAATAATCTGATTAGGCCCAAATTTTGTCACATGCCATTTGAAGGTTAGTACTTCATAAAAATTATATGGATGTTTTTATTAGTAGTGCCATGTATTTTTCAGGCCTGAAACTTATTGAGAGATGTGTTATTAAATTCACCATAAGCAAGTCCACAAAGCTACTAAAACACAAGGGTTTATTCGGTGTGAAAGAATTAACAAACATGAAACATTATGACAGAGTGGAAGCAATAGAATAGTAACCGGGGAGACTGTAGATAATGAATGGCAATGCATTTAAATGTTTTTAGATCAAAGTTGGCTGAAAAGCATGGAACCAGAAGAGAATTCCACAAGTGAAAAGTGCAAGAAAAGAAACTGTTAGTGTAAAACCTACAGTTACATTTAACCAATTTAATTGATGGTATCTTGTTGTTAATCTAGTATTGCACTCATATTCATAAAGTCTGGATGTAGGGAAAAAATAAGATAAATAAATAAATGATGAGGGGGAGTCAAAAAGTACAGTGTGACCCTGGTGGCAGGCCAGCTGTTTTTCTTTCTTCTTCAGTAGCCTCAAGGAAATGGATTTCGAGTCTCTCTTTCTAGGCCGTTATACTGGGCAATTGAAACAGACACCAATTAAGCCACTCCTACTTCCTCTTCATCAGTCTTACTGACAATCAGAAAGTCCAACTTTAACACACACAAGTCCACCAAAAAACCTCACTCTTAGCGCTGACACCAGCTTTTTATGCCATTCCAAGATGGCCTAAATTTGCATGTGTGCAAATATCGTCTCATTTTGGACAAGACAGACATGTATAAATTGTGTCTTCAATCGCAGCCATCTTTCTTTTTTGCTATTATGTTGCAGGCAAGACATGTTCACGCTCATTTCGAAATCTGAGGTAAGTCATGTCTTTTGTTACACTAGCAGCCATAGCAAAGGGCTTGTCTGAACAGTTATCATAAAAATATTTATAAAAAAGCCACAGAGAAGTAACCTTATGGTGATGCGAAAGCGACTAAAGCTGAGACACCAGGTCAGGACCACTAATATTGCTTATTATCGTTTTGATTTTATCAAAATTGGTAGATTTGAGTAGGAACCTATCTTTCAAACATTTTTTGTTGAATATGACAGACAGTAAAAATTTGAATAATTTTTTATTTAATTTCTCTATTATTCTTAGATTTTTTTATTTGGCAGGAGTAAAAGAGTGCAAAAGTTGTCTATAGTATCTATTGTCCTTAATGCTTTTGGTCACTTCTTTAACCATAAGTTGCTTTAAAATAGATAAATAATGTTTCTCTTTTCTGATGAGTCCTTTTTGGATGAAACTGTAGTAATAGGTGAATAAGTCTTGTCTTACTTTCTAGTAAGGGATTTTATTGACAAATCGCTTTTAAGTATTAAGCACCATTATTAACTAACATCTCTTTTGTGAACAATCTTTATACAAATTTTGAAAAATTCATTACCAATTATATATATATATATATATATATATATATATATATATATATATATATATATATATATATTTTCTAAACATATACAGGTTAAATATAAAATACAATGAATGTCTATTATGCTTAATCATGAGCCATTCTAAACATGATATTTTGGCTTTAATTTCAGGTGAAAATAAGGACAAAATTTCTCCAACATTTGGATAATTTTTCATTAAGTTGGTTCTAAGCTTTCGGTTCACATGAGCCATCTTCAGAGAGGTTACAAGGACGTTAATATAAAAACATCCACCATCAGTGACGATTTTATCTTGTGTTGACATAAAACTTTGCTAAGCAATGATAACAGTTACCAAAAATATATCAAACACAGTTCATAAATTTGTAATGTGGTTCTATGACGTCACACCGCTTGAGAGCTCAAAATGATAACAGAACCATATATTTAAATGCAATGTAATGTGTTATGACCAGATTTAAACATGATTTTATTAAGTGTGGGTTGTTTGGATTTAATGTAGATGGCCTCCATATATATATATATATATATTTTCTAAACATATACCCTTAAATATAACATGTGAGCCGAAAGCTTGGAACAAACATCATAAAAAAATATCCAAATGTTGAACAATTTTTGTCTTTATTTTCACCTGAAATTAAAGCCAAAATACGATGTTTAGAACGGCTCATGATTAAACATAATAGACATTCATTGTCTGTTATATTTAACAGTATATGTTTAGAAAATTATCTGCTGCCTTGATACATTAAATGTATATATATTTTTTTTTTTTTAATCATATCACCCCAAGCAAGGCAGTAATGCCACTGATGTGCAGGGGGCTACATAAGAGTGAGAAGATTAGAAAAGAGAAAACCGGAAACCACATCCTAAACAGGAAACAAGGGATGAGCCTCTTCACCTGTTCAATAGACGTGGGTGGAGTGTGAACCGGGCGATAGTTTAGTCTATCTACTCCAATTGAAAAAAAAAAAAAGCAGTGAGAAGATTAGAAAAGAGAAAAACCGGAAACCGCGTCCTAAACAGGAAACAAGGGATGAGCCTCTTCACCTGTTCAATAGACGTGGGTGGAGTGTGAACCGGGCGATAGTTTAGTCTATCAATATCAGAAAAAAATCAAGATATTTAATATAAAGATTATATAACACATTCATTCAGATTCCCTCTCCACCCGCATGCACATTCATCCTTCCTTTTTTTTATGAATTATGATTTTATGGTGACATGCCAATTTGATATTCAAATGACTCAACTTTGAATATTTCTGTTCATTTATTAGAAATTACTGAACAAAAATTCACTTCAACTAATCAATATTCTTGCTTTATATTTCATCTAATTTATAGTTTTTTTCTTTTTTTGATTTTGTAATAGATATTTTATACTTGAATGACTTCATTTAAGAATCACATCAAGTGTATTTCTCTTCTATATTGATCAACGAATCATTCTATTGATTTTTTTCAAATTTAATACAGCAATGCTTTATTGAAAAGTCTCTTCCCTAACGCTGTTTATATAATTACAAAGTAAACAGAAGAACACTTTAACTTTTATAAATGATACCTAGTTTACAAAAGCAGAAGTTAACTTTTCAGTAGAGTGTCACATTATTATATATATATATATACACAAATGTACCCCTGTCACCAAAAATTATAGCAAAATATTTGAGAGGATTATTAACTGTTTATTCACAGGTTACCCCTACCTCTAATTGTGACAGGAGAGAATATGTATATATTTTTATATTGAGCAATGTTTTAAATTCATGTTTTGACTGTTACAATTATTTTCTTCATTCTTATTCATTTGTATGTTTATATATATATATATATATATATATATATATATGAATGGTCAAAATAAAATATATTTTGGATCAACCAAAGACACCTTTAAGACCAGGGGTTTCAATTAGAAGTCTACATTCCAAATAGAAAACTTAAAAACTGTACAAAATTGGCTAGCCATGTGTGGAAATTGAAATCAAAATATGGAAAAGACCCAGACATAACGTGGAGTATAGTGAAAACAGCCAAGCCTTACAATGGTGGCAAAATATGTAGACTGTGCCAGGAAGAAAAGTTAGCAATTATGCTATTCCCAAACAAAAAATGACCTCTTGAATGAAAGAACAGAAATTATGACTAAGTGTAACCATACTAAAAAATACCTATTAGGTTCATACAACCATGGATGAAAATGTTATAATTTCTTGTAATTTTAAAAAGTGCACATTCAAAAATTTCCCATCACATGAGCATTAATAAAAAAAACTCCCATTATGTGAGCATTCTTAAAAAAATGGTCAATGGTAAAATCAGTTATTGCAAATCGCCTAAAGACACCATATAGTAGAAACCTAGGTTGCGTAATAACTCGTTTACAAATGAAGAATATTCAAAGGTTCTACAATATAATTGTATTGAACACTTTTTAATACAAATGTGCACTGGTCTAATTTTATTATGACCAAAAACCAAGTAATTAAAAAATCAATATATATATATATATATATATATATCTAGTTATGTGAGTTAATAAATGTGGGAATACAAAACTTTCTTTTCCCCATAAATACTACTATTAATAATTACAAATTATACACCTTTGAACTCACTTCCCTGTATTTTAATAATATTATTATTAAAAGATAGTACCCTAAAAGATGTGCGTTGTGGTACAGTGGATATCGGTTCGGAACGAGAAACCGGGGAGCCGAGTTCAAATTCCAGCTGAATCCATTGTATTCACTTACGCGCAAATACCCTTGGGAAAGGTATTAATCCGTCTATTCCTTCCAGTTATGGGTTAAATAACAGGACAGATTGGGTTCTATAGCCTTGGTCGGCAACCAGTCTACTGCAGAAAGCAATGGCAACCTACTGCGGGATAATCTTCTGCCCAGTCAGTCATGTCTCTTTAGAGACATGATCGCCCAAGCGTGTATCACGTATGGCACTTAAACTGACTGACCCTAAAATTATAACATTTAACTCTCATGAACATCAAGGGAACTTAAATTCAAATCTCTTAAACAGTCAGTTTGTAATATGCACCTGATGATTGCGTAGTGCATGAAAATTTTATTAATGCCACTGATGTAGAATAATATGCATATTTATTAATATATATGTATATAAATAAATACACAACAGTCTTTTTTATAATATATAGATATAAATCTAAACTTATTTATAAATGGAACTTTCTTTGTGTGCGTGTGTTTATGTGTGTGTCTGTGTGTCCATTACCTATAGACTCCAATTTTCTTGAAAATTTACACAGTTCTACTATAAGCATCTGTAAATGTTCTTAGCTAGGTTTTGTGTCGAGGTATCCCCAATAAATATGGAAAATTGATAATCGAAAAAATTGGGTTATAGAAGGAGTGGTCCGATTTTAATCAAATTTGATACACTCATAGACAAAAAGACATAAGAAACGATATTCAGAAGTTTCCAGGTTGCTGTTCTTACAATAGTGCAGAAAATTGTTAATATATATATATATTAACAATTTTATATATATAAAAGGCAAGATGTTTGTGTGTGTGTGTGTCTGTTTATCTGCCTGTATGTCTGTATTTTTTTCAGCCTTTTTATTTTAGTTATAGCTTCAGGTTTGGATTTAAGTAGGTATAATTGTAGTTCTTAGTCTCAACCATGATACCATTTACTCAGAGGACTTATTTAACCTTCAAAATTCAGTTTATGATAAAAATAACTTATTTGATATCGATACCAGGAAATCAAAATTTGACTTACATCCATTCATTTTTCTTTCAGTCTACGGTTTCACTTTAACTGGAAACAACTATTGCTTTTTAGTCTTTCATGCCAATGTCCAAAGAGTCTGAGCTCCAGGACCATGGATTAGTTTTAAAGCTTTCATTACACGCAAGCAATGCCGGGCTGTACTGCTAGTATATATATATATATATATATATATATATATATATATATATATATATAAATAATAGCACTGGACAACAAAAGAAAGAATGATAAAATAAGGAAAATACTTTACAACTCTTCAAAGAACTAGATTTTGAAATAATAGTTGAAATAAATAAAAAAGTAGTCTAATATTTAGATGTAGAATTAAATTTACAAAATGGTAATGTCTCTCTGTATATGAAAGCAAACACAACTTTAAAGTTACCATCTTGAAAATAGCCACCCCACAAGCATAATCAAGCACATTCACAAAGGAATAGAGCACAGGTTATCCAAAAATTTGTCAAATAAAGCAATATTTGATGAAAAGAAAAAAAATTATGAAGATCCTCTGAGAAAATCTGGCCATAAGAACATTTTAAAATACAATCTGCAACCAAACAGACAAATAAAAGAAAATAGTAGAAATCGAAACATTATCTGTTTCAACTCACCATTTAACTTAAAAGTAAAAATAAATATTTTTTAAACTGATCAATAAACACTTTTGAAAAAGCTCAGAATTAAACAAAATTTTCAATAGGAATACAATCAAACTGAGTTATAGCTGTACTAGTAATTTAGAAAATTACATAAAGAAACAAAATGCCAGAAACTTAAATAGCAAAGTACAAAACAAAATCCTTAATAAGGAATGTAACTGTAGGAGCAAAAATAAATGCTTACTTCAGGGACTTTGTAATACAAAAGGAATTATTTACAAAGTAAAAATACATGACTCAAGTGGTCAAAACAAAACATATTTGAGATCAACCAAAAACACTTTTTGTTTTCTTTTTTAATCATCTCACCCCAAGCAAGGCATTCCACTACCACTATTGTGCATGGGGCTACATAGGGGAAGGTAAAGAGAAGGAGTGGTTAGACATAGGGAATGTCAGGAGGAAGGTGACAGATGAGTAAGGATACCGAGGATGAGGGTTGGGCAGATGGGAAGAGTGTTTTATAGAATAGGAGCAAGTTAGTGTGTTAGGAGGTGTCTATTGACCTTACATTTAAACTCCTGGAGATTGTAGCTGTCGGGGAAGCAATCGTGTGGAAGAGAATTCCACAGTCGGGAAGTGCGAGGAAAGAAACTGTTGGAGTAGAAGTTACAGTTGCATTTTATCAGTTTCACTGTAAAAGGGTGGGATCTAGTTGCTAATCTAGTTGCTTTTAAGACTAGATGGAATTAACATAGGAAGGATTACATTTGAACTAGAAAATTTTAAAACTTGTACAAAATTGTCTAGTCACATGTGGAAATTGAAAATAAAATATGGAAAAGACTCAGACATAATGTAGAGTATGATAATAACAGCCAAACCTTACAATGGTGCCAAGAAGAAAAGTTAGCTACTCTGTTATTCCCAAATAAAAATGAATTACTAAATGAAAGAACAGAAATTATGACCAAGTGTAACCATACCAACAAATACCTATTAGGATCATACAATCATGGATGAAAATGTTCTAAGATCTTTAAGTAACTTTTCCTAATTTTGAAAATTGCACATTCATAAAAGATTCCTGTTACGTGAAAGTTTAAAAAAAAAAAAACGATACAATCAGTTATTGTAAATTGCCTGAAGACACCAAAAGGTAGAAACCTGGGTCGTGTAATAACTCATTTGCAAATGAAATATATATATATGCTTCACTACTGGATGTATAGATATTCTATGCTGCTTGATGACCTAATTATAGCAAAAAATAAAATAAGCAAACATTTGGCAAGAGCTTTAATAACTGGTAATAAAGTTTAATAATTTGTAATAAAGGAAATGAACTGAGCCAAAACTGCATTGCTATTGACTCTCGAATGAACTGAGCTGAGGCTGCCACACTACTGTCTCTCTCGCCATGAGTATGACAGGAGGTAAATCTATACAAATGAATAGACAATGGTCTTTATTATAATAGAGAGGATAATAATATGCAATAACTACCAACCAACACTGAACAAAATTTATTACGAGTGTAGCATCCATTCATTGAAGCGTATTTAATGCTATTTACATTTCCACTAATTTTTATCATATATATTATACATTTTTCTGGTTAACTCCCTTACATTGGATGCATGTCTTGCAAAAATTTCCATAGCTACTATGGATAAATTTAAATTTTAAAACCAGCTTATGGCCTATCACGTTGAATACACCAGTTCTCGCTCGATCACCGAAGTTAAGCAACGTTGAGCCTGGTCAGTACTTAGATGAGTGACCGCTTGGGAATACCAATTGCTGTAAGCATATAGTGACGGATGTGCGTTGTGGTGCAGTGGATATCGGCTCGGAAAGAGAAATCGGTGAGCCGAGTTTGAATTCCAGTTGAATACCCTGCATTCACTTAAGCACTGGTACCCTTGGGAAAGGTATTAATCCGTCCATTCCCTCCAGTTATGGGTTAAATAACAAGGGTAGGACCCTGCTCTTAAAAACAAATCCCAATGAATCGTGAAAAGAAAAATGTTGTAAAAATAAAATAACCTTGCCCAAAAATCACTGGTTATGACCTTAAATGATCCCATAAGGATTGATAGGTCATTAAGCCTCAAAAACAAAGAACAACAAATTTTAAAATCATTATATCAGATTGTGTTCACATGTATTTTTAAAAATCACCATCAGAGCAATCACAGTTACAATAAGTTTGTCTTTGTAATTCAGCCCAGAGGGTGATCTGGGGTAAGGAAAGCTACAGCATCTTCCTTGATGAATTTTTTCTTAACATCAAGAAACTTGTTATAGAGGAATATCCTGTCCTACCCCGGAATGGATATGGTCCGGTCTATAAAAGACTGTGATTAGAGCGAACTATAGAGCCATCGTCATTAGACGAGAGGATACATCACTAGACGAAAGCGTACATTACTAGACAGAAGCATTCTTCATGAGACTGATGCATACGTCCTAAACAGAGACATTGTCTACGTGATTGCTATACCTGTTATTATTCGTTGGTGTCCTGGTATTGTCTATTGGTTTATTGTACTGGGGTATAATAAATCCCCATTAATCTATCTTCAGTGTTAAGTATTATTCTTGCACTATTCTTTTCCCTGATTATCCCCTCATGGGATATCTCAAAACTGGTTAGGGAACTAAAAAGAATTATAAAAATATATAAACATATCTATATATTATTCAATGAAACATGTTTGAATGCAACTATGCTGCCTTTCTCTCTCTCTCTCTCACTCTCTCTCTCTCTCTCCATATATATATATATATATATATATATATATATATATATATGATGATTGCATCCTCTTGCCAAAAGACCAACTTTTCTTCATTGACTACCACACAACAATATACAGGAAAATGACTCTTCAGTCCAGCATGGTCATTTGCAGGTGTACTATTTGAACTGTCCATTATTGAGGTCACTGGCTGAAATACATCTTCGTATATTTTGGAATGTCTGGTCAAAGCACCAGCTGTCTCATATACTAAAACATATGTAGAACAGGTACACTGCTCAATTTTTCTGGACCCATGCAAACAACTTTAAGCTGCTAACCAAACCAGATCTTAAGAGAAATGTAAAGTGTAAGGACACTTTTTCTTTCAAGAAAAAAAAAAAAATCTATATATATATATATATATATATATAAAACAAGAAAAAGATGGCCCTGAAGAGTGAAAACATAAAAATAATTGCATCATGACTGAAATAACACTGCTCAGCTATGTGAAAAACTTCTTCACATTAATTCTAATAATGCTCTTTCTCTATCTTGATATTGAGCACTTTATGATAAAAAACCTGCTAAAATTCCTTTCTACCAGGAAACTAATGAAAAAACATTTTTGGCACTAAACATGGTTACAATTTAACACTATACATACACACACAGTCTACTAAAAATGTATATGTACATCAGCAAAGGAAAGTCAAGTCTGTTCATAAATACCTAAACTGTCAGCTGTATACAACCATTTTTCTAATATTAAATTATTAAAAATGGCTGCAGTCAGTTTCTTTTGGCTTGTAATAAAGTTCTCTAATTGGTTTCTTCCAACCAACTAAGTAGTAAGTCAACCAATCCAACAGCACGTCTCCTGTCTGCTACAACAGTTGCACTTTACTCTGTTTCCTCTTTAAGCACTTTTTATAGATTGATTTTGTTTGTTTGTTTGTTTTGAGGTTTAACGACCTATCAATCCTTATGAGATCATTTAAGGTCATAACCAATGATTTTGGGGTCAGGTTATTTTATTTTTACAAAATTTTTCTTTTCAAGTATCAAGATTCATTGGGATTTGTTTTTTAAGGACAGGGTCCCCAGGTCCTACTCTTGTTATTTAACCCATAACTGGAGGGAAGTGACAGATTAATACCTTTCCCAAGGGTACCAGTGCTTAAGTGAATGTAGTGTATTCAACTGGAACTTGAACTAGGCTTACCGATTTCTCTTTCCGAGCCGATATCCACTGCACCACAATGTACATCTGTCACTAAACGCTTACAGCATCTGGTAATCCCAAGTGGTCACTCATCTAAGTACTGATCAGGCTCAACATTGCTTAACTTTGGTGATCGAGTGAAAACCGGTGTATTCAACATGATATGGCTTTAAGCACGCACATCTGTCATTATATGCTTACAGCACCTGGTATTCCCAAGTGGTCACCCATCTAAGTACTGACCAGGCTCAACATTGCTTAATTTTGGTGATCGAGCGAGAACTGGTGTATTCAACGTGATAGGCCGTAGACCTTTATAAATTGAGTGACAACAACAAGTTCGTGATACGAAAATCAAAGAGGTGCAGAAATTTAAATACCTGGGAAGTGTTCTAACAGCGGACAGTATGTGCAATATGGAGATCTGAAGGTGCATTGACATGGTCAAAGAAGCATTCAAGAAGCTGAGTTGTGTGTTAAGAGACAGGAAAATTTCACTGGAAACAAAGAAGAGAGTATTGGATTGTGATGTGATATTTGTCCTTCAATATGGCAGTGAATGCTGGACAATTTCATCAAAGATGAAGGAAATACTTGAAGAAAACGGAAATGTGGCTCTACAGAAGGATGCTGAGGATACCATGGCCAGAGCACACGAGCAATGATGAGGTTTTGGAGAGGATGGACACAAAAAACAAACTGATACTCAATGTCAGAAAAAGAGAGCTGAAGTTTTTGGGACATGTAATGAGGAAGAAGAGTTTAGGGAATCTGATGCTCATGAGAAGGATAGAGGGGAAGATGAATAAGGGAAAGCAGTGCATGACATACTTGATGGACTTGAACATATTGATGGTGGAGCAGGAATTTAGTTGAATAACAGGAGAAGGGATATTAAGAGCAACAAGGGATAGAGGGAAATGGTGAGCCATGATCACCTATGTCTTGAAGGGACACAGCACATAGATGATGATAACAGTTAAAATTCCAGGTTAAAAAGAGATTCCCATGAAAGTCTATCCAGCTTTGAGATCTGTCTGTTTTAAATATACAACTTATAAAGCCACCATTTTCTTTTTTGGATTATTTAACATGTGGGGCATATCTGAATTCATTTCTGTCCTGGAGATAAGTCATTTTTTGTAGTATTACAATGGCTTTAAGCAAGTAAATCCTGAGGGTCTAAGCAAAGACCATCTATCTTTAAAACTTGTGTACTGGCGTGACAGAATCAAAAACAAAAAACTGTACCTGATAACTGAAAATACATTTCTTGAGGACTTTCAACAGTAGCAACAACTAAAATAGATAGTGCATGTAATTGGAGGAGAAAATAATGATGCAATCAAGATATTAATGTTCCATACGACTTCAAACAAAAGGTTAAGAAGGAAATCTCCATCAATACTGGAGAGAGCAGTAACAACTTTTAGACTTTGGAAACCTATTTTTCTGAAAAATTTAGTAAATTTCAACTGACAACTGGCTGCTTGGTCAACAAATGCCGAATGTTTTCTTATAAGGAAACGGCTAATAATATTATTATTATCATTTGTTTTTCAAGCTGGATATATAAGGTGTCAATTATATGTTTGCAGAAAGTGATATGTACTATTGTGTGTTGTTGACATAGTTGTCATTTTTTTTTATTCAGTTGATTAAGCATAAATGAAACCTCAAATGAGTGTTTTGTCTTTTAGACTACAAATACCATCTATTTCTTCAAATTAAAGTCAAAATGAAGCTATAATAATGGAATCAGAAATGTTCTTTTCTTTAATTATTATTTTACAAAGTTTCTTCCTTTTGATAACTATCCAATTTGAAATGCAAATTTATGCCTGTAATTTAGATCTTAATTTTAATTAAATGATGTAACCTTGGATGTGCATTGTGGTGCTGTGGATATCGACTCGGAACGACAAATCAGGGAGCCGAGTTCGAATTCCAGTTGAATTCATTGCATTCACTTACACACAAATACCCTTGAGAAAGGTATTAATCCATCTCTTCCCTCCAGTTATGGTTAAATAGCAGGACAGGTTGGGTTCTATAGCCTTGGTTGGCAACCAGTCTACCATGGAAAGCAATGGCAACCTACTGCAGGATAATCTTCTGTGCAGTCAGTCGTGTCTCTTTTGAGACATGATCGCCCATAGCATGCATCACATATGACACTGAACTGACTGAATAAAATAGTTGGAGACATGATTAAGGTTTCTACTGAGCATAAAGTGGGGGATCAGTTTTATAATGTTATGAAGTAATAAACTGATCCCCCACTAATTACTACATAATAATATAATACATTTATTTCTCCTCTTGCTATGAGTTAAATAATAGGACAGATTGGGTTCTATATCATTGGTTGGCAACCAGTCTACCACAGAAAGCAATGGCAACCTATTGCAGGATAATCTTCTGCACAGTCAGTCATGATCGCCCATAGCGTGTATCACATATGACACTTAACTGACTGATGTAACCTCTCTGCTGGAACAAAATTGCTAAAAAATGTATCACACATTTTTGTCTGTGTAGTGAGATTGGCTAGCTAATGATAATTAGCATCGTCATACCCCTATATATATTGACATATCTAAGATAACGGACAGATGTGTATCTCACGAGATTAAGTTTGAATGAGCACTTATCAACAAACATCATAACAGTCTGAAAGAACAAATTACATTTGGTATTTACATTTGGATAATTCCTCTTTTTTGTTGTTATTATCACAATGTTTTTGTTGCTACACTTCCTTCTTATAGTGTCTGTCAATCTTGGTAACCATTAGAAGTTTTTGAACTGAACCCTTTATCTATAGGCTGGCTAGACTTTCTTGTTCAACCGTCCATGTATAGGGATATGCTTACCAGTCAGTTATTGCTTACTCTGTTTTCAGGGATACTAACACGAAACTAACAAATACAATGACTGAACTTAAATTACTTAGGCACCAAATTCATGATTCATTGTTTTTTTACAGCTTATCAACTCTTTGCAATTTATTTAAAATCAGTATAGGATGCAAAATCCTATATTTTACAGCAAATAGCTGAAACCCCCAAAAGGTACATATATAAAATCAGATCAGAATCACTAAAAACAAATTTTGTAAAAAATATTAAAAAATAAGATTGAAAATAAATTGAGTGGTTTTGGTAGCTAATTCGTAAAAAAAAAAATTGCCAATTAAACTTTCAATGACCAGTGTTTATGATTTTTGGCACAAAAAAAAAAGAAGTTTCCCATCACATCCAAGTGGCACAGTTAATTATGGAGTTTAAGGAGATCATTTCTACAGGTAGTTGAGTTGCATACTGTATTAACAGAATTTTCTTTGTCGGAAGAAGTTTTGTCAAATGAACAGTAAGAAAGATCCATCTTTCATCTTAAAATTTTCTCATGTTTTTTTTTTACTCAGTTTTAGGGTTGAATGTGCAACAAATTTCTAGTCTACAATTAGTTTGAAATGGTGATCAATTAGATAATTGTTGCCACTTTCTAAGAAACTCAGCAATAGTGTATACCTCTCAGACCACGAGAGAGTTTGTGGAAAGAATGGCATGGGTTATTCAAATTGTTTTAATGAGGCAGTTATGAAGCAGCCTGAAGCATTAGTCTCAACTACCAGGGCTACAGAAGGGTTGAACCTTGTGACAGTAGCTTTTGCAATGTTCTTTCTGTTTTTTTTTCTTTTTTTTTTATCATATTACCTCGAGCAAGGTGGTAATGCCACTGATGTGCAGGGGGCTACATAAGACTAAGAGTACTAAATAGAAGAGAGTAAAGAGAAGGAAAAACCATTTAGAAGGGAGCAAGAGAAGGGAGGAGACACAGGTGTGATGACAGATTGCAGAGGTGGAAAGAAAGGAAAGGATATACAGGGTGGTTAGGAAAGAACTAGGGTCAAGTGGTTAAGAGATGAGTATTGAACTTGCATTTGAATTCCTGGAGGTTGTAGCCATCAGGAAAGCAAGAATAATGAAGTGAGTTCCACAGGTGGGAAGTGCGGGAAAAGAAGCTGCAGGAGTAGAATTGTCGTCTGCATTTGGTTGATTTAACTGTGAATGGGTGAGACCCAGTTGCCAATCTGGTTGCACAAGTAAGCACCTGTTGCAGAGGCACCAGTGACTTTTATGGAAAATATTTTAAAAAAATAAGAGGCACCAGTGACTTTTATGGAAAATGTTTTAAAAAAATAAGACCAAAAGGTGGCTGCATCTAAGAAACACTCATAAACACTAACTGATAACCCTGATTTAAGAGAGTTCTCAGGACCGGATAAAAGTTCTCTTATACCCGGGTTTCTCTTATATCCCGGTGTTGGCCTATTTTATATACATTACCACAGACTCTAATCTGGGACCAGATTTTAAAATATCTTATATTCGGGTTTCTCTTATATCCGGGTTATACTGACATACTTTGTAAAATAAGGTAACTTGTTGGATGTTTCATTGCAACATTCCTCCAAGAAATTTTCAAAGTTTTTTTGGCAGTAATGGTTCTCTCTTTCAGCAAATAAATAATTCAGATCTGCAGTTAGTTTGTCTGGGTAGAGTATACATTTCATCATTACAAAAGTGAATTAGCCTAGTAAATTGTAATATAATAACAACTTGAAGTAGAAGCTTTATTTGACTAATTCAGCTTTAGCGCTGAAAATGTTTTACTTCATAGTAATGGATGAGGGACAATGTGATGTGCTTATTTTATTACCACATATTCAAAAAAAAATAAAATAAAATCATTAATAGTTCTATTTCTCACTGCCAAAAGGAAATGGTTTATAATAATTGTTAATGTTGCTGTTTGAAGTGTTCAAGCGATGTGGCATATAAGTGATGTGGTATTCAACCGATGTCGTAATTTCTTTGCGAATTTGTAGCGCCAGTCTATAGAGTTTGATGGAGTATTATCTTTTTTAAGACCCAAATGATTCATTTACTTGAAGCCATTTTTAATTATCTAGCAAAATGAGTGTATAGATTCATTTTCAATATTAAATTGCTTCTAACTGATCCATAAACTGCAGTATTTGAAGGGTTCAGAATTAGCAGTCTTTCCATCCTAACATTTTAATGTCCCGGAGATGACATTAATTTAGAGCTCTGCTCTAATAGTCTGTCAAATATATTTTGAGCAAATTACCAATAAATCTCCATTTTTTTCTAATTTTCAGTTTTTACATGGCAATTATTGATTTTACAAGTAGAATGTTTATATCCAAGATAAGGTAACTAATTTTATATTCTTATCTGAAAAAAACAAAAAACAAAGAATGTGGATCTTCTTTTATGTGATGTTCCTTCAGAACGTTTGAAATTATGGGCCCCCACAACTTTCTATCCTATGTAGCTGTCAGCAATGTTTTCCCCTTGCTATATTGTGCAAATTAATTGAAACAAAATTAATAATGTCTTCCCAGGATCTTTCACACTTTCCCTGATCATATATATGTATCATCTCTTGGCACTGTTTTTCTCTTCTGACTGCATGTTCCCTTACATTTTAGACTGATGGATCCATATATTTTTTGCCTTGATGACATGACTGAGAGTTGAAAGACTGACATTAACAATATCAGTGATCTCTCTTTAAGGCTTGCCAGTGTGTTCATGCAGCATTACAATTCTTGTACGCTTTCTTGGAGTAACATCCATCACAGCAAATGGCTGTAGGACAACTAATCAGCAGTCGAGACAATAGTGTCTGGGCGTGATAAAAATCGGATGCAATTACAGGTGGAGCAATATTTTTCAGGGCCGAACAAATTTCCTCGTACATCCTAAAAAGAGATTCATATTATTTCATACCACTGCAAATGATTTAAAAAAAAAAATAGAAATCGATTACACCCTGTCACTCGAATGGGTCTAAAATTGACTGTATGGTTAAAGAAAGAAAACTAAAGCAGTTGTTTCAATTAATTTGCACAAGCAACTATTTGCCACAAGTGAAAATAGATATAGGGACTTAGAACATAAGAATGCTACATCAATGTCAGTCAGTCAGTTAAGTGCCATACATAAAAAGCTTGGGCAATCATGTCTTGAAAGAGACATGATTGACATGATTGGGCAGAAGATTATCCCACAGTAGGTTGCCATTGCTTTCTGCGGTAGACTAATTGCCAACCAAGGCTATAGAACCCAATCTGTCCTTTTGTTTAACCCATAAATGGAGAGAAGAGACGGATTAATACCTTTCCCAAGGGTATCTGTGTGCAAGTGAATGCAAGGAATTCGACTGAAATTCGAACTCGGCTCCCCGATTTCTCATTCTAAGCCGATATCCATTGCACCACAATGCACATAGCCAGTTTGAAAATATCAAGCAAGAAATGAATAGATTAAATGTCAACATTGTAGGTGTATCTAAACTTATATTATAAATGGAACTTTGTCTGTGTGTGTATGTGTGTGTGTGTCAGTGTGTGTGTGTCTGTTACCTATAGACTCCGAAATGGCTGAACAGATTTTCTTGAAAATTTACACAGTTCTACTATAAGCATCTGCGAGTGTTGTTAACTAGGTTTTGTGTCGAGGTACCCCTGATAAATATCAAAAATCGGTAATAAAAAAAATCGGGTTATAGAAGGACTGGTCTGATTTTAATCAAATTTGATACACTCATAGACAAAGACATAAGAAACGATATTCAGAAGTTTCAAGGTTGCAGTTCTTACAATAGTGCAGAAAATTGATAATATATATATATATATATATATATATATATATATATATAAAAGGCAAGATTGTGTGTCTGTTTATCTACCTGTATGTCTGTATTTTTCAGCCCTTTTATTTTAGTTTTTGCTTTGGGTTTGGCTCTAAGTAGGTATAATTGTAGTTCTTAGTCTCAGCCATGATACCATTTACTCAGAGGACTTATTTAGCCTTCAAAATTCAGTTTACGACAAAAAAAACTTATTTGATATTGATACCGGGAAATCAAAATTTGACTTACATCCATTCATTTTTCTTTCAGTCTACAGTTTTGATTTAACTGGAAACAACTATTGATTTTTAGTCTTTCGTGCCAACGTCCAAAGAATCTGAGCTCCAGGACCATGGGTTAGTGGGGATTTTGTAAGTGATAAATAATAATACATGTAGGCTGAAAAGAAAATGAAAGAGGTGTAGGGTTAATATTAGATAATGATATGATAATGATATGAGAAAATATGTTCTAGGCTACTGTCAATACAGAGAGAAAGATACTGATAACTTTTACAGCTTACTGGACAATGCCAATATTCAATGTAAATCACTATCATCATGAGAGACATGAATATCAAGGTAAAAAAAGAACAAGAAGGTAAATTAGTTGTTAAGTTCAGGTTAGGATCTTCAAATAAGTGATGCATAAGTTAGGTTCAGTGATGCACAGTAAGCAATCAAATAATTGCCAACACCGAGGATATGTGTTGCATCACTGAGGTGGTAGTATGATACCATATGATGTGTGCTGAGGTATCTACAGCACAATGTCTGTGCTAATGAATATTAAGTACAAACAAGACAAACACAGATAAGACAGAATAACAATAATTAGAAAGAGAGGAGAGGTTAAGTCATTAGAGTCACACAGAGCACAGTCCAGTAATAATTGTCAATGTCACTTTCAATTCCTGACTGCTATTAATATTTATATATATAGCTATTTTGGTACACAGACCATTCCATCTTTGAGAATGCTAGAGTGGTGTCAGCTGCTCTACAACAACATGGAGAAGCCTGAGAGGAAGCATAAAGAATGGAATTGACTGCATAACTATCAACAAAATACTCAGAAATTAAGTTTTTTTCCTGTGTTACAAGGATGCATTTATATATAAAAAAATAATATTAATAATGTCTAAAAAGTTATGTAAAGGGATTCTACTGAGTCCTACTTGTTATTGCAAAAAAGTTTTAATTCATGAAGTAGTTGTTAAATAGAGAAATTAGGAATAGAACATTGTAGCATGTTCGAGTAAAATCTAGAGAATTCTAAGTGATTCTAGAAATATGCAAATTAGATATTAGCCCCTCTAAAAATATGTTCTGGGAAGAGAGTATTTAGTTATTAAAAGGATTTTCTGACATTATCTACTCTGGCCCAATTCTTGGATCTGTGTATCCACCCAAAAGAATGTCTAAGAAAAGTTGCCAACCAACTAAAACCTGAAAAAGAACGTCATGGAACTGAATGGGTAAATAGATGTTTTAACTCTTTCATTGACCAAAACTAATAATTATTCTTTATAGACACATTTGAGGATTTCCAAAAAGTATCGCACTTAAACTACTTTGCTAGCTTAACTGGGTAAAGATACTTGACACCTTACCTTCCCCTTCTCTCCTCGTAACACTCACCAGTAGTAAACTCCATGTTTCTTGTTTTGAATGCAACAAAAATTTTATATTTGTAAATATTTTATTTGGTGTTTTTTGAAAATTAAATATTTGTCTGTGATTTATCTCTGAGTTTTGGTCAATCATTTTTCTTTTCTTTTGTTACAACTTAACATGTAACACCTTTAAAACATGCCCAAGTGCCAAACTTGAGTGTGACCACTTTTCAGATGTATGGTCCTACTACTTACTTGTACTTGTTTTGGCATTCACCCTGGTCAGGTTGAGTTGGCTTCCTCCCAAGCATGAACCACATCTTGGACTATCACAGTCCACATTAACCGATCCTGAACCAGGTCACACAAAATGGCGAGCCAATCGCAGTTCCATCATCAAAGACCAACTACTTGTGGGCCCAATAGTGCTGCTTATTTGTATTTTCAGATGTAGCGTAGTTCATGGAGAAAGATTAATTGGGATTTGTTTAAGGGAAGGGTCATAAGTCCTACCCTGTTGGGAGAGAAACATGCTGTTTGCTGTGGATTTTCTGCTGTCACAGAGGCAGGAAAGACCAGGTAGCTGCCAGTTTTCTGGAGCAGACATTGCTGGGATTTTCACCAGAACCCCATTAGCCGAGCTGCAGCCCTAATACTGCTGCATGTCAGACCAATCTGCCTTGGGTGGTCCTACCAGGAACAGGAGTTCTCAACGACATAACCCTGACACTACTCGTTCACCACCCTACCGCGCTGAGGAGGAGTTGAACTTTAGGATAGAGATGTATGGTACATCAAAGTAAAATTATGGAAACACTTAGACTGTAATAAAGTAGAATCCTGATTGACTCAAGTTGCAAGGAAATCAGTAGAGATAGTCAAAAACCTATATAACTTGATTAAGACTTCAAATTCAAAGTGGAACACATTGAGAGAAGCACAAATTCCAAGCAAAAGGAGACAAGAAAAGAAAGAGAGAAAATTCTAAAGACAATGAAAAAGTGACAACAAACAATGATAACGAATGGAAAAGATTGCAAAACACTAAATACAGAAATTAGACACAAATATTGGTTAGTTAACAAGGAATGGCTCAATAAAAAATAGTGCACAGAAATAGAATAGATGAGCAACACAGATACTGCAAGTATGTACAACAGAATAAATGAATTAACTGGATGAAAGGTGTGTTGATCAGCAAGCTGTATGAAATCAAAGGAAGGAAGACTGATGATAGAAAAAGAAATCCTCCCAAGGTGGCGGGAATGAATCAGAGAACTATTTCATAATGAGAGAGAGAAATCTACAATAAACAAAATGATATGTAAAATATGAAATAAGATCAACATTGGACAATATAAACAGGAACAAAGCAACATAAACAGATGGAATCATAATTGAGATGCTCTCTGCCATGAACAATTTTGGTATTGACAAGATCATAAAAGTGACAAATGTAATATTGTTATTGTGAAACACACCTATTCCTTAGATAATGGACTCTCTCTCTCCTATATTAATAAGAGTTAACAGGAAGTTAACTCGGGAAGTTCTTGGGAAGTTCATAAGAGTTCTTAGAAGTTCTAGAGAGTTCTTTAGAGTTCTATTGGAGTTCAGTAGCACGACTAGGCAGTTGACATTAGTCGGCAGTTAGCTTAATACTAAGGAATCAGCTTACAGTGGAAGATTACCAAGTTCCTAACATTTTGGCTGCGTTAAGTCAATGAGCAACCGATATAGCCTGATTATAACCTTCAGTGCAAAAACTACTCCACAACAAATATACAATAGTGGCAACATACAGGGGGAACTCAGCAGATCTATCTACAAAGTATTACCTAAAAAATCAGGTGCAAATAAAGGCAAACTTAATTGAACAATCAGCTTAATGAGACACATGAACTAGCAGTATAGCACGGTGTTGCTCGGCTGTAATGAAAGCTTTTATATATATATTATCAATTTTCTGCACTATTATAAGAACTACAACCTTGAAACTTCTGAATATCGTTTCTTATGTCTTTGTCTATGAGTGTATCAAATTTGATTAAAATTGGACCACTCCTTCTATAACCCGATTTTTTTATTATTGATTTTCGATATTTATCGGAGGTACCTCAGCACAAAACCTAGCTAAGAACATTCGCAGATGCTTATAGTACAACTGTGTCAATTTTCGAGAAAATCAGTTCAGCCATTACAGAGTCTGTAGGTAATGGACGCACACACACACAGACACACAAACACACATACACATACACACACAGAAAAAGTTCCATTTATAAATAAGTTTAGATAGGACACTTGAACAAGAGATATATTTATGATTAGAATGATAGGTTAAGCAATACAAAGGCAGAAGTATATACATGCGTATTTTATAGACTAATCAAAAACATTTGACAACGTATGGCATAAGGATCCATTTAAACTGTTAAGAAAACTAGATCTACTTGATGTTAGAATAATTCAGAGCTTAATACTTGGAGTAGACGACCTACATGTGAATAGAAAATGAAGAGTAGTTACACATAAGTAGAAAGGAGAATAAAATAAAGATGTGTCTTCTTTCCACATTTGTTCAATCCCAGCAGCAAAGCTGTCCTAAGGGAAATGGAAATCTTGCCAGGATTGATTATTGGGGAGTACAATCTTAACAATGTAAGATGTGCAGTTAACACTGTGTTGGTGGTCAACTTAGAAAGAAAACTGCAAGATCTAGACAGAAACAGTAAAGAAAAGCAAGAAAAAAGAATTAGCTGTAAAAAGGTATAATGTCTGGTTGTCAGTAAGATAAAATGCCTAAGACATGAACTACAAGTTAAAGAGGTCAACACAGATGTTTAAATATCTGGGAAGTGTTTTTAGTGGGGATAGAAAATATGACACCAAAGTCTGAATGCACTTTGAATTAGTAAAAAACTAGCAGTAGAGCCCGGTGTTGCTTGGGTCTAATGAAAGCTTTAAAACTAATCCATGGTCCTGGAGCTCAGACTCTTTGTACATTGGCATGAAAGACTAAAAAGCAATAGTTGTTTCCAGTTAAAGCAAAACCGTAGACTGAAAGAAAAATGAATGCATTTAAGTCAAATTTTGATTTCCTGGTATCAATATCAAATAAGTTTTTTCCATCGTAAACTGAATTTTGAAGGCTACATAAGTCCTCTGAGTAAATGATATCATGAGAGTAAGAACTACAATTATACCTACTTAAATCCAAACCTGAAGCTATAACTAAAATAAAAAGGCTGAAAAAAATACAGACATACAGGCAGATAAACAGACACACACACACACAAACATCTTGCCTTTTATATATATATATATATATATATATATTATCGATTTTCTGCACTATTGTAAGAACTGCAACCTTGAAACTTCTGAATATTGTTTCTTATGTCTTTGTCTATGAGTGTATCAAATTTGATTAAAATCAGACCACTCCTTCTATAACCCGATTTTTTCGATTATCGATTTTTGATATTTATCGTGGGTACCTCGACACAAAACCTAGCTAAGAACACTTCCAGACGCTTATAGTAGAACTGTGTAAATTTTCAAGAAAATCAGTTCATCCGTTTCAGAGTCTGTAGGTAATGGACACACGCACACACACAGACACACACACACACAGTCAAAGTTCCATTTAAAAATAAGTTTAGATACAAAATCTAAACAAAGTACTAAGAAACAGGAAGATTTTGTTAAAAACAAAGAAAAAGTGCTAAATTGCTGTGTAATATTAATCCTTTTGTATGGTAATGAATGCTAGTCACCTCCAGTATACTCTTTATCTATGGTGAGTAACCTCACCATAGATAAAGAGTATACTGGAGGTGACAGAAATGATACTAAGAGTTCCAAAGATGGAGCAACTAAGCAACAAGTATGTCTTAAAGAAAATGGTAACCCAAAGAACATTTATACTCAGAATCAGGAAGTGATAGCTGAAATTTTAAGGACAAATAATGAGGAAGGAAAGCTTGAAAGACATAACTCTCACAGGGCATATCGAGAGTAAGAAAGATGGAGGAAGTCAGGAGGCTATCGACTGAATGGATGGTGGAAAGTCAGGCAGGCTGGTAGCATGGCAAATGGAGAAATATTGTCACATGGGAAATGTTATTGTGGAGATCCATGCTTACCTCAGTCCTGAAGGGACATCACACATAGAAGAAAAAAGAATTTCTAGATTGCATCTTGAGAATATTGATATATGTAGCTTGCATCTTGGGCCATTTTAGCTATTACTCAAATTTAATTTAGACTTCCCATAGAAACCTCAATATATATCAGAAGTTGATTTAGAGTAAAAATTAAGGTAAAGAAACAATTGCTTTTTTTTAAAAAATAATTTTTACATAGTATTTTCTAGCTATCAATTGTCCTCTTTTTTTTATGCAGTTTCTATTAATCTACTTAGTATTTTCCTACTGTACAGTTAACTTGTACGACAGGATAAGCTTTTTGACATATATGGAATGTTATGGCAATTACTCCTGGTTTGGTTCTTTCGCTTAAACATCCAAAACTTGTTGAATGGCTTTCGCCGCTGAAATAAATAGGCAAAGAGAAAAGGAAAGATACAGAGACACTAGAGGGACAGTTTGGACACTGATTTTATTTTTGGTTCCAACGACCTCTTGTTGGGGAAATTCCTTCCCGAACAGTTTGGCATGTCTTTACCATCCAAAGTCCAACAGAGAAAGAGAGTGAGGTTATTTTTGGCACCAAGAGGCCTCTCTTTTTGTGCATACGTCAATTGTCTTTCCTGTCAGAGGACTTCTGGGAGATTTTTATGTTTATTTTATTTTGTACTTTTATTTTATTTTGTATTTTTATTTTATTTCGTAGTTTTTATTTCATTTTATATTTTTATTTTATTTAGTGATTTTATTTTATTTTGTATTTTTATTTAATCCCTTGAGCAAGGTTTATACTTGCATCAGTTCATTTAAAAGATACAGTTTATACATTGTTTTGTATTTTTGTACAAACATTTGTTTTGTTCTCACAATAAACTGGATCTAAATCACTTTATTCAAGTGAATTTTAATGTTTGGATTTAATCAGTGGTTTACCAGGACAATGTATCTTGGAAAAAAGGCAATGATCATTTATTTTTTTCTTTAAACTGCAAGATGATTTTCATGTTGTTCACATGTATGGTTTGTTTATTCTTAGACTTCGGTGAAATAAAAAAAGACAGGAACATAGTTATGAAAATATTTCTCCCTAATATTTTAGAATGAGTTAAATATTAGGACTTGTCTCTGGAAAAATCATTCTTATTTTATAAAGTTGTTCATGCAATATTCACTCACAAAAAAAAAAATAATTACGATCTCAAATATGTTTCAGCATTAAATAACTCATGAGTATTGACAAACCATAAACAAAATCTATCTAATGCTTCAAGAATAGATAAAATGAAACAAATTTGGATTGTATCTTGCATGATAAATTTACAGAGACATCAAGGGTCATTCTTCATTGTATGAAAATATCATGTCTATTATTTTTTTCTGTTGGCATCATAACAATGCGTAAATTTCTTTGCCAACCTTTGGGCATTCTACATAAACTGTTGATAAACAGCAGCTGAGTAAGTCTCTTTGAATTGGCTTAATCACCAAACCAAGCATTTAGACACAGGAGGGAGGTAAAAAGGCTACTTGGCTCTGCATGGGGTTCTCGACTGAAAACGTATCACAGCCTTTTACTGAACAATGCTTTTATATGTCAAGGAAAGGACATTGTTAAAGAATATGGTGCAAAGTTGTGATTGAATCTGATCTAAACTTGTTTGCAAATGGAACTTTGTCTGTGTGTGTATGTGTGTGTCCGTGTGTGTGTGTGTGTGTGTGTCCATTACCTATAGACTCCAAAACGGCTGAACCGACTTTTTTGAAAATTTAGACAGTTGTACTATAAGCGTCTGCGAGTGTTCTTATCAAGGTTTTGTGTTGAGGTACCCCCAATAAATATAAAAAATAGATAATCAAAAAAATCGGGTTATAAAAGGAGTGGTCCGATTTTAATCAAATTTGATACACTCATAGACAAAGACATAAGAAATTATATTCAGAAGTTTCAAGGTTGCAGTTCTTACAATAGTGCAGAAAATTGGTAATATATATATATATATATATATATAAAAGGCAAGATGTTTGTGTGTGTCTGTTTATCTGCCTGTATGTCTGTCTTTTTTCAGACTTTTTATTTTAGTTTTTGCATTGGGCTTGGCTCTAAGTAGGTATAATTGTAGTTCTTAGTCTCAGCCATGATACCATTTACTCAGAGGACTTATTTAGCCTTCAAAATTCAGTTTACAACAAAAAAACTTATTTGATATCGATAGCAGGAAATCAAAATTTGACTTACATCCATTCATTTTTCTTTCAGTCTACGATTTCACTTTAACTGGAAACAACTATTGCTTTTTAGTTTTTCATGCCAACGTCCAAAGAGTCTGAGCTCCAGGACCATCGATTAGTTTTAAAGCTTTCATTACACCCGAGCAATGCTGGGCTATACTGCTAGTTTTAAATAAAAGTGTTATATACTGCATATACCTGTTAACCAATTTGACAAAGGTTAACCTGGAACCTAAAAATAATTATCTTCTCACGAATAAAAATGCTGACACGGATATATAAAAATGTACAATATATTTTTATTCTATTTCTTTGGTGACTTGGTTTGTGGAGTAGAGGGTGATCGAAGGCAGACATGCATGCACACAAGGGACAGCTGACTGCTACTTTGTCTTCCCTTTTCTTCTGTCACTGGTCTCAACAGAACTCAACTAATTCAATTGTCTCTCTGACCTATTAAATAGGCGAGCATCACTCGACATGTAGTACTTCCATCTTGCATTTTATTTATATTTCGAGTGCTTATTTCTTTCACCATGACCGCTCTGTTTATCAAAATAAAACACAGCCTGCACTTGGATTTTTTGTACCCCCCCCCCGATATTTAAAAACAAAATTCATCTTCCTTTAAACCCTGCCAACTCCGCGTGATTCACTGCAAAGTACACTTCTTGGCAAAGTTATACCCGACAGCCAAAGTATATATAACAAAAGAATTATGATATATAATGCAGCAGGAATATTATTGAACTATTTTTATCCATGAAGATTTCAAAGTTTTTATGACACTGATTTCTTGATTAAATTATGAACATAAATACTGTTTACTTACTATTAAGACTGACATCAGAAATAAATAACTTATACATACTTATTTGCAATTTTAATTACTCATGTGAACATACTTTTGGGATGGAGTCCTTAAACACCAGGTGGAGGATAGGAGTGGTTTGAAATATAGATTTATTTATCCAAAAATATTTACAACAGCTTTGGCTTCAAAATATTTTCAACATAAATTTAATGAAAATGCACTGATTTTATAATAATCAAATAAATGTCTGTAGGAATTTTTAAAATGATTTCAACTAGGAGTGAACATGTGTGTATATAAATTATTTTTTCAATGCAATAGTTTGCTCAATTACAAGGAAAACATTCATAACTACCATGATGCATCTTCATTTGTGTCGTTTAGGGCAAAGACAAATGTCACATTTGGTCTTGTAATATATTGTTTCAGAATGTGCCCCTGAGCTGACTCCAGTCCTCTCCAAATTCTATAATTATTACCTCACTGCTTCCTGCTTTTTTACTTGTTGGAAGTCCTCCCCTGTAGTTCCTGTTTTTAAGAACTCTGGGGGTGGGGTGGGGGCTCTCTAACCCCTCTAATTATTACCCTCTCTTACTTTTTGTCAGCAAGGTATTTGACGCAATTATCAATGCTGAAGCATCTCACAACCTTCTCTCTGACAAACAATATGGCTTCTCCTTTACCAGGTCTACTGCTGATGTGCAAACAGCTATCACTATATATACCAGGCTCTTGATAGAACAGTGAAGCTCGAGCTGTTGCTCTTGATATCCTGAAAGCATTTGACAAGGTTTGGCATGCTGGCCTTTTGTGCAATCTCAAGAGTTATGATATTTCTGGATGATTGTTTGATTTAATCCAATCGTTCCTATCAAATCATGAAATGAAGGTTGTTTTGGATGGGCAAGCTTCCAGATCCTTTCATAAAAATGTGGCTGTCTGCCAAGGCTCTATCCTAGGTCCTATGTCTTTTCTGATCTTTATCAACGACCTTCCTGATATAATCAGTTCCCAAGTAGGCATCTATGCAGATGACACCACCCATTACTCCCATCTCAATAAGAAATCTGCCAAGGCTGACAAAGTAAACCTGGCTGCTACTCTTTAAAAGGACCTACAATCTGTGATTGAATGGGGTAGGAAATGACTCATAAATTTTAATGCCTCTAAAATTAAGCTGCTTTCCTTTAACGACTATAGAGAAACTTTCCTGCCTACCATCAGAATGGAAGATACTAATCTCCTAGTGAGTAACACACTGTGCCTCAAATGGAATGACTACTTTGAGTCCATAGCTGCATCTACTGTTAAGAAGGTTGGGTCACTGTGTTGGGCCAGGAATTTTTTCTTGTCAGAATCCATTTTGCAGATTTATAAATCTACCATTTGTCTGTGCATTGAATACTGTTGCCATATATAGTAGAGTGTTCCTGCTATTCATCATGATGTTCTCCAAAAAATCCCAAGAAGGATCTACAATATAATTAATCCTGACTCGGCATCTTAGCTTCAGTCATTTTCTCACTGATATGATGTGATTTCCCTCTGTCTTTTCTACAAGTATTTTCATGGCATCTGCTCTGATGAGCTTTTCTCCCTGTTTCCTCAACCACATGTGTTTATACATGCTACAAGATTGACATCTGGGTCCCACCCTTTTACTGTTAAAATAGTTAAATGTAACTATCTCTTCTACTCTAATAGTTTCTTTTCTCACACTTCCTGTTTGAGGAACTCCCCTCTGTTTAGTTGATTCCCTGATAGCTACAAATTCTGAAAGTTTAAATGCAACATCAATTGCCATCTTCTATCTACTTGAATCCCATCTATCTTTCTTTGACATCTCCTGAATCTTTTTTTTTTTTTCATTGTAACCCTTTTGACAGTAGCAGAAGTCTTGCTTTGCTTGGGGTTAAATGATAATAAAAGAAAAATTTAAAAACATTGATAAGGCAAACTTATTTTACTGTCAATCTTTATCTGGAAATAGAACAAAGGTAATATGGATAGCTATACAACATTGCCTGTGAAACTCCAAGGACAAGAATGATTGCACCACCAAACAGGCCACTATATATGGTTATTAGTGATTACAATCCTTACAATCAAGCATGCAAAAATATGCACTCACTAATAAATTAAATTTGAATAAATTGCATAAATGCATCAGCTAGATTTTTAGATAAATCCATTAAATTATTTAACCCATAGCTGGAAAAAGAGATGGTAAAATACCTTCCCCAAGGATATTTGTATGTAAGTGAACACAATGAATTTGACTGTGATTTGAACTTGTCTCTCCAATTTCTCCTTTTTAGGCGATATCCACTGCACCACAGTACACATCCTTACTTGGACTAAATTTATTTAAAAACAAAAAAAAATTCTACTATTATATTTAAACTTGTCAGTGACATTTAAAGAAAATATTCCTTTCCAAAACAGACAAGCATGGCTGTGAAAATATGTGTTTATATGTGGTTCTTCTTTAATGAACCCTGCCATTCAGGATGCATCTGATCATGGCTCACTTCAACTTTCTGTTTTTGTTGCTCTTGTATTTTGTAACTTTTTAGCATCACTCACACAAACTCTTAAGATGGATTACTTACTGGCTCCCTCTGCTTTTCCTGCTTTCAATGCCATAGAGTCAGTTGGATTGTAATTTAGTCAGGGATTTATTTTTCTTTAAGTTTTAATCTCAGTTTTCCATATTACTGAGATGTGGTCATTCTCACACTTAATGAGAACTGCATTTCTCAAACATTTTTTTAATTTTTTTAATCATTTCACCCAAGCAAAGTGATAAGGCCTTTAAGATACAAGAGGTGATTGAAATTGAAAGAGAATAAGAAGAGATTCGTGAGGAGAATGAACAATAAAATAACAAGATTCAGGAATACAGACTAGATGTTACATTTTAATTTTTGAAGATTGCAGATGGCAGGAAAGTAAGAAATTGGAAAGAATTCCAGGAGTGAGAAGAAACTATTAGAATAGAACTTATGGTTGCATCTAGCAACATAAAACAGTGAGATCTATTTGCAAATCTAGTAGTACACTTAAATCCATATTGTCGACGTACCAGGGATAAGGGTTCATTAGAACAATTTCCCTGAAAATATTTATAGAAAAGAAGTAGGGAAGCTACTTTTTGAGTTCGAATTCCAGTTGACTTCATTGCATTCACTTACGCGCAAATACCCTTGGGAAAGGTATTAATCCGTCTCTTCCCTCCAGTTATGAATTAAATCATAGGAAAGATTGGGTTCTATAGCCTTGGTCGGCAACCAGTCTACTGCAGAAAGCAATGGCAACCTACTGCGGGATAATCTTCTGCCCAGTCAGTCATGTCTCTTTCGAGACATGATCACCCAAGCGTGTATCACGTATGGCACTTAACTGACAGACATAAAAATGCGATAGTTCATAGTTAAAAGCTTTTAACCTTATGCTACTGTTTAGTAAAAAAATGTTGACAATGATCTTTAGTAGGTATGTCATCTTTTGTTTGTTAATTAATGGTTATTTATTCACCCAGTCACCTTTTACTGCATTTGCAATATTTTGTGATGGTGACTAATGTGTGTTTTATATTTTTATTGAATGCTTTTCATTAGTGTTTTTATATTGTTTCAAAATTCGTTGTATTTGGTCATGTTGATATTATATATTATTCGACAGCATTTGAATTTGCATGTATGGCACAAGAACAAAAACAAGTAAATTGTTATGTTAAACTTGTTTATAACTTTTATTTAAGTGTTACAAATTTGTAGTGAGATCCCGCCCAGTTCACACTCCACCCTCGTCTACTGAACAGGTGAAGAGGCTCATCCCTTGTTCCCTGTTTAGGATGTGGTTTCCAGCTTTCTCTTTTCCAATCTTGTCACTCTTACATAGCCCCTTGCACATCAGTGGTGTTACCGCCTTGCTCAAGGTGATATGATAAAAAAAAACAAAAAAAAACAATTTGTTGTGTTCCTTGGAAATAGTTTTAAGTTGAGAGAGTAAAACACTGTGCCTCCTTGGTCTCACACTTTCAGCGGACCTCAAATGGAATGACTATATTGAATCCATTGCTAAATCCGCTGCTATGAAAGTCGGTTCTCTGTGTAGGGCCCGGAAGTTTTTTCCGTCTGAATCTATCCTGCACATTTATAAATCTACCATCCGCCCGTGCATTGAATACTGCTGCCATATCTGGTCGGGTGCCCCTGCTGTTCTCCTCGGGCTTCTCGATAAGGTTCAGAGGAGAGTCTGTAATGTGATAGATACCGACTTGGCAGACCGCCTGCAGTCTCTCTCTCACCGGCGCGATGTGGCTTCCCCTGTGTCTCTTCTATAAATACTTTCACGGCTTCTGCTCCGATGAACTTAGATCGCTGGTGCCCCCTAAATACGTATTTGAACAAGATACTAGATGAGCAACTAGATCCCACCCTTTTACAGTGAAACCGATAAAATGTAGCCGTAACTTCTACTCCAACAGTTTCTTTCCTCGCACTTCCCGACTGTGGAATTCTCTTCCAAACGATTACTTCCCCGACGGCTACAATCTCCAGGAGTTTAAATGTAAGGTCAATAGACACCTCCTAACACACTAATCTGCTCCCATTCTATCAAACACTCTTCCCATCTGCCCAACCCTCATCCATGGTATCCTTACTCATCTGTCACCTTCCTCCTGACATTCCCTATGTCTAACCACTCCTTCTCTTTACCTTCCCCTATGTAGCCCCATGCGCAATAGTGGCAGTGGAATGCCTTGCTTGGGGTGAGATGATTAAAAAAAACACTCTTC
Source organism: Ascarosepion bandense (assembly GCA_037127315.1). Taxonomy (NCBI): domain Eukaryota; kingdom Metazoa; phylum Mollusca; class Cephalopoda; order Sepiida; family Sepiidae; genus Ascarosepion; species Ascarosepion bandense. Next base: position 928,846 of record JBBBDQ010001125.1, read on the forward strand.
CCATCTGCCCAACCCTCATCCTCGCTATCCTTACTCATCTGTCACCTTCCTCCTGACATTCCCTATGTCTAACCACTCCTTCTCTTTACCTTCCCCTATGTAGCCCCATGTGCAATAGTGGCAGTGGAATGCCTTGCTTGGGGTGAGATGATTAAAAAAAACACTCTTCCCATCTGCCCAACCCTCATCCTCGCTATCCTTACTCATCTGTCACCTTCCTCCTGACATTCCCTATGTCTAACCACTCCTTCTCTTTACCTTCCCCTATGTAGCCCCATGCGCAATAGTGGCAGTGGAATGCCTTACTTGGGGTGAGATGATTAAAAAAAATATATATATATATAAAGAACAGAAGTTTAAGTAACTTTCTAGTTAGGAGTCAAATTGAAAATGCATGTGAATGTTCTGTTGAGAATAGTTTGTTGGGTTCACAGTTTCTCGCTTGTTTTAAAACGGAAGATTTTTCTGGTACAGATCTTTGCCAAGTGTTATTCGTTAGATTTGTTTGCTGAGATAGAATTCAATAATATGTTTATTGTTCATTAAACTTTAAACATTCTCATTGAGATTCGTAGAGGTATTGTAGTGGAAAAAAGATCTGGTATGATGAGTAGTACTTTTTTGTTTCAATTATTCAGAAAACAAGTTCAATGTGCCTGCTTCTTCCTAGGTTCAAAATACTGACAAAATATTCTGTCTTCCATTGTGTTGTTGGCACTTAAATGAAGAGAAAAGTGTGCAAATGCTTGTCATTATTGTTGGTTCATGTGATGAGATTGTTTCTTTCTTTCTTTGTTGAGTCAAGAGGAAGGAGTGAAAATGTGTGTCATCTAGAGATGTCATAATGTCAACAGGAAAAGTTTGACTAATCACTGCTACATAATAGCTGGTTGACTGTCTGCCTCTGTTCATCACTAACTGGTTCTGACTGCACATGGACTTGCTTAACTAGCCAAGTCACATCACATGAAAAGCTCCAGGAAATTTAGCACCATTTTCAACCTAAACATGTTGCGTAGGCATTTTGAATTATACTAACCAATCAGCGCTGGTTCTACTTAAAATTAGCCGTCTGATTCTTTTGGTGTTTAGTTTGCACAAATCTTTTAATATTATGCGTGATTAAAAAATTGTCGCCAATGGTGTGATGTAAAAATTGTCGTGCAGCAGGCTCCCTACAGTATAAAGAAAATATATTTAGAAAATTTTAAATGATTTTATTAATGATTATTAATCTGGTTATTTTGTTATGATACATCCTAAATTTTATAAGGGACTTTTAATTTTTTCTCTCAATAATACTTTATTAACTGTACTGCATATATGAATAAAAACTGATCTACAAATAACTGATAACAATGATTTTTGTTGCCTAATGTTCTGGTTAGTACTATCTTTTCAACAATCTTTAACAAACATGACTATATTTTTTATTTGGCAAATATATTTCATGAGAAAAACATTTTTGTGTGGGGTTAAATCTGTATTTGAGCTAGTCTACCATGTTTGGCTGAACTGTAATGCAATGACATTCAAATTTTTTGTGTCATTAGAAATTTTGTCTTTTGCCGTTTTGAATAATATTTCACCCAGAGCCATATTAATAATCTAATAATCATTACAACAGTAATATAATCATAATAATAATAATAATATAATAACAATAACAACAACAAAAATAATCATAATAATAATAATAATAATAATAATAATCACTACATTATTTCTTCTTCTTGTAAACATTATTTTTTCATAGATACAAGTGTAGACATCCTTGTTTTTCAAACTGTGAAATTTAATCTCTACTGGCTGAGAGATTCCTTGTTAAGTTTTCAAGCATTCAACTGCCTTCAGTCATGACAAAGAAAGAAAGCAATTAAATGAAATTCAAAGACTCAGTTTATTCTTAGAAAGTTGTACTATTTGATTTTATTCAAAGAATTTACTAGTTTCTTTGTCACATGAAAAAACAAAAACAAACATCGTTTTCATATACTGAATCAACAAAAATACAAAGCTGGTGTTAAAACTGATAATTGACATTTAAGTGGTAAGATTAATCTTCTGAAGCATTAAATATCAGACTAAATTGAGGAGAAACTATGGTAGGAAGCCATCCTTTTTTCATCATTGATTTAAAATTCTTTTAAAATTTGTTTATGTTTATTTTCATAAAAGACTAGCAGGCATTGCTTGGGTGTACTGTAAACTTTAAAACTAATCCATGGTCCTGGAGCTCAGACTTTTTGGACATTGACACGAAAGACTAAAAAGCAATAGTTGTTTCCAGTTAAAGCGAAACCATAGACTGAAAGAAAAATGAATGGTTGTAAATCAAATTTTGATTTCCTGGTATCGATATCAAATAAGTTTTTTTCGTCGTAAACTGAATTTTGAAGGCTAAATAAGTCCTCTGAGTAAATGATATCATGGCTGAGACTAAGAACTACAATTATACCTACTTAGAGCCAAACCTGAAGCAAAAACTAAAATAAAAGGGCTGAAAAAATACAGACATACAGGCAGATAAACAGACACACACACAAACATCTTGCCTTTTATATATATATATATATATATATATATATATATATATATATATTATCGATTTTCTGCACTATTGTAAGAACTGCAACCTTGAAACTTCTGAATATCATTTCTTATGTCATTGTCTATGAGTGTATCTAATCGGACCACACATTCCATAACCCAATTTTTTCGATTATCGATTTTCCATATTTATTTTATTCGACACAAAACCTAGCTAAGAACACTCGCAGACGCTTACAGTACAACTATGTAAATTTTCAAGAAAATCGGTTCAGCCGTTTTGGAGTCTATAGGTAACGGATATACACACACACACACAGAGACAAAGTTCCATTTATAAATAAGTTTAGATGCCTGTAAAAGTAGTCTTCCCTGTAGTAACTCTTCTTTTTCATTTATTTCCTACAATATTCACTACATTTTTCATAAATTATATTTTGATGTTTTAGTTTTAATCCTGTTAAATATCAGCATAAGTGCCTCTAACTAGTCTGACTAGTCAAACCTTATTCTATTCTTAAATAAATTATTTTTATTATTCATGTTTACCAGGACCAGTGTCTACTGCCTTACTCTGTAGGATCATGGTTGCCGAGAACAAAGCCTACTGCCTTCCCCTGCAAGATCATTGATGTGGATCCGATAGTGGGGCCACGAAAGGATAACTCGGACAACGGATTATAGGTTTAACATATTGTATTTAACAAGGAAAATATAACTACGAGAATGGCAGTAAGCCATGCCTACCTGATGGGAAGCTCCCGGAATTACTGCCCTGAGAGTATTAAACCTTATGGTTTAAATAATGACTAGAAGAGTCCATAAGTGTCAGTAGATATGCACCCACAACAATCATGGTAGCCAGGACCAGTACCTGCCACATTGCTTTGCATGATCAAGGTTGCTGGGGCTAGTGCCTGCTGCCTTACTCAGCAGGGTCATGGTTGCAGAAAAATGTTGAACTATTTCAGCATTAATAATGGCCTTGAACACTTTCCCAAAAATTTGTAGTAGGCTGATAGGGCGATAGTTGGATGGGTCTGAGGGTTCCCCTGATTCTTAAATACAGGGATAACAGAAGAGGACTTTCAGCATGCAAGAAAACAGGAAGCAGAAAGGCAGTAACTGTAGACTTTAGAGAGGACAGAGGAGAGTTCAGGGGCACATTTCTTAAGGACAATGACTGGAATTCCATCACCTCCCTAGGAAGTGTTTTAACAGAGGATTTCTATGTGATATTGAAATATGAAGGCACTTAGGGATAGCTAAAGATGCTTTCTAATAGCTAAGCAGAGTATTAAGAGACAGAAAACTTCATTAGAAACAAAGAAAAGAGTACTGAACTGTCATATAATATTTATCCTCCTATATCCTCCTGTATGACAGTGAATACTGGACAATGTTTTCAGAGATGAAGAAGGAACTGTTGTTCTACAGAAGGATGCTGAGAATACCCTGAATCAAATATGTGAGCAACAAAAAAGACTTAAAGAAAATGAAAATATAAAGAAAATTTATACTTAACATCAGGAAGTGGTAGCTGAAATTGCTAGCATACATAATGAGGAAAGAGTGCTTGGAAAATCTGATGTTCATAGGACAGAATGAAAACAAGAGGGGTAGAGAAAGCTTAAATGAAAATATTTTCTGTTTTCTTAGAAAAAAGAAAAATCTCAAACACAAAGAAAGTTCCCACGGAAAGACAGAGTGCAAAAGAGGCTATGTGGTGAATATAGACAATTGAGTAATGCCTTTGTCTTTCCTGGGTGTGCGTTGTGGTGTAGTTGATATTGACTCGGAACAAGAAATCGGGGAGCCGAGTTTGAATTCCAGTTGAGTTCTTTGCATTCACTTATGCACAAATACCCTTGGAAAAGATATTAATCCATCTCCTCCCTCCAGTTATGGGTTAAGTAACAGGACAAATTGGGTTCTATAGCCTTGGCTGGTAACCAGTCTACCACAGAAGTAATGGCAACCTACTGTGAGATAATCTTCGGCCCTGTCAGTCATGTCTCTTTTGAGACATGATCGCTCAAAGCATGCATCACGTATGGCACTTAATTTACTGACTTTGTCTTTTAGTACAAAATTATCAAAATACAGGGCCGGATAAAGAGATTTTATACAAGTGAAAAGTTGAAATAATAAAACTTTTTAGTGACCAGCCAAAACTGATTGTGAATGAGACTGCACTATAAACGGGTTTGGAAATAAGGATTTCTTGGTGAATTAAGAAGTTAATTAATGACCCTGATGAGAAATTGAGAGAGACATCTGGCAAATCTCTGACTTGGGACCAGAGTATTCCTTGCATAGGAGAAATTTTGAAATAATAAGAATTTAATTAATGACCTCATGTAACATGAGACCAACAAATCAGATCAGTTGAAGGAGAACTGGTTGGTAGTTAGCAGAGGTGGGAAACTAAGTTTTCTGGGGTAGTTAACACCCCTATATCCATGGACAATATGGATTCATCTGGTTTATATAATGCCAGACATTTCTACCTTCAAGCAGAGGAGTATACTTGTAGTTTAACCGCTCACAGTGAACACAGAACTCTTTCACCTTATAATTGTGATCCCTTAAACAGGACCACCACACTAAGGAAGGTGGAGAATTCATACACACCTTTGAAAGGTATAAGTGTGAGATATCAATAAAGAAAGGAAGGAGTTGATTTGGGCAGATCAATGCCTGTGACTGCTGCTCACAGAAATGAAAAACCCCAAATTGAAAAACCATAATTAATCTTTGAAAGCCAGAGAACAAAAAAGACCTTTATTGGAATGAAATAATTCACCGATTTCCCCAGACCGGTCATACCCCATTCCAGTATTAAGTGAAAATCCATATAAACAATGACCCAAAGCAGCCAAAGGAAGTTATGGAGCAGTTTTGGCTGAAGAAATTTGCGGTTGAGATGAGAGACCTCACTGCCTGATATCGCGTGACTACCTGCCTAAGAAGAATCCTAACTTGAACCCTGTGCCAAACTTAACAGAACCAGCCAACGTGTTACATTTCAACTTTAGACATCAGTTGGGAAGATAGCTTTCTGCATGAAGTAAATAGAATTTGACTGCTGGAACAAATAAACCTGTACCAAGAATCGAAGATATAAAGTTTTTTTTATGAAGATATTTTTTTTCTCTTGTGACTTTTCTAGCCTGAATGAATTCATTTGCAGCAGTTCCTGAAGGTTATTTGGCTTTATCTGTCTTAGGATCAACTCAAAACACAACATGGGATAAGATTAAGTGTTGGTCAAGATGATCGATTTATTGATCCTGCCCTGGGAATTGGACAGTTTGAAAATCGAAGAAGGTGGGGCAGGCCACACATAGCATAGCATACTGGATTGCAGAACAGAGTTTAAGATAAATAACGAAAAGACAAAATTTATTAAGAGCTACAAAGGACAGAAAATTATGGCATACCATTATCACCTATGTCTTGAGAGGACACAACACATGAAGAAGATTATTGGTGTTTTGAAGCAAATCTTATTGAGAACAGGATATTATTAAGTACACAGCAGTAGTTTTTGACTATGGCGACTATACTCATAGCAGTTTGTAACAAGGTTAACCCATTAATTAATGTCCTCATCTTAAAAATGAGAAGGTGGGCAGTAACTGGTTATTGATAGAAATATATAAGTAATACCATTTTAATATTTATGATTAATTCTGAATTTCATTATCTTCTTATAATTTCACAAGGTTATAAGAGACTGCAAAGTCTAAAGTTCAGTTTGTTTCATGCTTCCAACTTTGGTTAGAATTCTAAATGTAGATAATTTATTTGATATTGTTCAAGCTCTTGAAAGATGGTAATATGGATATCTTTTATTCATATTTGAAATTAAAAATTACTGAAACAGACTCAATAAAATTGTAGAGGAAAATGTGTAACATTTCACTTTATTATTGAATGTTGCCACATCAATTTAAATCATAGGCTTATGAAGGGAATACAAGTCTAGAAACATGACCCAATATTCAATAAAAAATATTATGCAGTTTTTGTCTTCAGTTTTATCTAGTCAATTACACTGTTCAGCAATATTTGACATATTTTTGTCTATTTCTTGCATCATGACCTGTTAGGTCATTGTTGTCAAAACAAAATATTTCAGAAATAATTTAAAAAAATGCTGTCTTTGCAAAATAGCATGGAGTTATAGGTGAAAATTAGATTGAAAATATTCTACTTTTCTTATATGCCATGTCTCTTCAGGACATAGGTAATGGCTCTCCATAACTTCCTGTATCTTATTGCTCTAAATAACTTTTGATTTTTTACCATCCCTCTTTTTTTCTTGTTTTACTATCCATTCACACAGATTTGTTATTAGCTGTTTCCCTCTATTACTCTTGCTTTCAGTGACCCTTGTAAATGTCAAATTGTCAAAACCCTCTTTCTGTTTGTAAGTATAAGCTTCCTTGTAATTTTTATTTTCTTTAAAATTTAATCATTATTTATTTGTTCTATCTATGGTGTTGGCATTTGTTAGTAAAACCACATCTCTATCTCTTCAGGTCTCTTTTTCATCTGGGAGAAGACTGTCCAGAATTCACTGCAATGTAAGAGATTAAATATCTAAACTTATTTATAAATGGAACTTTGTCTGTGTGTGTGTGTGTGTGTGTGTGTCTGTTACCTATAGACTTCGAAATGACTGAACCGATTTTCTTGAAAATTTACACATTTGTACTATAAGCTTCTGCAAGTGTTCTTAGCTAGATTTTGTGTCGAGGTATTTCCAATCAATATGGAAAATCGATAATCGAAAAAATTGGGTTATAGAAGGAGTGGTCCGATTTCAATCAAATTTGATACACTCATAGACAAAGACATAAGAAATGATATTCAGAAGTTTCAAGGTTGCAGTTCTTACAATAGTGCAGAAAATTAATAATATATATATATATATATAAAAGGCAAGATGTTTGTGTGTGTGTCTGTTTATCTGTCTGTATGTCTGTATTTTTTCAGCCCTTTTATTTTAGTTTTTGCTTCGGGTTTGGCTCTAAATAAATATAATTGTAGTTCTTAGTCTCAGCCATGATACCATTTACTCAGAGGACTTATTAAGCCTTCAAAATTCAGTTTACAACTAAAAAAAACTTACTTGATATTGATACCAGGAAATCAAAATTTGACTTACATCCATTCATTTTTCTTTCGGTCTACGGTTTCACTTTAATTGGAAACTATTGCTTTTTAGTCTTTCGTGCCAACGTCCAAAAAGTCTGAGCTCCAGGACCATAGATTGGTTTTAAAGCTTTCATTACACCCGAGCAACGCCGGGCTATACTGTTGGTTATTTAGTAATTCAGTACACTTTTCTGTTTCTAAAAGAATTTCCTATCTCTAAAAATATATTATTGGTATATTGTGAATATACTGACATGAATGTATATTTCTATTTTTAAAAATTGTCCCCGTAAGAATGTTTGAAAAAAGATCAATAAAATCTTGAACAAGATTCTACATTTATAGAATCTTCTGTCCAATGGCAATTTATTTCTTTTGGATTTTTAATGTGTAAAATAGAAAATGTTATTGTAGTAATTTTAATGCATTCGTTGTCCTGTGAACAGCCATTATCTTTTGACAGTAATAAGATTAATAGTAATGTTAATATTAGCTATTTCTTTATCAGGAAACATTCAGCATTCATTGACCGGCAACCTGTGCTCCTTAAATTAAACTTTTCTTCACTCCTTGGTGATAAGCCTGGAATCAAAGTGCAGTATCTGTTCTCCTCATTTCATTAGATGTTTCTTTATATTTGGTATTTATTGACCAAGTAGCCAGTACTACCATCAGTTGATATTTATCACATCTTTCTCATGAAACAGTTTTTTGGGAAAATAGAGATTTCTCAAGTTTCCTAGCAGTTATTTTTCTTTCCAGTACTGATGTAGTCTTCCTTCTTAACCTTGTGTACAAAATAGTGAGGAAAAATCATATCCATAGTATTCTTACTCTCTTTAAAACCACTCTGTACTTTTGGAATAACTTTCTTAGCCTGTTCAGCAAAATCCTCTCAAAGACCTTACCAATTGGTTCAAGAAAGGTGATTCCTTGGAAGCTATCATACACAGATTTTGAATCCTTGCCCTCAAAGATTGGAACCAGGATTCCATCATTCCTAATCTGAGGCATGAGAGTGCATTCCAAGACCAGAATCTCAAATTGAAGACAGCTGAGGCAACATGATCTTCTTACAAGAAGTAGAAATTTTATTGCGATGCCATCAAATCGATGTTGATTTATTTGTTTGCAAGCTTTTTTCTTGAGTGAGCAGGACACTCATTTGATTTTAACAGAATAACAGATGAGTTAGGAACAAAAACTTGATGCAAAAAAAAAATACAAAGTCTTCATGCCATGTCTGTTAAAAGCACCTTTAACTTCTTTTGAGATGTTCAATCAGTTAATTGCCATATGTGACACATGTTTGGGTAATCATGTCTCTTTCGAGACATAACTGACTTGGGAGAAGATTTTCTCACAGTAGGTTGCCATTACTTTCTTGCAATAGATTGGTTGCCAACCAAGGCTATAGAACCCAATCTGTCCTGTTATTCAACCCATAGCTAGAGAGAGGGTATTTGTGCACAAGTGAATGAAACAAAGCTGTTACACAACCAATTTTCATCTTCCTGAGTTCACACTGAACAATTGCTTTGTATTTTTTTAAGCACATCCAAGTGGTTTTCTGATGAACTGCTTAACAGAGAAAAATGAAGAGAGTATTTGATTTTGAGTAAGCTCTTAATATTATCATTGTTGTCATCAAAGAAGTCTTTATGAAGCTTCTTGACAAAACCCAACAATTCTTTAAAACTTCCTATGCACCATCAAAAGTAAGATTGTTCATCCTGTCAGCTAAAACTGTCCAAGTTTCTAACTTTTTCAGTTTAGACACATCAAAATATTTGGGAACTTTCACCCAATTCAAACAATTTCTTTTTTTCAAATGTGTTGCTTGAATTTTCCCAGGGCCAGTTTGGGATCAGTGTCACATTCAGCATTACATAGAACACAAACAATGCAGACATCTCTAATTTCTCTCCTCTTAGTTATGATAAAATCTATTAAATGGACATGCTTTGATCTGGAATGAGTCCAGGTAACCTTATGCTTCGGTTTTGGATGAAAGAAGGTGTTATTAATTGCAAGATTGAATTGCGAATAGACTTCAAGGAAATATAATTCATTGCTGTTCATTTTTCAATACCATAAGGGCTGAGAACCTCCCAGATTCCATGTGGTTTTCCTACTCTTGAAGTAAAGTCTCCAAAGACTATCAGTTTCTTTCTTAGAGGATTGATCTTATAGCATCTCCAAGAGCTGCATAAAAAGACATCATGTTTTCTTCCTTAGTCACAAGAGTCAGAGCATAGATTGAGAACAGTGATAAATAACAGTCACCTGAAGAGGTAACATGAAGTTTAATTGTTTGGTCATTGATGCAACATGGCTACTTCACCTTGTCTACCACAGATGGAAAACTCAACACCACCATCCTGTTTTTCACCTTTTGGTTTGACAGACCAGAATAAAGTGTATCCTGATGACACTTCATCGAGATGATCCTTATCAGACAAGCCTTTTTCTAGGAGACAGCAGCTATATCAATGTTCAGGCACTACGATTCTTCAGTAACAAAAGCTGCTTTTCTATGACAATTTTAATAAATAGCTATTTTTAGATTGAACATTGACCGTGGAGTAAAATCTAAATCTATCTTAATCTAATCGAAACTTATTTATAAATGGAACTTTGTCTGTGTGTGTGTATGTGTGTGTGTGTATCTGTGTGTGTCTGTGTCCGTTACCTATAGACTCCAAAACGGCTGAACCGATTTTCTTGAAAATGTACACAGTTGTACTATAAGTGTCTGCAAGTGTTCTTAGCTAGATTTTGTGTCGAGGTACCCCCGATAAATATGGAAAATCGATAATTGAAAAAATCGGGTTATAGAAGGAGTGGTCCGATTTCAATCAAATTTGATACACTCATAGACAAAGACATAAGAAATGATATTCAGAAGTTTCAAGGTTGTAGTTCTTACAATAGTGCAGAAAATTGATAATATATATATACATAAAAGGCAAGATGTTTGTGTGTGTGTGTCTGTTTATCTGTCTGTATGTCTGTATTTTTTTTCAGCCCTTTTATTTTAGTTTTTGCTTCGGGTTTGGCTCTAAGTAGGTATAATTGTAGTTTTTAGTCTCAGCCATGATACCATTTACTCAGAGGACTTATTTAGCCTTCAAAATTCAGTTTACAATGAAAAAAACTTATTTGACATCGATACCAGGAAATCAAAATTTGACTCATATCCATTCCTTTTTCTTTCAGTCTACAGTTTTGATTTAACTGAAAACAACTATTGCATTTTAGTCTTTCGTGCCAACGTCCAAAGAGTCTGAGTTCCAGGACCATGGATTAGTTTTAAAGCTTTCATTACACCCAAGCAAAGCCAGGCTATACTGCCAGTGAATAATAAAACTTAAACCACTATCCCATATCTGGTGCATAAATATGTTTTAGCCAACATTGACAAATAGTTCATTTCTTCTGGATAAGCAGTGCTCTGTCTCTAAATAGCGTTTGCTCAAATGCAGGAAATTCCCCACCAAATCTGTCTCTTTTCATGAAGACTTGATAACGGTGTTACAATAAATCATTTGCTGCACCCTGTGCAGATTCATGATTATCTACTTTAAACCAGTTAAATCTGCACTCATTTGTAGGGCATAGATAGTAGAACATCAGTGAGAATACAGGATAAGATGACAGAAGATCATGAAACAATGGCAGAAAATACTGAGACATCTGCATGTCATTAGATTTTTGGGACAAACACTTGTTTGTACAACTCAAGTGCCACTCTCAGAGTCTCCATGGTTAATACTCAGTGACAAGCCAAGACACAATAATATATAATTACATATTATTACATGGTTAAATAAAATAAAGACAAGAGGAAAAATTTATTTCAAATCGCCTCCACGTTTTGTCCTGGGATGGACTTTATCAAGGCGAAATGAGCTTTATTCTAAATTACGTATCTATAAACAAACAGTGTTGGCAACCACAAAAACACTCACAAATCATTTCAAAGGATTAACAGAATATTTTAGTTTTTAGAATTCCTTCATGGGTAGTGCAAAGTCATGAGATATTAAAATGAAGGGAATTTGACTGTTTTCTTTGAAACTTTTTATTATATATGTTAGTCTGTTTTAGAATTCATGTGTAGTGCAAAGTCATGAGATGTTAAAATAAAACTAACCTCCCCAATACTATTACCATATATATATATATATATATATATATATATATATGTTGTGGTTAAATAAAATAAAGACAAGAGGAAAACTGTATTTTAAATCACCTACGCGTTTTGTCCTGTGATGGACTTTATCAAGGCAAAAAGATGAAATGAGCTTTATTCTAAATTATGTATCTATAAACAAACAGTGTTGGCAACCACAAAGATGCTCTATCTCATATAAAAAACACACACATAGTAACAACTATCTCAAAAACTATTATGGACATTATCAGATCTAAAAATAACCGAAATCAAAATGACGAACAAGCAGGTGTATACAGAATAAATTGCCAGAATTGTTCCTCCATCTACATCGGAGAAACAAGTAGAAATGTAAAAAAACGTATATATGAACACAAAAGAGACATCACTAATAATAATCTTACGAATGCATTTGTGATTCACAGAAATAAATTCAACCACAATTTTGATTTTAAAAATGCCACACTAATAAAAAGAGTAAACAATTTATTCAGAAGAAAAGTTCTCGAGAGCACCACTATCCAAGACTACCAAAACATCAATTTGCACCCCGGATTTTTCCCAATCTCACCTTTACTTATGGAAATTATACTAAAACAGACTAACATACATAATAAAAATTTCAAAGAAAACGATTGAATTTCTTTCATTTTAACATCTCGTGACTTTGCGCTACACATGAAGGAATTCTAAAACAGACTAACACACATAATAAACAGTTTCAAAGAAAATGGTCAAATTCCCTTCATTTTAATATCTCGTGACTTTGCACTACACATGAAGAAATTCTAAAAACTAAAATATTCTGTTAATCTTTTGAAATGATTTGTGATTTGTGAGTGTCTTTGTGGTTGCCAACACTGTTTGTTTATAGATATGTAATTTAGAATAAAGCTCATTTCGTCTTTTTGCCTTGATAAAGTCTATCACAGGACAAAACGCATAGGTGATTTAAAATACAGTTTTCCGCTTGTCTTTATTTTATTTAACCATCCTGTCCTTAATCTCAGATCATAACTGAGTCTATTTTTACATATTATTACATGTAACTACATATTAATATTACATGATTCTTCAATCACATTTATTTACATGTGCTACTAAATTGGCATCTGTTGCAGACCCAGAATAGGTCCGTAAGAAAACTCGAACTCAGGAATTAGTGAAATATATATATTAAGCGGAAAACAAATACAAGTGTTACATGTCAGTCTGACTGGCAAGTATTAAACTAGGGTGACTCAACCCCTAACTCAACTCCACCCGGAGAGGCATATTCATCATAGTAGGAATAGTTAATTTCCTTTTCATTTCCATCATTTCCAAAACCTCATCATTGCTCACATGCTCGATCCATGATATTCACAACATCCTTCTGTAGAACCACATTTCAGTTGCTTCTAGTTTTTCCTTCATCTTTGATGATATTGTCCAACATTCACTGCCATATTGAAAAACCGATATCATATAGCAATCCAGTACTCTCTTCTTTGTTTCTAGAAAAATTGTCCTATTTTTTAATACTTTACTCAACTTCTGGAATGCTTCCTTCGCCATGCCAATTCACCTTTGGATCTCTGTGTCGCACTTTTCTTTTTCTGTTATAACACTTTCCAGGTATCTAAATTTTTGTACCTGCTTGATTTTAGTATCCCCGACCTGCATTTGGCATATTGGGCTGCATTTTTAACTTTATTATAAAAGATCCAGATACTGAGATATCTAAAGTGTTGGACAAAAGTACCCCTTTTCTTATCACCAATACAAACTTTATTATAAATGATCCAGATACTGAGATATCTAAAGTGTTGGACAAAAGTACCCCTTTTCTTATCACCAATACAAACTTTATTATAAATGATCCAGATACTGAGATATCTGAAGTGTTTACACTTTATCAATTCTATGTGTTGATTTTTTTTATGATGGATTCAGGGTAAATTTGTGTCACTAATTCTAACTCCAGGTCATAGTTTCTGTTTTGGAAAGATTTATCTAAAATTCCAATTCTTGGAACACTTGAATGTTGAAAAGTTTTAAGAACATTAAATGATAGAACAATATGTAAATTTTTATATATCAAGAACAATATTTTGTAGAAAAATGTATGTTGAAAAGGAAAAATTCATTTGGGTAACGAATTTCATCCTTGAGAATTTCGTCAGACTAAATTTGTTATGTTGGTGTGATTATGTTGGTGTGTGCACGAACAATGGATGTTGAGAATTCTATAATTAATTTTTTTTATCTAGCCAATATATTTATATTCTTTTTTTTTGTTTGTTTCCATCACTTTTATTATTAGATATTCCTCATTGTGATAATAAAAGATCTGCCAGGAATGGTGAAATATTGTAAGATCCAGGGTGTAAATTTACTGAGGATGACCTTGTGATCAAGGCCCTCTCTAGGCATTTTTGTCTTAGTGAATTGTTTTCTCCTCATTTGAAAAATGCTAATCTGATCAAAGGAGAAAACAATTCACAAAGACAAAAATGTCAATCACTGGTAATAATTGTTATAAAAAATACACAGGAGAAACCTCAAGGAATCAAAATAAAAGATTATATGACCACAAAAGGGACATTTTACAAAATACATCAAATGCATTAGTTGCCCAATGTAATGAGAAGAACCACAACTTTGACATAAAAATTCTGATTAAAGAAGAAAATAATTCACTAAAACAAAAATCTTTAGAGAATGCCTTGATTGAAAAGTTACCCACAGTAAATTTGCACCATGGCTCTTAAAAAAAGTGATAAAAGCAAAAAGAAAAGTGATAAAAGTGATAAAAGCAAAAAGAAAAGTGATAAAAGCAAAAAGAAATTGACTAGATTTCTCAAAAAAAAAGAAGAATTTGAAATTCCTATTATTCCTTGTTGATGCACATGTGTAGTCACACCAATGTAAAAAATTTAGTCTGAAGTCCTTAAAGATGAAACGCGTCATATGAAAACTTTCTTTCCACTTTGTCCTACATTTTGGTACTAGGACAGTTGCATACCAGGACATTTATGTCCCTGGATAAATGCATTCCTGGATAATTGCATGATAATTTTCTGATGCCTATTAAAAGCAATTACTATAAATTTGTGCGTTGTGGTGCCCAAACGTGCATCATGTATGGTATGCATATGCGTTGTGGTGCAGTGGATATCAACTCGAAACAACAAATTGAGGTGCCGAGTTCAAATTCCAGTTTAATTCTTTGCATTCACTTATGCACAAATAC
Organism: Ascarosepion bandense; assembly: GCA_037127315.1. Taxonomy (NCBI): domain Eukaryota; kingdom Metazoa; phylum Mollusca; class Cephalopoda; order Sepiida; family Sepiidae; genus Ascarosepion; species Ascarosepion bandense. The sequence continues at coordinate 943,977 of JBBBDQ010001125.1, forward strand.
CCTTGGGAAAGGTATTAATCCATCTCTTCCCTCCAGTTATTGGTTAAATAATAGGACAGATTGGTTTCTATAGCCTGGCAACCAGTCTACCGCAGAAAGCAATGGCAACCTACTGCAGGATAATCTTCTGCCTAGTCAGTCATGTATCTTTCGAGACATGATCACCCAAACCGTGTATCATATGGCACTTAACTGACTTGCTATAAATTCTGAAAAAAGAATAGGTAGTAATCGTAAATTTTTATGAAAGGAATAAAATTATTAACAATTATGAGTTTATTTTTGTTATAGATGTAATGACAGATTAGCAGAATTGAAAAAAAATATTTCAAAATTGAAAATTTATGTAGTTTTGTAAATTGATCAAAAGTTATGAATGTTGTCTTCTTCTTCTATGTGCCCTATCCTTTCAGGACGTAGGCGATCATAGTTCTCCATGTCTCCCTATCAAAGTAAGGAAATTCAACTATTCTGGTTAGTCAACCAATTAGTACATGATAAAGACCAACTGATGCAAATATTCTGTTGTAGTAATGTAATATAACAATCTGGCCCCACCCGAGGAAGTGATGCAAGCGATGGTGTTTCCCGTCGGTGAAGGGGTCGGCGAAACGACAAGACAGGTGTTTGTGAAATACATCCTGTCGAGGCCGGAGCGGATGTCGTTTGACCTTATTTCCGACAGCGGCGGAAATGACTACGGAGGCACACAGAACAGGTGTCTCTGGGAATTACGTGGGCGTTGCGTGGGCGAGGCAAAACCGGAAGGAAAGTCCCGGTTCTAGAAGACTATATAAAGACCTCGACACACGGATTCGCTAGCAGAGAACGGCCAGTGGAAGCAGAGAAACACCACAGGCAAGACTACACTCCCGTCGGCCCATTCTATGTGCACTCTCACTCTCCTGTTCTCTATTCCACACGGTTCGTCGTCATTAATAAAAATATAACCTTATATTTTTATATATGCGTGTTTGTTGTTTTGTCGTCTATAACAGTAATAGAAAAATTATAATGACATCAAAACCATATTTTGACAAAATAATCAGTAACTGTCCTGACTGGAATACAAGGGTCGTAGTTGAGAGAATCAGAAAGAAGATCTGTTCCCAACCTGGTTATAAGGTCAATGATTATTGACCAGTCAGAAGCCAAGGGACATTTTAAAAGCGGATCTCTAGATATGTATATAATGAGATGGAAAGTCAACCTAATTCAGAAACACCAAAGTAATTTTTTCAACTCTCTAATGATGCAGTTATTGTAACATACCCTGGGCTAAAATATAACTCATTCACAGTCCACACAGTCTTTTATAGACACTGTATCTCCCTCTTTCTTCTACTGGTGATTAAGATAAAATCACAGTATACATAGTCCTGCAATGACACTAAAACGTACATTTCCTTCAGCCATTTAAGCAAGGGGACTACTACTTCTGGATAATAATTTTTTTTAAAAAATCATTTCACCCCAAGCAAGGCATTCCACTGCCACTATTGCCAGGGGTTTACATAGCGGAAGGTGATGAGAGAGTGATTAGATATAAGAAATGTCAGAAGGAGGGTGATAGACGAGTAAGGATGTACATGGGAAGAGTGTTTGAGAGAATGGGTGCGAGTTAGTGTGTTAGGAGGTGCTATTGACCTTACATTTAAACTCCTGGAGATTGTAGCTGTCGGGGAAGCAGGTATGTGGAAGGGAATTCCACAGGCGGGAAGTGCGAGAAAAGAAGCTGTTGGAGTAGAAATTGCGGCTACATTTTATCAGTTTCACTATTCATATTCTCCTGAACCCTCTCTCTCTCTCTCTCTCTCTCTCTCTCTCTCTCTCTCTTTCATATGCACTATGGCATTTACATTTGAACTCTTGAACTTCAATCTTATGACTCTGTCATGCTGCATATATGTTGTTGTTACATTTTTCTTAAAACCAAAACTTCTTCTGATTTATGCTCTACTAATTTCCACTACCACCATCATTACAAGAAGTGGGTGGATATGGATGGGGCATGTGCTCCGGAAAGATCCACAGTCAATCACAAGAACAGCACTGCACTGGACCCCAGATGGCAAAAGAAAGAAGGGAAGACCAAGAATGACATGGAGAAGTACAGTAAAGAATAAGAGGAAAGCCATGCACATGCACATTTTTTGGGGTTCATTGACTAGTCTGGCCCAAGATAGGCAAAAGTGGAGAAGCTTTGTTGCTACCCTACACACCATTGGGTGTAACGGATGATGATGAATTTCCACTTCTGGCTGGATGTGAATGCTCTGAACACCCAAAAATGGAGTAAAATTCTGTCAATGGTGCAAGTCTGCATATGTTCTGTTTTCACTTCTTTTTTCTTTTATGTGCCATGTCCTTTCAGGACGTAGGCGATCATAGCTTTCCACGTCTCCCGGTCCCTGGTGGCTCTTAGCATTTCTCCTGTTACACCATGTAATCCTCGTTCCGTCATCCACCTGATCAGGTTCTTCAAATATGTTATCCGCTGCTCTCCTGTTTCTTTTTCCCTTTTTCTATCTGGCCTGTTAGTATCAGGTTCTCCAATCCCTCCTTCCTCATTGCATGTCTCAGCAACTTTAGTTGTTTCTTCCTGATGCTCAGTATTAATTTCCTTTTCATCTCCATCCTTTCCAAAACTTTGTCATTGCTCACATGCTCAGTCCATGATATCTGCAGCATCCTTCTGTAGAATCACATTTCAGTTGCTTCAAGTTTCTCCTTCATCTTCAAAGATATTGTCCAACATTCACTGCCATACACACTCAAAAAAAAAAAAAAGAAAAAAAAGCAATATAATCCAGAATTTCCAGCCAATAGATTGCACACTTACCTAAAGAAAAAAACTAGAGCCAATGTGATCCTAAAAAAACCCATAAAAACCCATCAAAGGAACATTTTGGCAGTTGAACAGCATTTTGGCCTGGGTTCACAGACTTTGAAGAAAAGCAATCTCTCATCTCCAAGAGACATCAGACTCAGCCAACTCACCAAAGACCATCGCCCCAGTAAACCACATCTCATCCTCTCTCTCTTTCTATACATACGTCTCACAGGATAACTTTTACAACTCTACTTATCTCCCTTTTCAACAAGCGGCATCTCTGGTTTATCATTTGGTATATTTTACATTAATACAATTATTTCTTTAAGTTTTCATTGTTTCTTCTTTGTTCTGCCACTATTTGCTTATCATAACGTTGTGTTACATAAAAATTCATTCTGCATGTATTAACTCTATATGCATTTTCTATCAATCCTTACACAAGGCTAAAAAGATTTATGGTGGGAACAGGCATCACCATGAGATAACTTTTTTAGTCCAACATACTGTTTATGGGTTTGAATTACTTTCTGTTTGTTAATATTAGTGTTACTTAGAAATAAAAGCAAAGGGCTGTTTATAGAGTTTGTGAAAAATATTGTGTGGGTGCTGAAAAGTTTTCAGCCAAAACCACATCTGGAAACCAGTGTTTTGTTTGATAACTTAGTTAAGTGCCATACATGATACACACTTGGGCGATCATGTCTCTTTTGAGACATGACTGACTAGGTAGAAGATTTTTTCACAGTAGGTTACCATTTCTTTCTGAGGTACACTGGTTGCTAACCAAGGCTATAGAACCCAATATGTCCTGCTACTCAACCCATAGTTGGAGGGGAAAAAAGATTGATTCAAACCTTTCCCAAGGATATTTGCACATAAGTGAATGCAATGAATTCAACTGAAATTCAAACCCAGTTCTGTGATTTCTTATTCTGAGCTGAAATCCATTGCACAACTAGATTACCGATTTTAGGAAGTAGGTTAGACTGAGAACTTTTCAGCAACCCTTCAGAAAATGCAGATATCAAAACTTGATGCAAATCATTTAAAGAAATTGGGATGCAAAACATGAATTTAGAAATGTAAATCAATCAAATATGCTGGTAACACCTGTACTGGTTGATATGTTTTTATTTTTGTGCAAGTTTTATCCAGTGTGGATTTAGTCATTTGCTTTGGGAGTCTATAGATATTATTGTGAGCAAAATGAAGAGGTCAGTATTGGAAAAAAAATTCTATGTTACAATTTCCCAACCTTGAGCAACAGATGTTTTGTTCACAGTAGCTATTAAAATAAATGTTTTATATACATTAAAAAAAACTCATTAATACTCTCATCTTTGTTGTTAACAGGCATAGAGGCTTATCCATTGTTCCCTGTTTAGGATGTGGTTTTCGGCTTTCTCTTTTCCAATCTCTTCACTTTTCCTTATTTTTTTTTTTTCAATTGGAGTAGATAGACTGAACTATCGCCCGGTTCACACTCCACCCACGTCTATTGAACAGGTGTAGAGGCTCATCCCTTGTTCCCTGTTTAGGATGTGGTTTTCGGCTTTCTCTTTTCCAATCTTTTCACTTTTCCTTATTTTTTTTTCAATTGGAGTAGATAGACTGAACTATCGCCCAGTTCACACTCCACCCACGTCTATTGAACAGGTGAAGAGGCTCATCCCTTGTTCCCTGTTTAGGATGTAGTTTCCGGCTTTCTCTTTTCCAATCTTTTCACTCTCACGTAGCCCCCTGCACACCAGTGGCCTTACCGCCTTGCCCGTGGTGATATGATTAAAAAAAAAAACAAAAAAAAAACAACCTTCATTGTGAGTTCAATCCTTAAGACAGATAATAGAGACTTAGACTCACTGAAAACATGACAAGCAATAACCAAGTAAAAATAAGAGAGTTACTAAATGAACAATACTAAATAATGAAACTCATCGCACCTTCTCAGGCTAACATTTTCCACTCACAGGAAGTAGAAAGATTATAATTTAAATGAATTGTTAGATCTGCAGCAAAGAAAGTTTGTTTACTGTGTCATGTCAGTCAATTTTTCTTGACAGTACACATTTATAAGTCTACCCATGGCCGTGCTTAGGGCTCCCTCAAACCCCACAATTTAGGTGGGGGGTCTCAAGTTCACCAGTGACCAGCAAAGCCCCGTCCAGGTGGTGGGAAGCCAAAGCCCTGCAAGGCACCTTGGCTGCAGATCTATTGTAATGAAAAAAAATAAACAAAATAATTATTTGGATTAACTGGAAAATTATTATCATACTTGTTGTATGTTGAAATAGACATCTATCAACCCATACCTCTCTCTCTCTCTCTCTCTCTCTCTCTATATATATATATATATATATATATATATATATATATATATATATATAATCTTTGATAGAGGCCTTGGAGGCACCCCCCATTGTAATTTTTAAAAAAAGAACTTGAGAAATAGATTATAGACATCTGTTTCAACATACATGTAACATGTTCATCCAAAAAGTAGCTAAAACTTGTGAAAATGTTCCTAATGTATACCTTCAAAACGACAATCCAATTCCGTGATTTCTTGTTTGGAATATCTGCATTCTGAGAGTGTGTTATTTTGTTTAAAGCACCATTTATTGTGGGTTAAGTATGTTGGTGGGGGCGCAAGTTGCATTCTGCGAGTAGTGGGGCCAGAAGGCACATTCTGCGAGTGGTGGGGCATGATGTTGCTAAGCACGACACTGGCATCTACCATTTATCCATGCATTGAATATTGCTACCACATCTAGTCTGGTGATTCTGCTATGTATTAAGATATTCTTGATAAAATTTTCTTTTCCTCATATTCTTTCATACTTAGTAACCCCTTATATCTTAGTGGATGCTTCAGGTGAAGTAATTAAAAAGAAAAAAAAGCAAGGCAAAATATCTCTAGATAGGGTCAGCAGAATGAGAACAAGTTACCTTTGTAGATTTAATAAAGGGTTCAGTTTATCCCTGAAGGTTACCTTGATCAAAGTGCACTTGAAGAAGACCCAAGGGCACAAAAGCTGAAACATTGTGATAATAACAACAAAGATGAAGACAATAGCCGAAGTGTACATAATATAATAATGAAAATGTTCTTTCTTTTTTTATATAATGTGTCCCTTCAGAACGTAGGCGATCATGGCCCTCCACATCTTCTTGTTTCTTGTAGCTCTTAATCTATTTTTGTTATTTCTCCCAAACTTTGCTCTACCATTCATTTGCTTAAACTCATCAAGTATGTCATGAACAGCTTTCTACTGTCCCTCTTTCTCCCTATATGTTCTGTGAGTATCAGATTTTCCGAGCTCTCCTTCCTCATCACATGCCCCAGAAACTTCAACTGTCTCTTCCTGGTGTTAAGTATAAGATTCCTTTTCATTTTTGTTCTCTCTAAAACCTCATTGCTCACATGTTTTGTCCATAGTATCCTCAGCATCCTTCTGTAGAACCACATTTCTGTTGCTTCATGTGTCTTCTTCTTTGAGGAGATTGCCCAGCATTTGCTGCTATATAGGAGAACAGATATCATGCAACAGTTCTGTACTCTTTTCTTTGTTTCTAATGAAATTCTCCTGTCTCTTAATACTCTGCTTAGCTTTTGGAATGCACCCTTGGCCGTCCCAATATGCCTCTGGATCTCAGTGTCACACTTCCCGGACATTTGCATTTATATACCAGCTTGATTTTAGTATCCCCCAAACTATAATTGGCATTTTGGGCTCCTCTTTTTGCTGATAACCATGCATTCACTTTTCTTGTAGTTTATGTTAGTCTACCATAAAATAATACAACTAGTTAATTACTACTGAAACATGTATCAGTATTCCTATTTTACAATAATTAACTCATTGGCTGGCTGATAAGATATAGTTTACAAGTGTATTTGAGTAATTACAACTCACTGGACCTCATCCAAGTCTGAACTATTCATTTTAACATTTTGACAGACAAACCCACTCATAATAACAGCATCTTTGATGAAATGTAATGTCTATTTAGTTCATTTTAATTTTAAACTATGCATTATATGTCAACAAATAGAATGTATTAAAAGAATTGAATATTTTTAAATATTGGATATGAAAGAGTGGTGTTTTCACAATATGGCTAAACACTGATTTTTTTAAAGCCATAATCACTCAGATTTAAAGCATTTTTATGAATAATTTTTATTATTATTGTATTGAAAACTGAAATTCAGAGCTGAAACCATAGGAAAGTGATTTCAGGTTATTATTGAATAGCAACATCAAAAATATTGATCAATACCTTAGTATTGATTTTTCATTTATTTTTTGTAGGAAGCCTTTCCAATGGTATTGGGGCTGGTTAGAGATGTTGAGGTGGAGATTAAATAATTTTGGTAATCAAACAGGTTTTTGCTCTCTCTTTCCATTTTTTCGTTTTTTTTTTTATTAATCTTTGATGGGTTGGTCTCATCACTGAGAAGTGATTTAAAAAAGAATAGACCAAAAAGCAATTCATAATCAATTAGAGAGAGAAAGATATTTGTTGCGTGTTAAGGTTGAAAGTACGGATAATGCTAAAGTTGTTGTCATAATGCGCAGCAATATGTAGTTTGTGGAAAAGAAAGAAAGAAAGAAAGAAAGAAAGAAAGAAAGAAAGAAAGAAAGGACCAGAGATATGTTTATTACTGTTATTTAATGAGTTCCCAAGTCCTGAAGGAACATGACACATAGCAGATTAAGATTGTGGCAAGTGTTTTCACATCACAACATTGCCAGTGTGGATAGATAGTAGGATTATTATTTTATTGGAAATATAGTTCATAAAATAACTGACTCAAAGGTTTAAAATGAATAATATATTTTTATTTATATTTTTTTAGAGTGAGAAATGAGTTCCTTGGTATTCAGCATAACAAAAATTTTGTCAATAAGGTGCATATTGGTAGCAGCCTGGAGAAGTGTATGTTAGCGGTCATTTTGAAGACAGACCAAGATAGGGGTAGTAGTAATAACAGAAATTAGGTTGATGTCAATCTGCTGTGTTTTTCTCAGGCCAGAACCAGGTAGAAATGTTAGTAGCAGATGAACTCTTTACTTCTTCTTCATTATTCATGGATGGTTTTTATGCAGTAGCATTCTTGTGTTCTTCACTATTCTACTGTCTTCTCTTTCCTCTATTAGCCTAGAAGTATTGGTTTATATCTGTTATGGTTTATAAAATGGCGAGTGTGCTAAAAATAGAAAAAGGTAGACATACTGACGCCAAGAATTCAAAATTTAGCGGCAAAACAAGTTAACAGTTTTTTTTGGTAGGAGTAGCAGTAAGAAGTAGGAGTGAAGGATGGAGTTTCGGTGGAGAGATTTGAAAAGAGGAAGACGCAGTCAATTGACCACAATAGTCCAGAAGGGATAGGCACGTTGACTACTATCTTCCCAGAGTGAAGAGAATTCAGCTAGACTGCTCCTGTATCCACACACAAAAATTAACGGTTGTTAACGATGTAAAAACCTAAAGCTTTATATAAAAAATAAACGTCATTAATTCAAGTTTGTGTTATCTTCTAATTATACAAAACCAAGCAACACAACATATCCTTTTGAGTAGATTCAAAGTTTGTGGCAGGAACTTTGGTTTTGGCTAACATTAAAATATCTCTTTGTGTCAATTTTTTGATTGGCCAAATTATCTTATTTTCTGTAAGTCATTTCTTTTTCATATTTTTGTAATGGAAGTTATGCATGGAGCCTCCCTAATTTTGATATTTTGCAGTCACAAATAAGCTGTTCTCCTCCAAAAATTCCAGGAGTTTTGGCTGGGTTCAGTTTTTTTTTCTTTTTCATTTTATTTGTGGGTTGCCTTCTTGTAGGTTGAGAGAAGTATATAAAGAGACGTTTAGAGAGAGAAAGAAAAAGATGAGGGTTTTTGAAAGAAAACGCAAATGTCTGATATTAATTTTAATTCTTTTTTATTTTGATTTATATATTTTATTTTTATTGAGACTCATTACAAGAAAAATACATTGGCATCAACTGTCTTCAATTGGGTTCTTATGATAATTAAGTACATTATATTTTTGATACAATGACAAGCCAAGAGTGTGACCTCATTCAACTTACTGGAGTATGACAACTTGATGGTGTATCGATTTTAGAAGTGGTTAAAAATACTTCTGGAGAGATGTTGAGTTATGTAGTCTCCGTAGTAGTTACAGGATCTTGCATACAAATAAATAATCTCAACTTATTTATAAATGGAACTTTGTATGTGTGTGTGTATGTGTGTGTCCATTACCTATAGACTTCAAAACGGCTGAACCGATTTTTTTGAAAATTTACACAGTTGTACTATAAGCGTCTGCGAGTGTTCTTAGCTAGGTTTTGTGTCGAAGTACCCCTGACAAATATCGAAAATTGATAAACAAAAAAATCAGGTTATACAAGGAGTGGTCCAATTTTAAACAAATTTGATACACTCATAAACAAAGACATAAGAAATGATATTCAGAAGTTTCAAGGTTGCAGTTCTTACAATAGTGCAGAAAATCAATTATATATATAAAAGGCAAAATGTTTATGTGTGCGTCTGTTTATCTGCCTGTATGTCTGTCTTTTTTTCAGCCCTTTTATTTTAGTTTTTGCTTTGGGTTTGGCTCTAACTAGGTATAATTGTAGTTCTTAGTCTCAGCCATGATACCATTTACTCGGAGGACTTATTTAACCTTCAAAATTCAGTTTACAATGAAAAAACTTATTTGATATCGATACCAGGAAATGAAAATTTGACTGACATCCACTCATTTTTCTTTCAGTCTACAGTTTCACTTTAAGTGGAAACAACTATTGCTTTTTAGTCTTTTGTGCCAATGTCCAAAGAGTCTGAGTTCCAGGACCATGGATTAGTTTTAAAGCTTTCATTACACCCGAGCAATGCCAGGCTATACTGCTAGTGTCCCATAAATGCTTGACAAGTCACTTGTCAGGTTTAGTTTGGTTGATTTTGTTTTGGGACATATCAACCGCTATAATTAATGTTAAACCTAAATATTTTTAACATAATTACATGCCTTCAACTACAGATAAAATGTATTGCTGGTCATTTTACTTTAAAAATGTCTTGTTAGTCATTTTGACTATTAAATTTATTTTCATACTTTCCTCATGTTTTGTTTTGTTTGGGGGTTCACTATTTGCCTATAGCTGGGACCCTACCAGGTGCTACTAGGTCAGAGGAGAGATAGGGGCAACAGCAACTAAGAAGTAGTTCTCGTGTTAGGTGAATGTAATAGCCTTACCATCCTGGAAGTTTCTAGAACACTCTAAACAACTAATTCTGGATAACTTTAAGTAGATGAGACAATGCATTATCTTGCTGAAGTACTTTTCACTGTTGAGATATACGGAGACCATGAAATAGTACAAAAGGTCACAAAAAGTTACAATGAAGTGGGTAATCATTCAGTGATGCCTTTAAACAGATTAACAAATTCAACCCATGCCAATTTAACAATTCAACAACTTGTGTTAGAGCCATTGTCAAGTCTTTAAATATCTTATTTCCAGGTACATTATATTTTTCTGTCTTAGAAATAACTAATAAATTTTCCCAGCCATGAAAGGGGCTACCAAAAAGTTTGTGAAATCTGACTATAAAATTATCACTCACTTTAATATTTAGTTTCTTCATCTTCTCTGAGGTAATCTCCTGCTTGCTGTTTTGCTGTTTCCACCTTTTCATTATATATAATAACTATACTTGTGTCGAAAATCCTTCCACTGATCTACAAAGAAGGGAAAAATGGTTTTAAAAAAAGAAAGAGCTAAGTACATGAACATCAGTCAAAAGAGTTTGGACCGAGTCAGCAAGTAGTCCAAAGAAAAAACCCCGATACAAGTAATCAACTAACAAAAAGCGCTCAATACTTAGGTATATATATATACATATATATATATACTGTAATGGTTGTTACAATGTTTTTAAATTCATAGTATCACTACACAAAAAATTTCTCATGTTTCGAAGCCAGCCAATTATGTTTTTGGCTTCTTCTTCAGGTGATTTTTTTAGAAATAAGAATTATCCAGTTGAAAAGACCATTTATTTGTGTTGGATTTATTATTTTCGGGTGTAAGAGGGGTTGGTCTGTATTTTGAGTTCCGTTGACCTTTTTACTGGTGTTGGGGTTAAGTGTTTGTTTTTGGCAGAGTTCATGATAGGTTAATCTATTAATCTTGAAAGGGCTGGTGCTAATGGCGCCTTTGGTTTAGGGGTTGGTAGGTGTTGTTTTGTTTTGGGGTTGGTTTTTCCTTAATTTAATGTATGTTATTTTGTATTGGGGTGTGTGCTTTTTTTTGTTTTTTTACTCACTTGCTTTTTATAAAATATATTTTCCACAAAATATATCTTTCACAAAAAAAAAAAAACATTTTATAATATTCTATAATATTAAGCTATTTTATAATATTATAAAATATAACATTTTATAATATTTAAGAAATATATTTCTTTTATAAAATCTATCCCCTATACAACATATTTTATAAATATAAAGTATTTTTTTTATTTATTTACCTACTATTCTATTGCAACTGCATTATTTTTTGTTGGTATTGTATAGGGTTTGTTTTCTTTTGGAGGGGGTTGTTTTTTTTGTGTTTACTTAAATTTTAATGAGAAATATTTGCAATGTTTGCATATTACTGCTAATTCGTCTCTACGGTTTAGTAAATCGTTGCTGTTAGGGTACTGGAGAATATGTAGTTTTTCACTTAGACATAAAGGGTAGATGTCATTAAGTGAGTTGCAAGTTCTAGTTTTTTTCTAGGATTTTCCATTTTACTTTGGGTTTCTGTTTTGAATCCTTTAGCTTCCAAAAGTATGTGGAAAGGGATGTTTGGTTTCGGTATAAGCTGTTTTTAAATGAGGTTAGGTGCAAGTACCAGCGCTGCTTAAAAGTATTCTTAGTTCATCCGATATTCACTTTATATATGGGTTAACATGCTGGAAGTGATATGTGCCTCGTATCGTATATGTGCCTAGGTTGTGAAGTTACCAATATGAAAGTACTGATGTTGCCATTACTGATGTAAAAATGTTTTTTATTTGTTGGAAAAGAAAGAAGATATAACAAGAAATATATTTGTTACTGTTATTTAATGATTACTACTAGTTGCTGAAAGTAGTACTGGCTACTCGGTCAATGAATACTAAATGTTTCTTTATGATGAAACAACTAATATTACAATTACCATGTCTTGAAGAAACATGATTTAAAGAAGAAAAGAATAATAATTACTTTTTCCGATATCAATGACAGACTACTGAGCCAAAGTCATGAGAGACATGTCTTGTAACATGTGCAAGCTCCTCTTGTCCAGCAAAGTTGAGCAACTTGTCATGGCACAAACAGCTTGAAAGCAGACATTTAACATTTTTGCAGTATTTTCTCAGTGATATAAGTTATATCTAGCCTGAAAATACAGGGTTTCAGGATTTAAGAACAGGTGTAACTTTGTCCTAAAACCAAGTATTTGTTAAATTCTGAACATTTCCCAAGTGATATGTGTTACATCTAATCTGAAAGTAGATGGTCTCAGGATATCAGAACAGGTTTGACTTTGTCCTCAATCTAAATATTTGTCAAGTTAAGAATATTTTCCAAAGTATAGCTGTTATATTTAGTATGGAAGTAGACAGTCTCAGGATTTCAGAACTGGTCTTTGTCTTAACACCAAATATTTGTTAAATTATGAACGTTTCCCAAGTGATATGTGTTACATCTAATCTGAAAGTAGATGGTCTCAGGATTTCAGAACAGGTCTGGCAACACCAAGGATTTGTCAAGTTATGACTTAAGTTAATCAAAAACTCATCCATATTTAATAATTTATTTTTAGATGATCAGTTCTGAATAGTTGCTTTTTTTGCTAGGAAAACATTGTATCTTCAAATCATTGTATCTTCAAATCATTGTATCTTCAAATCAATGTTATAAGTGACAGACAGGTTTAATTAAAATATTGAGTTAAAACTTGCAAAACTTAAGATATAGATTAATTCATGAAATACTGACATTGCTTTAAAAAAGCCTTAACCATTATTTGATGATGGTTTCAGGATTTCAGAACTGGTCTGAATTTATCCTAACACCAAGTATTTGTTAAATTCTGAACATTTCCCAAGTGATATGTGTTACATCTAATCTGAAAGTAGATGGTCTCAGGATATCAGAACAGGTTTGACTTTGTCCTCAATCTAAATATTTGTCAAGTTAAGAATATTTTCCAAAGTATATCTGTTATATTTAGTATGGAAGTAGACAGTCTCAGGATTTCAGAACTGGTCTTTGTCTTAACTCCAAGTATTTTTCAATCAATCAACCTAGAACTTTCACCAACCATCATGAAGAGATGTTCCCTCAGGGAGCCCCAGTACCATGACTTCCTATTGGGACTTGAATTCAACCCAAATCTCAAGTGGAACTTGTACAGAAAATCTGTTACTAAAGATGCTGGAAAAATAATTGATTCCCTGTAATGCTTCAGTAAGTAACTCACTCCTCCTGCTATCTAGCTTTGCAAGAACCATATTCTTCTTCTTCTATGTGCCCTGTCCCTTCAGGACGTAGGCGATCATGCTTCTCCACGTCTCCCTATCCCTTGTGGCTCTTAGTATGTTTGCTCCTATTACTCCTGGCAACCCCTGTTCCGTCATCCACCTGATCAGGCTCTGCAAATATGGTATCCACTGCTTTCCTCTGTTTCTCTTTCCTTCTATCTGGCCAGTCAGTATCAGGTTCTCCAGGCTCTCCTTCCTCATTGCGTGTCCCAGGAACTACAGTTGTCTCTTCCTGATGCTCAGTATTAATTTCCTTTTTGTTGCCATTCTTTCCAGCATCTCATCGTTGCTTGCATGCTCAGTCCACAATATCCGCAGCATCCTTCTGTAGAACCACATTTCTGCTGCTTCCAGTTTTGTCCTCATTTTCGACGATATTGTCCAGCATTCACTGCCGTATTGAAGAACTGACATCACATAGCAATCCAGCACTCTTTTCTTTGTTTCTAGTGAAAACCAGATTAGGCTGCCATATAGAGGCAAGAATTACCCAGTTTTCACTTTCCACTCTCCATAGTACAAAAATGTCTCTGTGTCCCTCGAGGTAACAAATTATTTTCCACTCTGCAACCCCTCTTCTCCCAGACAAAATGTTGCAAGTTTCTCACTGCTCTATCACTATTTCAATGGTGTGTTCAAATGAACTACACTCTTTAATTCCACCAGTCCTAACTTTTTTATTGTAATTTGTTTTTTGTATTTATCAGAAAATCATGATCTAGACCTCTGTTGTGGTTTTGATATGCTGAATCCATTTTTTGCATGGAACATTTCCCCAAAAAAGAAGTTTAAATGGATTAAACACAAACTTTAAGCATTGGGAGGGAATTTTGTCTTGTAGATTTCTACATTATCTGTTTTAAACCTATTATTAAAAGTGGATCACAGCTAAGTATTCTCAGTTTGTGATAAACTCATTAAAATCAGCTCCAGAGTTCAGTTACAAAAAATGCTTTCTGATAGGATAGTAAATGCTAAAAATCATATTTCCATTCATCCTTAACCCTGTGTGTGTATCCTTAGTAGACAATAGTTTGCACCAACTAATTTGGAGCATCCCATGTGATCAGGAAACTCATAAATATGAAATTTCAACTCGATTTATTCAGTGGGTTCTTCTTATAATCTATTCGTCACACGAATCTTTAAAACTCAACTTCCTGGCTAAAAGTTAATTTTTATTAACATCATAACGGCTTGTGAAATTTAATTTCTTTGGTGACTCTAACAACTTTCACAGCTCGATCCAGAAATTTATGAAACACACCTTCCTTGCTGAAAATTAATTTTCTTTAACCTCAGACAGCTTGTTAAATTCACTTACTTTTCGACATCAACTCATCAAGTGACAAATTCAATCAAGACGAGATTCCTAAACTGACTCAACATCACTAACTAGATTGAAGAAAATGCAATGAATACAGTCAAAGAAAGACAACTAAACTGTAAGTTGAGCAAACTATTACAAACTATTACAAACAATTTTCATAAACAATCTGTTTAATTTCTTAACAAACATACAAATACCTTTCCAAATTAACTGATGTTTACACACTCAGTTTTTAAACACCAAATCTTTAACATTAATATTTTCAATAATATTTTAGAATGCACAACCAAGTTTTTTAAAGTGTTATAAACAACCTCACCAAACCATTTTCTACTTGTTGTTTGTTGTCTTTGGTGCATTTGGGTTAGTAAAAATAGTAGAGGGTCAGTTTAAGTGTATTTGTTACCACTACAAATTAGTAGACCCACTACAGGCTCTTCACTGAGGACTAGAGTTTCTAAACTTTTAAACCTCTATTTCACAATTAGAAATGTGAAAGTTTTTAATCTTCTTCTTGAATACAAACAATATTAATAAAGTTCAATAATTGAACTGAAATCATTCAGGGAACCCAAATACTATAAATTTTAAGACCGATTTTACAAACCCAATTACATGCATGATTGGAAGAACTCTCAAAAGGTGTGGGCCATGCTGTTTTAATAACAATCCACAGCACACTGAGATTTGTAAGTCCAAAACATTGCATGTGAATAAACATTTTCACCATGACCCATAAATGCTTAATTAGGTTGTGGTGCATTGGATATCAGCTCAGAACGAGAAATTGGGGAGCAGAGTTCAAATTCCAGTTGAATTCATTGTATTCACTTACGCGCAAATACCCTTGAGAAAAGTATTAATCCATCTATTCCTTCCAGTTATGGGTTAAATAACAGGACAGATTGGGTTCTATAGCCTTGGTCGGCAACCAGTCTACCACAGAAAGCAATGGCAACCTACTGCGTGATATGTCTTCTGCCCAGTTAGTCATGTCTCTTTTGAGTGTATCACATATGGCACTTAACTGACTGAATAAAATAGCTGGAGACATGATTAAGGTTACTACTGAGCATAAAGTGGGGGATCAGTTTTATATTGTTATGAAGTAATAAACTGATCCCCCACTAATTACTAGATAATGATATCATACACTTCTTTCTCCTCTTGCTATGAGTCAAGTAACATCACAGATTGGGTTCCATAGCCTTGGTCGGCAACCAGTCTACCACAGAAAGCAATGGCAACCTACTGCAGGATACGTCTTCTGCCCAGTCAGTCATGTCTCTTTCGAGACATGATTACCCAAGTGTGTATCACGTATGGCACTTAACTGACTGACTGTCATAATGAGCATTTGATTGCAAAAGAAATGAACAAATAAAGATCTGTAGCAGAACTCTGGATCGTGATTGGTCATCAAATAGCAAAATTCAAAATACGTCAGAGAAACGTTTTTTCCACAACTAAAGAAAAAATAATTTCCGAGCCACCCCATGTGACTGAATTGAATATTTAAGGATAATCTCTAACCAGTCACAGTCAATCAGAGATGGGAGCAGCGAGAGACACTGCTAAAATGTAACAAGAGAAGCTTCAGGTCAACTCAGACATTGTCCTCTTTTGCTCTCTCTTCTCCTTATCTATTTCAACAACTACTACTCGAACATTTTGTAAGAACTCTTGATACACTTAACTTTCTCAATGAACATTAATTTCTACAACTCTTGTTATTCCTTCTTTTAATAAATTTCTATTTTAAACATTCAAAATGTATATTTTATTATTCCACTCTTTTATGCTAATACACATCTTCCATCTTGCCGACAACCAACCTTCTGATAATGATGTAAACCTTCTGATAATAATTCTGCATAACACTTGTAAGCTGTAGGGAGTTTGGTGAAGTATGACACAAGGCCAAATCAAAGAAACATTACCCAGCTCCCTATACACTTCATATCTCAACAATGTTTAAAAATTCTAAATATGTACCTAGTTCTGTGAAAGATGGCAAAAGTTGTTCACACTATTTACATTGTTTCGACAGTTGTTATAATCTTTGTTGCTATATATTTACATTTTGGTTGTTGTATGCTCTGTAGTGAACAAAACCTTCTTCAGGAGATTAGAATTTCGAACTGAACCCTTTATTTCATTCACCAGGTGTTGTGGTGGAATATCCTGTCCTACCCAGGAATGGGTATGGCCCAGGTTATAAATGACCTAGACGAGAACGAACTACAGAGGGTAGCACTCGAAAGAGATTGAGTGTGTTCATGGCTATACGAGAGTCTTCGTCATTACATGGGCGTGATCAAGATTATTCCTTATTATACCAGAGTCGAAAGCCATCAGCCTTAGACAAGAGATGTCACTAGACGGAAGCCTACTTCTCAAGACGGACGCATACGTCCTATACAGAGACATTGCCTCCTTAATTGTTATTCGTGTTAACTGTTTGTTGGTGTTCATGTATTTGGTTTATTGTACTGAGGTATAATAAATCTCTATTTATATATACTCAGTGTTAAGAGTTATTTCTTGCACTATTCTTTCTCTGTTTATCCCCTCCCGAGATACAACACCAGGTTAGATTGGACAAGATTATATTAGAACAATCTACCCCAGTGAATGAAATAAAGGGTTCAATTCCACAACTCTGCTTTCCCGACAGTTACAATCTCCAGGTGTTTAAATGTAGGGTCAATAGACACCTCCTATCACACTAACTCCCAATTATTCTCAGAACACTCTCATCTACCCAACCCTCATTCTCGGTATCCTTACCTGCCTATCACCCACCCTCTGACATTTCCTATATTTAATCATCCTTTCTCCACTCTATGTAGCCCCCTGCGCAGTAGTGGCAGTGACATGCCTTGCTCGGGGTGAAACGCTCATAAAAAAAAAAAAATTTGAAAGTTCAATCAACTGAAGAAGATTGGAGCATACAGTGATCAAAATGTCTACTCTGGTGAATGAGATAAAGGGTTCAGTTCAAAATTTCAATCACCTAAAGACAGTCAAAGTGTGTAATGGCCAAAACATAGTGAATATGACAACAAAGATGAGAACAACAGTACAAACAATGTAAATAGTTTAATTAATTACAATAACTCATCTCAGAGATATAAACAAATACCCAAAATTGTTCAAATGTGCTTCCTTAGTTGCTGTTGGTTAGAAAAGTGATTAGGTGTAAGGGTGTTGTGGCTAGGGCTTGAGTGTATTAGCTGTTTGTGGACTTGACATAAACCCTAATTCCTGGTTGGAATCGACACCTGTTTCATGAACTGGCAACTGTTTAATACCAAGATGTTAAAACCAAACTGCCTGGTTGGTTGATCAAGGTCAAGGGGGTCGGTTGATTTATTCTAAGGTGTAATCATTGCCGAGGTTATGGCAGTGGCAATGAGAGATTAGGTGTAGATAGTGAATGTTGATTGAGCAGAAGGTCTCTATTAGATTCTAGTCAAATCAAAGATTAATGAATGGGGTCATGGTGGGAACAATAAGGTAGGCCCAAAGTAGATAATTAAGATTAGCTGAGGAGAATGTCTCTGTAGGATCCTGGTTAAAAGTGGTATCAACAAAAAGGGGTTATGGTAGTGATGACAAGGGTTGTGTCAAAGCTGGCTCATCAGCTGCATTCTGCATGTGAAGAGTCAAGTAAAATTAATGAAGCTTGAGCAAGATGATGGTTGTGATCAAAGAATCAAACATGGCTGTGATGGCGACAGTGCTCATTCATGTTGACAGGCAGCTTTTATCCTGCAACTGTTTTGGGTGTTATGAAGAGCTTTTTCTTTCAGCAAATCTTGTGGTCATCGTTTTTCCAGTGGGAAAGTTTGTGATTAACTATTGTATTATTTTGAGGAGATTTGTTTTGTAGGTCAGATACAATGCTCAGAGCCCCTGCACTGTTCATTTTTGGATGACGTGTAGTGTGAATCAGAAAAAGATTTAATTGCAGCAGAGTATAACAATGTCAAATGATTATGGTGGCTGTTCTTTTTATTGGAAGTCCACAGAATGTTACTCAAATGAGTTCTGGGCAACTTGGGTCCAATGACATTGTGTGTTAACTCACTAGAATAAGCCATCATTTCTAGAGCACACAATCTATGAATGGATACAAATAGTAATAATGTTCTTTTTCATTCAAGTACTTTTGACTTCCTCTGTCACTATCAAAAGTTAAATTTTGTTAATATCATAGACAAGAGTGTTACTAGCTACATCATTGAATTTTTAGAATGTTGCATTGTAAATTTAAATTTAGAATTTCATATCATTGAAGTCATGTGTAAAATACTTTTATAGAGTCTGACAACACTAGAAAATAAACATATTAAATATATAATGCACATTATTATCATTTTATATGCATTTTAGATATTTTATATACAATTTTTTTTTAATCATTTCTCCTAAGTAAGGCAATAATGCCACTAAAACAGAAGTGGTTACTGAAAATGAAAGTTAATGTGTAGAAGAAATTTGAAATTGAGAAAGAACAGAATTCAGGAAATGAAAGGCTGGTGATTGACACTGCATTTAAAATTTGAAGATTGTAGCTAGTGGGAAGCAAACAAATGAAAGAGAGTTCCACAGGCGAGAAGTGCAAACAAAAAGAAACTATTATAATGGAACTTACAGTTACATTGAGCAATGTTGTATCACCAGTCAATGACATGTTAATGCAGACTTAAGACGTGCCACATGAATACAGCCCACATCATTATGGAATCACCACCAGCCTGCATGGTGTCTTGATAACAACAAGAATCAATGACCTCTTAGGGTTTGCACCCCTCTTGAACTCTTATTGTCAGCACAAAATGACTGGAACCTTTTCTCATCAGGCCACACCTTACATATTATATAGAAAACTGTTCTCCAGGTTAGGGGTTGTGTGTTGAACAAAAGCTAAATGCTGAGAAAATAGACAATAAACAAAAACAGTGAAACAAAACAAGATAGAAATATTTGCCCTATTAGAAACATCTTTCATGTAAAAAAAATTTCAAGGTGTGTTCTTAAGACTCTCTGTAAATAATGAAAAGTTGAACTTACTCTGCTGTTGAATCACTGAGCAGTTGAGGCATACTACCTGCACCACGTTGCATCCTTTACACAGAGCACTAGTTATTGCATCCTGTCATGATGTCAGCCCGAAGTGAAAAAGAAGCAGCCACTCCAGTCTACTGAATGCATGTCCAAAATCTGAAATGGGATTTTTTCCACTGATAGTGTTTTTCATGCATATGTTTCTGGCAAAAGAGTTTAACTTTTGGTACAATATATATATATATATATATATAAGGTTATGGGTTGATGTATGTTATAATAAAATAACTGCGACAATTTACCAATCGCACATAAAATATATATATATATATATATATATATATATATATATATATATATATATATACTAGTAGTATAGCCTGGCGTTGCTCAGGTGTAATGAAAGCTTTAAAACTAATCCATGGTCCTGGAGCTCAGACTCTTTGAACGTTGGCACGAAAGACTAAAAAGCAATAGTTGTTTCCAGTTAAGGCGAAACCATAGACTGAAAGAAAAATGAAAGGATGTAAGTCAAATTTTGATTTCCTGATATCGATATCAAATAAGTTTTTCATTGTAAACTGAATTTTGAAGGCTAAATAAGTTCTCTGAGTAAATGGTATCATGGCTGAGACTAAGAACTACAATTATACCTACTTAGAGCCAAACCCAAAGCAAAAACTAAAATAAAAGGACTGAAAAAAATACAGATAAACAGACACACACACAAACATCTTCCAGTAGAGACGAACTCAAAAGAACTCAATGTTAAATTCATTTATTTAATTTAACAGAGTAATATAATTTAGAAAAGAGTTTTATTAATTACAATGGGTAATACATATTTCACCGCATCATGATGTTATTATTGCGGCTTGTCAGACCCAAAATGACAAGCTGCAATAATAACATCATGATGCAGTGAAATATATATATATATATATGTACATATATATATATTTTTATCATTTCATCCCAAGCAAGGCAGTACTGCCACTGATGTGCAGGGGGCTACATAAGAGAGTTAAAGTTTTAGACAGGAGAATATTCAAGAGAAAAATGAACCAGCTACAGGGGGTGAAAGAGAAAGGGCAAGAGAAGGATGTCAACACAGGAATGAATACAGTGGTGAAGTTAGAGAGAAAAGAAAAGAATAAGATATATGGGATAATGTAGAAAGGACTGCAGTTAAGTGGATAAGAGATGGGAATTGACATTACATTCAAATTCCTGGAGGTTGTAGCCATCAGGAAAGCAATTATACGAAAGGAAGTTATACAGGCGGGAAGTGCGAGGAAAGAAACTGCTGGAGTAGAATTGTCACTTGCATTTGGTTGAATTAACTGTAAAAGGGTGGGACCTCATTGTCCGTCTGGTTGCATGAGTAAATTCTTGTGGAGGGGGCACCAGTGACCTAAGTTTGTCAGAGCAGAAGCCATGAAAATATTTGTAGATTTATATGAACATCTTTCAGTTGAGCCTCAGTTCTAAGAGGGAAGTAAGGTGCAGGTACTCCTGAGGAGTCAAATGTGGAGTTTGATGATAATGTGCGAGCAAAGCACTCGGCCTTCTCAATAGATGCCATGAGGACTTTGAATTTATTGATTAAGGGATGGAATGGAGGATTTGCTGTTGTTCAGCACACATTTGCACAGTCGCCAGTAGTTCTTGGAGCCAAACTTGCAGTAAGCTATGCGCTACCCCATTCTCTCATCAAACAACAGCCTGGCATTATTCAGGATCCTCTTACACTCATTATCAGCAGAGGTGAATAGATGCATATTGTTGGCAGAAGTATGGCTCCAAAATAGCTGAAAGTAGTGGTTCCTGTGGGCAATGGTGGCCAAACAGGCAGAAAAGAACCAGTGGGAGGAATGAGGCTTTGGATGGAACTTCCTGATCAGTATGAAAGCATCAATGCCAGCTTTCACCCAGGGAGCGACCTCAGAGGCACAGTCCTCAACTTGGAGACTGAACACTTTTCTCCAAAGGACGTTGCATAGGAAATCATGAAACATATCCCAGTCTGCACTTTGGTAGCAGTAAAAGATCTTGTTGGTAGGAGGCTCCTGGTGGGAGTGAAAGTAAAAAGAGATATTAATAAAAACAACAGCATGATCAGAGTTACCGAAAGGGCAAAGCTGCGAGACTTGGCAAGAGTCAGGTATAGAGGTGAAGCAGAGATCTGGGAGAGAAGCGTGTCTTGAAGGGATACTAGGAAAGTGCATGAAGAAATCTACCACTTGCATAAGGGATTAAGAAATAGCAAAGTTCATGGCATGAATGCCAGCTGAATCAGTGACAGTTTTTTAGCCACTTGGCATGATAGACATTAAGATCTCTGAACATACATATGCTAGTGAATGTGTGTGAGGAAGTAGGCCTATCTATATTGTCAGAGATGCTATCTAGCAGGGAGTAGTCAGAAGAGGAGTGGGAACAGTACAGAAAGAAAAGATAGCTAACTGATTTGAGAAGTGATAGCCGAAGACACATGTTTGGGTGGTCAGGGGATTTGAGAGATGTCACTTTAGTGAGAGGGAGGTGTTCACTGACATAAACCCCCAGCCCATGCATATAGACAGAAGAGTCCTTCCTTAAGAGGGGAAGGTAGTCAGGGATCGAGACATCAGAGGAGAGAATTGATGGGTTGTGATTAGTCTCACAAAGCGCTAGGATGTCAGGGGACTTTTCATGGAGGAAAGATTCAGTGCTACAGAAGTTGGTTCGAATACCCCAGATGTTAGAATATATATATATATATATATATATATATATATATGTTAAAGAGGAGAACATACACCACTTACTTGCTACCCAGGTTTTGACCATGCAATTCTCTTCAAATAAGCAGAAGTCTGCATATTGAAGGCTCTTGCTTATATACACTGTAACCTTCTGTTGAAGTTTCGCCAGCCGTGGGTGTGAGGAGGTTCCCTCCTCTCTTTCATCAGGTATGGGAGTAAGAAGGTTCCCCTCCCCTTCAGTTGATATTCCTGTTATTGTGTATATAAGCAAGCAGCTTGAACATGCAGAATACTGCTTGCCTGAAGAGACCTGCATGATTGAAACCTGGGTAGTAAGTAAGTAGTGTGTGTTCTGTTCTTTAACGCATTGCTAGCTCTACATATTAGGTTCATTTGTATTGGGTGTACATTGAGCACTTTTTTGAACTCCCGTCTGCTGGTCCAACCAGCCACTATTTGGCTAGTGTGTGTGTCTATATATATGGATTCAGAAATGAGTTCTTTCGGTGACTGGCGTGCGCATACACTGCTTATATACAATAAGTTAAAATTTCCCTTCTCTGATTCCATATGCCCATGACATAGCGCAGTGCAACTCTGACTGACACCAAATCAGTCAAGTTTCAATCCTGACCAGAAGCAAGTGGATGTGTCTAGCCACACTGATGAGCTGTGATACAGCAAAACAGGCTTGGATGTGGATGATTAATATATATATATATATATATATATCTCAAAATGTAAAAGAATGAAGAATAAAATTGCAATGTTCAAAACGTTAATTTAAAACAGGTTTCATTATTAAAAAAAACAGCAATGAATATTTATTGTTTAACTGTTACATTAGAACATGTAAAAAATTACTACAAAATTGTACAATTTGTAGTTGTTTTTTTTACATGTTTTAATGTAACAGATAGATAGATAGATAGATAGATAATCTGGTGAAACTTGTCACTTAGCTGAGTAGTGTTATTTCAGTCATGCTAACTTTAAAGTTTCATGAGGCATTATTGTAATATCTTCACTTCTCAGGGTTATTTGGTAAACCTCAAAGTTAACATCACTGAAATAACACTGCTCAGCTAAGTTTATTTAATATAAATAAATTATAATAAAATTTCTATTAATGCTCTATCTTTATCTTGATATCAAGCACTTGACAAAAAATATCTCCTTGCCTAAAATGCCTTTCCACTAGTAAACTACTGAAAAAAAAAAGCAGTTTTGTCACTAAATATCATTACAATTTTACACTATTTATATATATAGTGTTAATGAATTGTTTGAACATTATTTTTTTTATTAATACTTGTATTTAAGTAGATATTCTGTTTTTTAATTAAACAGTATTATATATTCATATCTATATTATAAATATATAATACTGTTTAATTAAAAAACAGAATATCTACTTAAATATGAGTATCGATAAAAAATAATGTTCAAACAATTCATTTCAAATTGTCGGTTGTTTATAACCAAGTTTCGTTAAAATTCGTTAATTTCCGAAACATATATATATGTATATATATTTTAAGGGAAAATGTAAGACAAAGTGGAAAAAGTTTTTATGTGATGCTTTTTGTCTTTTTGGGGCTTCTTCATGTTTATGCATTTACACACGCCTATGAAAGAAAAGGGATGCTCAGAATTTAAATTGTCATACTTTTTTCACCTGAAATTGTTCCTAATATATAAAAAAATATATATCATTTTCTAAGTACCACTTTTCACATGGCTGCCAATGCAATCAATAAACCAATAAAGTGTAAAAAGTTTATCATAACAACATCAAACAAAATATGTTATAACATAAACTCTGAAATTAGCAATATCTCTTAAAGGAGGATTTTCTTTTTAATGTGGACAGACACATATGTACAGATATTGTCTATCTGTTTGTTCCACTTTTTCTTTCTAACATGAAAACACATTTTAAAAAAACGGAAAAACTGCCGAAGTTATTTCAGAAATAAACCGTCCATCAAACTATTCAATGTTTTAGTTTATCTGTCTCAACCCACATTTCATTACCTTCCTTTAATTTTCTAAGGTCTTTATTTCACCTTTAATTACACACCATAGCTTTCATGCTTTGCCTCTCACATACCTCAGCAACTCTTTGCTGTTTAAAGTTATTTTTCCAAAGGCATTGTTAGATTTTGTTCACTTATTAGGCAAATATTGTCACCATTGCATTTTAGATATACAAAAATGATTATTCATTTTTTTATGGTTCATTTACTACACAGTTACATTTCTAGAATGTTTACATGTTCAGTTTTAAGACAGAACAAGCAAAGATCTAGCATAGAATTATTTTTTAAAATTAGTATCACCTCAAGCAAGGCAATAAAGTCACTAAGACACAAGGAGTTACAGGGTGTGGAAGAATTCGAAACAGAAACATTAATAATGAGCAGAAAGAGAAAAGAGTAATCAGGAGGACAACTGGGGTGTTGATACTGCATACTTTCTTTACTTTTAACAAATATTTTCATGTTTCTTAATACTTTGCTATGGCTGAATAGGAAAGGCTTGTAATGAAACCGACAAACAACATTGGCAATGACCAATTAGGTGTACATCCCACTGAGATACAATAATATAAGAGCCCAATAGAACTACAAAAACATTCGTTGAATATAAGATAAAGCGATTCATGAGATTCATGCCAGCTTTTATGTCTCTAGGCGAATACGTCAGTGATGCTAGTCAATATCACAATATCAAATCCGACTGTTACATTGATAGAAAGAGAGTGAATGTCGAAGTTTGTTATTTTTTCATATGAGCCTATACATATTCTGTGTATATATCTTCCTCTATCTGCCGTGTCCCTAAACAGCTACATTTCTAGAATGTTCACATGTTCAGTGTTAAGACAGAATAAGCAAAGATCTAGCATAAAATTATTTCTTAAAATTAGTATCACCTCAAGCAAGGCAATAAAGTCACTAAGACACAAGGAGTTACAGAGTGTAAAAGAATTCGAAACAGAAACATTAATAATGAGCAGAAAGAGAAGAGTGTAATCAGCATGACAGAAAAAAGCAATTAACATTGTAGTTAAATTATTGCAGATGAAAGTTGGATAGAAAGATGGAAAGCAAGGAGCTGGAAGGGAGTTTGGCAAGCGAGAAGTGCGAGAAAAGATAACTGTTAGCAAAGAATTACAATTACATCTAGGCAGCTCAACTGTAAATTGATGAAATCTCAATGCCAGTTTAGTCTTCTTATTCTTCTATGTGCCCTGTCCCTTCAGGACGTAGGTGATCATTGCTTTCCACATCTCCCTATCCCTGGTGGCTCTTAGCATACCTTCTCCTGTTACACCACCCAAACCCTGCTCTGTCATCCACTAGCTCAAGCCCACAAATCTATATTATATATGTATAGAAACTAGCAGGGCCACAAAATGAGGGATCAGTTCATATATTGATTATAATATAGAATTGATCAACCATTTTATACCCACATTATAATTTCTTATAAACAGTTGACATATATATTCTTCTTCTATGTGCCCTGTCCCTTCAGGACGTAGGCGATCATGGCTTTCCATGTCTCCCTATCCCTGGTGGCTTTTAGCACGCTTTCTTCAGTTATACCATGCAACCCCGATTCTGTCATCTATCTGCTCAGGCCCTTCATATATGTTATCTGTTGCTTTCCTCTGTCTCTTTTTCCATCTATCTGGCCTGTTAGTATCAGGTTCTCCAAGCCCTCCTTCCTCATTGCTTGTCCCAGGAACTTCAGTTGTCTCTTCCTGATGCTCACTATTAATTTTCTTTTCATTGCCATTCTTTCCAACACCTCATCGTTGCTCACATGCTTGGTCCATGATATCCACAGCATCCTTCTGTAGAACCACATTTCTGCTGCTTCAAGTTTTTTCTTCATCTTCGATGATATTGTCCAACATTCGCTTCCATCTTGAAGAACTGACATCACATAGCATTCTAGTACTCTCTTCTTTGTTTCTAGAGAAATTTTCCTGTGTCTTAGTACTTTACTCAGCTTCTGGAACAGGTCTTTCACTCTGCCAATTCGTCTTCGGATCTCTGTGTCACACTTTCCATCTACTGTTAAGACATTTCCTCGGTATTTAAATTTTTGTACTTGCTTGATTCTAGTATCTTCTACCTGTATTTGGCATTTTGGGTTGTTCTTTTTTTTGTTTTTTGTTTTGTTATTTTTGGCATACAGTTTTTTTGCAGTTTATTTGTAGTCCTTTTTTGTCACTCTTTTCAGCTACCTTCTGTAGGAGGTCTTGTAATTTTCTTTCCATGTCTGCAATCAGCACTGTATTATCTGCGTGTCTAATGTTGTTCAAATTAGGTACCATAGCAAAGAGATCATCCAAACAATTACCAAGAAAGTATTGATAAAAAAGGCACAGAGAGGTAACCTTACAGTGATGGAAAAGTGGCTGAAGCTGAAATGCCAGATCAGGACCAGTAATATTGCTGATTCTTCTTTGGATTTTATCAAGAAGCTCAAGTTAAAATAATTGTCAAACAGTAGAACTGCAAATTTTAGCAATTAATTTATAAAGAAAATTTATATAATTGATGTAATGAATAGGTAATGAATATGTATACACCTTCGTTCTCCCTCACTGGAATGTGATTGGCTGTTATCAGCCATAAATACAGATGAAGGCAAGGACATCCAGAAAGTGAGTGAGAGAGATCTAGAGATCTTTCCACCAGAGGTCTGTTGGTCTACCACCATTAACTACGCCTACATCTCAGGATACTGCATACAAAGTTTATGTCTACATACTAGATTGACCTACCCAGTTACATTTGCCTAAACCACTTCACGACCTCATATTGATATATATATATATCCTTTTCCAGGATATATCAATAATTTATAATGAAAATTTATATATATTGTCTGGAGGACTAAGTGCAACTCAACATTTACAAAGCTTTTTAACTAAATGTCAAACTTGAATTTTTTTTATCTAAAATGCCTAGGAGAAAAAACCTAAAATTAATATGAAATTTTTCTTAATTTTTATTTTTTTCAAACTGAAATATTGAATCACAATAAAAAAAAATAATGGTAGGCAAGTTAGCAAACTGTTGCTGGTAAAGTGATTTCAATCCTCAATTGGAGCTTCACATTTTGTGGCCTTGTGCCAAACTGAGCTAATTTATAGTTTTTCATCTGAAATAGGGGAATATGAAAATATGAGAGAGGTAAATATAAATTCTCTTTGTTTTTAGAAGCATTGCTTTAAATTTGAATTCTGAAAAAAATTAAAAGTGAATTTCTACAGCTGTAGATTTTAAGCATTTGAAATCAATTGAGACTATGACTGAAAATTTACAAATTTACAGGAAGCAAAAAAATATTTAAAATTTGTGAAAACTCTAATCATTTGAATCTTTGGCAAAAAATCTCAACAAGTAAATTCTTTAAAAAAATATTTCTATAACCTGTTAATTAAACAGTTTCAAATTTTAGTATTTTCTGTAGAAATTCCTTTTGATGTGACTTAAATTACTGAAATTTGAAGCCAAGTACAAATTAGTTCCATAAAAACATTTCAAACAATTTTATATGTGAAAGAAAACTAAAAATAACATAATCTTTTTCACTAACTTAAAGGACACAGCAGCAAAAGTGATTCTTGTTTGATAATGCTTCTTTCTCTATATGCTGTCTTTTTAGGACGTGAGGGATCATGGCATTTCAAAACTTCTTGTTCTTTGGAGCTCTCAATATATTTGGACATTTTTGTTATATCTTTTAATCTCTGCTCTGCCATCCGTTTACATTATGGAAGTTTTGCACTGCTTTTCTCTGTCCCCCTTGCCTTCAATGTGTGGTGGGTTATCCCCATATGACTTCACCAGTTTCAATGAGAAGTTATTTGAAGGTGCTGTTAAGTTCCTATAAATATGGGACACTTCCTGTCTCCTCTCTCTTTCTTGTCTGTCTTTTTCTTCTAACATGTGATAGAAGTGACAGTGTCAACCAGAACAACCTTAGAAACGGTGATATTTTTCCCCTTAGTAACTGAACTTTTTTTTCTCTCTCTCTCTCTCTTTCTCTCTCTCTCACACACACACACACACACACACACAAATCCTCACTGGTAATCTTTTGCATGTATACTCATGTATTTTCTCTTTACTCAGTTATATAAAAACAAAACATAAAATATGTCCTGGTTGAAATTCATAAATTTCTTTAAACACGTAGTTTACTTATACAAAATATTTGTTGTATTATTTCATCTTTGTCATTGTTATTACAATTTATCCATTTTCTGTAATGGAATTTTCTGACTTAGTATAAGTCAAAACTTAGTAAATTTTACTTTATTGATTCTATATCATTTCAAACCACTCAGATGGCCACCGACTAGAACCACCGAAAGAAAGAAAAGTAATAAATTGTATGATTCTTTGAATCATTATCTCACTTGGACAACTGATCTGCGTACAGTTTACTTGTTCATCTCTGTGTATGGAATATGCTATTCCTCTGTTTGATGTGGTGTTCTATTCTATTCAATTTTCTTTGTAGAAATCTAATTTTGTTTTCTCTTATAACATGTATACATTTTTTGTCTAACAAGGGTCTGTTCATGCGTATTTTATTTTCAAAGTTGTTAGAAGCTTTTTCTTTGAAAGGACTTTCTGTTATCTCTACATATCACCTCAGTCTTTGATAGCACTACCAGAATGGAATATTTGGACTTAAAGTAATAAGTTAATATTTACATTCACTCACTCTCACTACCCTACTAATTTTGATCTATAAAGCCATCATTCGCAACAGACAAAGTGGAACTAACTTTACCCTACTGCACACACTTTGAAGTGTTATATTAAGCATATGGTAGCAGAACATAAAAGAAACAACAGAGGTTTAGAAAATAAATAATTGTATTACAGAAAAAATTTCTCTTTTCTATGTGCCTTGTCCTATCAGGATGTAGGCGATCGTGGCTTTCCACGTCTCTCTATCCTTGGTGGCTCTTAGCACACTTTCCTGTTACACCACACAACCCCAGTTCTGTCATCCACCTGATCAGGTCCTTCAAATATGTTACCCACTGCTTTCCCCTATCACTTTTCCCCTCTATTTGGCCTGTTAGTATCAGGTTCTCCAAGCCCTCTTTCCTCATTGCATTTCCCAGGAACTTTAGCTATCTCTTCCTGATGCTCAGTATTAATTTCTTTTTCGTTTTCATCATTTCCAAAACATCATCATTGCTCACATGATCAATCCATGATATCCACAGCATCCTTCTGTAGAACCACATTTTAGCTGCTTCAAGTTTTTCCTTCATCTTTGATGATATTGTCCAGCATTCACTGCCATATTGAAAAACTGATATCACATAGCAATCCAGTACTCTTTTCTTTGTTTCTAGCAAAATTTTCCTGTCTTTTAATACTCTCAGCTTCTGGAACACACCCTTTGCCATGCCAATTTGCCTTTGAAACTCCATATCACACTTTCCATCATCTGTTAGAACACTTCCCAGATATTTGAATTTTTGTACCTGCTTGATTTTAGTATCCCCCACCTTTATTTGGCATTTTAGGTTGTTCTTTTTGCTGATGACCATGCATTCAGTTTTCTTGCAGTTTATTTGCAGTCCTTTCTTGTCACTCTCTTCAGCTACCTTCTATAGGAGATCTTGTAGTTAGCTTTCCATGTCTGCTATCAGCACTGTATCATCTGTGTACCGTATGTTGTTCAAATTGTGGCCTCCAATGATAAATCCTGGCGTAACATCTAAGGTCCTCAGAATAGTCTTGCTGTACAAGTTGAATAGATCTAATGAAAAGGCACATCCTTGTCTTACGCCCCTTTCTATCTTTGTATATCTGCTGAATTCATTTCCTGTCTGTATGCAGGCAGCTTGCTGCCAGTAGAGATTCTTGATTACTCATGTCTTTCCCAAATATGTTGAGGCTGCTGAGCATCTCCATCACTTCTTTGTGGATATATTGTCGAAGTCGAATGTCTTTGTATAATCAATAAAGCATTGGTACAAGTTCTTCTTCATTTGTATTGCCCTTTCGGAGAGCATCCTAATCATAAATATGGTTTTCCTTGTTTCAGTGTCTTTGATGAACCAGCACTGGTCTTGTCTCATCTCTGGTCTGATTGTGCTTCACGCTCTATTAATCAAGATTATGATGATCAGTTTTGTAATATGACTCATTAAACTGATTGTTCAATGGAATTCACACTTCTTTGCAGCTGGCTTCTAAGGCAGTGCTATGAAAATCGACTTGCTTAGGTCGTCTGGTATTTCACCACTGTTATAAATTTCATATATTTCTCTGTGATTTTCTGTCTGCTAAATTCTTCCATGGCCATCAGCAGCTTTATTACAATGTCGTCTGATCCAACTGCTTTGTTTCTATTCAGTTTGGCAATTGCAGCTTCTACTTTGGACTTTAATATTTCGGTCCTCATCTTTGTGCATTCTCATTTGCTCTCTCTTGTCATAGAAAAGACCTTTTATATATTCTTCCCATTGCTGGAGTATTTCCTCTTTCTCCAATATAATCATTCCATCCTTGTATTTTATACATCCTGTTGAGGAGCAGGGTTTTTGTACTGTCAGTTCTCTTATTTCTTCATGCATGTCTGCTTTATTAGTCCTGCTCAATCTCTCTACTTCTGCACATTTGTTGTTGAGTCATTCCTCTTTAGCATTTGCTCTTTATTTCCTGGTGTAATTTCCTGTATTCCATTCCATGTCTTGGCATCATTTTCTGTCTCTTTTGCATCATATTGAGAATCTCTTCAATCATCCACTCGTGTTCTTCTTCTACATCTGATTTCTTTTGGGGCAATGTTGTTTGCTGATGCCACTATTGCTTCCTTTAGTGAGCCCCACTTTGAGCACACTGTTAGTATATTCTTTCTGCAGGTTGAGGTCATTCACAAGCATGTTATATTGCAGTCTTGGTGCTGAACTAGGCTTCTTCATTCTCTGGAGTTTCACCCATAGTTTGCAGATGACTGGGATGTGGTCACTTCCACAGTTGGCACCTGGATAGATTTTGCATTTAACTACTGCATTTCTGAATCTCCTGCCTATGGTTATGTAGTCTGTTTGGTTTTTTTGTGCTACCTCCTGGGCTTCTCCATGTCCATAAGTGCCGTGGGGGTTCTTTAAACCAGGTGTGAGTCATTACCTGGTCATTTGCTGTGCACCATTGGACCCATTTTTCTACTCATTCATTGTGGATTCCTAATCCAAAGTTGCCAGTCATCTCCTCTTCCCTCTCTTTACCTACCTTGGCATTCAAGTCATCCATTATGATTCTAATTTATTGGTTTTTGCACTGAGCCTTGGCATTGTCCAGGATGGAGTAGAATGATGACAGGTGCCTTACAGAGATGGATAGTTGCATCCTGATAAGCATTGTGACTCTTGGGTGTTATGCTGACTATCAAAGAAGTCCCTTTGATGGATTTTTATATCCTTTTCTGAGGCTCAGAATGGCTTCATCTTTATTTTGTTTCTTTAGGCAGGAGTGGGTGCTGTTGGTGAAATTCTGGATTGTATTGTTCTTTGAGTATGTAAGTGAAACAGAAGCTATGTGCAGAGCTGATGCGCAGTTGACAAAGTTTTTAGTTCAGTCTTGTGGTTTTGGAGTGTTCATATCTGGCTAGTGGTTGAAATTTGTAAAACATGAATTAGCAGATGATCTGGTTTTAGGAAAATTATTATTGTTTCCACTACCTGTCATCTTGTATTTATTTCAATTGTTTCCTTCTGATGCTATGTATAAGTGTCCTTTTTGTTTCCATTTCCACTAAAAGTTTGAGGTTATTCACACATTTAGCCCTTCGTATTCTCAGCATACTTCTGTAGAGCCACATTTCTGTGATTTCAAGTCTCTTCTCCATCTTTGATAAGATGGTTCAGCATTCACTGCTGTATATAGAAAGTCAGTGTTACATAACATCTTCATACTCTTCTTTGTTTCTAGTAAAATTTTTCTGTCCAACTTCTTACTTACTGAAATTTTGGAAGGCATCTTTTGCTATTCCAATGAACCCTCCGATTTCAGTGTTTTATTTTCTATCCTCTGTTAAAATATTTAAGATATTTAAATTTTTGTACTTATTTAATTTTGATATTGCTATTTTGTAGTTTGCACGTTGGGCTGTTACTTTTGCTGATAACCTTACTTTCTTTGCAGCTGACATTTAGTCCTTTCATCTTGCTTTCTTTTACTACTTCTTTTAAGAGTTCCTGTAGTTCTTTTAAGAGTTTCTTGCTATATCTGCTATCAACACAATATCATCTACCTATCTAATGTTGTTAAGATTGTTGCTGCCAATTTTTATAAATTTCTTATATTTGAAAATTACTTGGAATCTGGTGGCAGTTTCTAGAAATTTATTCTTCAAGTTAGAGCATTTAATAGTATTGTGCTAACAGAAATTATTCAATGAAGTGCCATTTTTGCTGATTATGAAACATATAGAAATCTGATCATCTAAATCTAAACTTATTTATAAATGGAACTTTGTCTGTGTGTGTGTGTGTGTGTGTGTGTGTGTGTGTGTGTGTGTGTGTGTGTGTGTCCGTTACCTATAGACTCCGAAATGGCTGAACCAATTTTCTTGAAAATTTACACAGTTGTACTCTAAGCGTCGGCAAGTGTTCTTAGCTAGATTTTGTGTCGGGGTACCTCCGATAAATATTGAAAATCGATAATCGAAAAAATCGGGTTATAGTAGGAGTGGTCTGATTTTAATAAAATTTGATACACTCATAGACAAAGACATAAGAAACGATATTCAGAATTTTCAAGGTTGCAGTTCTTACAATAGTGCAGAAAATCAATAATATATATATATAAAAGGCAAGATGTTTGTGTGTGTGTGTGTGTGTGTGTGTGTGTGTGTGTGTGTGTCTGTATATCTACCTGTATATCTGTATTTTGTTTTTTTTGTTCAGCCCTTTTATTTTAATTTTTGCTTTGGGTTTGGCTCTAAGTAGGTATAATCGTAGTTCTTAGTCTCGGCCATGATACCATTTACTCAGAGGACTTATTTAGCCTTCAAAATTCAGTTTACAATGAAAAAAATTATTTGATATCAATACCAGGAAATCAAAATTTGACTTACATCCATTCATTTTTCTTTCAGCCTATGGTTTTGTTTTAACTGGAAACAAGTATTGCTTTTTAGTCATTTGTGCCAATGTCCAAAGAGTCTGAGCTCCAGGACCATAGATTAGTTTTAAAGCTTTCATTACACCTGAGCAATGCCGGGCTATACTGCTAGTTATAATATAGATTCAACATTTTTATTTCCAACCGGAAAATAAAATGTAAGAAGTCATCATTCATAGATATTCATAGAAGCCAACTTTATGCAAACATTGAAGTATGACTTCCAAGGATTGAGTTCAGAGTTTGTAACATTTGATAAATTTACTCCATGTCATAAGATAGCTAGTGAACTGTCTAAATTTAAATGATGGCTGCTGGTTGACTTCTGCAGCTGAATTAGTAAGGTCCTGATGATGACAATTATCTCAAGGATACAGAATGCAAGTTCAACTCTTCTTGAAGAATAACTTTATTTTCTGAACAATGTCATTTATTTAATGGCTGTGGAATAAGATAATAAGAACAATAACAAAACCTGGAATTTTTTTTGATGTAATCATTTCACCCCAAGCAAAACAGTACTGCTACTGGTGCACAGGGGGCTACATAAAAGGAGAGTGAAAAGAAAGAGGAACAGATTGCATCGGATGTCGAAGAATGGG
This sequence comes from Ascarosepion bandense, assembly GCA_037127315.1. Taxonomy (NCBI): domain Eukaryota; kingdom Metazoa; phylum Mollusca; class Cephalopoda; order Sepiida; family Sepiidae; genus Ascarosepion; species Ascarosepion bandense. The sequence continues at coordinate 978,347 of JBBBDQ010001125.1, forward strand.
TAAGAGAAGGATTTGTAACAATATTAAAATATTAATAGCAATATTTAAAAGATTATCCAAAAATTAATAATAATTAAAACATTTATTTTCTTTTAATACTGATATCAGTTTTTCTCAGGAGTGAATGTTTGTAATATGAAGCATGCTAAATAATAGTGCAACCATTCTGCAAATTCCTGTGAACTAAATTTTTTTCTCGGGAAATTTTAGCTTTGACCTTGTTGCTTAAAATGCTGAACAGGACATTGGGTTCTAACAGGTAAAAATCAAATACATATTTTGGTTTCTTCCCTAAGACATTTTAATAATATGCTAACAATATGCATACATTTGTTTAGAGAGAGAGAGAGAGAGAGAGAGAGAGATGGGGGAAAAAATTCTAAAGTTTTGTTTCAGGAAAATATTTTTAATTCATTGGATATATCAGAGTTGTTTTTAAACAAGTTCGAAAATGGAAACCAAGAAAATGCAGATTTTAAAATTAACATGGCTGTTCTTGTTACTAAAATATTATAAGACTTTTTATTCATCTAAAAGTGATTTTTTTTTCTGCAAGATATGTCTTTTGCCTTCAATGTATACTCTATCAAAATTTTTAAGCCCACTTTCCTTGTTATGTACTCTTGAAATTTCACTTGCTTCTTTCTATTGTTAAGTATAAGATTTCTTTTTGTTTCAGTTTTCTCTAAATTTTTGTTGTTTCTCACATGTGTCCAGTAAAAGTACAAAATTCGATTCATCATTGTGATCAGAAAAACTTTAGTGTATAGTGGATAAGAACTTAAGAATTAAAATCAACCTTCTTCTTCACTTTTACAAAAATTCACAATGATGTGTAAAATCCTCGTTTTCCCAAATAGAAAAAGGATTGACCATGTGCTTAAAGAAAAAGTTAAAACCAAATTTCGAAAGTAGATATTAAATTGATTTTGACCAATGGGAGCGACCTGCAAGACTAAAGAGACATAGTGTGAAAAGAGACATAGTGTAACTAAAGAGACATAGTGTGAAAGGCTCAGATCAGTCAGATGGAAGCAGCGAGAAAGACAACACTAAAATGTAACTTCATCTTCAAAGGTCAGGTCGCACCTTGTACACTTTCTCCTTATTTCTCGTCTACTGATTCCTTTTACTTCTCCTTCTTCATCCAAAGACACTCCTACAAACAAACGCTAATACTTAGATATGCACACATATACTCTTTCAACAATTACTACAAACATTTTCTACAAATCTTAATACCTATAACTTTATCATTGAACACAAACTCTACCCTTCACTTCTTAATAATGTTTCTAATTGCACATTAACTTCTACAACTTGTGTTATTCATTTCATTAATAAATTTCTATATTAACATGCAAAATGAACATTTTTTTCTCACAAGTATGTCATAATATCCAGTTCGATTAACAAAGTTCCACTTATTTTTCAACAACCTGATGATATCTTAAATGCAGGGATTGTCAACTATATTTGGAAGTGGCCTTGTACCAGGCATGTCTGATGCAACCACAGTTACGAGTGTATATCAATCAGTTGCAGTTTAATGATTAAAAATGTGTTGATTTTACACAAAGAATATTTATTTTTCTAACACAATCTCTTTTCTTATCAGTATACCTGTAGTGAGTACGAAATAAAAATAACTTCCTTTCCTTCATTGTTTGCATATTCACAAGCCAGTGTAAAAATATTAATTAACCCAAGAACACTAACCATGGGTGGTCTTTTACTTCTATGTGCCTTGTTCTTTCAGGATGTAGCCAATCATGGCCTTCTATGCCTCCCTGTCCCTGGTGGCTCTTGGCACGCTTTCTCCTGTAACGTCTCGCAATCCTCGTTCTGTCATCCATCTGCTCAGGCCCTTCAAATATGTCATTTGCTGTTTTCATCTGTCTCTTTTTCCTTCTATCTGGCCTGTTAGTATCAGGTTCTTGTTGGGGCGCTCTCCACCTTTTTCTACAGTTATGGACTGTTCTAAGCACTCCATAAAGTAGTAGTGATGATACCTCAAGGAGTACCTCAGAAGTCAGTCGGGTATTTCCGGTATTGGACCGGAAGTGTTCTAATTGTCAATCTCTTACGTCTCTTTGACGATACTTTCTACTAATCACCTTGTTCTGGATTCTACTAAACCGCATCACTTGTAAATACTTCTCTTCCTGGTAATACACCTACTTTATACTATTACGTTGTTTGTATTTATTTCACAATAATTCTGTTACTGCGACATAACAGTTCTCCAAGCCCTCCTTCCTCATTGCATGTCCCAGGAACTTTAAATGTCTCTTCTTAATGCTCAATATTAATTTGTTTTCATTTCCATTCTTTCCAACACCTCCTCATTGCTCACATGCTCAGTCCATGATATCCGCAGCATCCTTCTGTAGAACTACATTTCAACTGCTTCAAGTTTTTCCTTCATCTTTGTTGATATTGTCCAAAATTAAAATCTAATTACAATTTTCAGTACCTGATTTTCTTACCTAAATAATATGTTTTTCCGTTCTTATTAATGTTAACTCAAAGTATAAAGTTTGAAGTGCCTGCAGGTAAAATATTTCAAGTAAAGATTTACATTTTTAAATATTTTTTTGATATTTTCAAAACCGGGTATGATATACACATGATTAGTAGTAGTGTAACTTTAATTGATGGTGAGTGTTCCAGGGTTAACCAATGAGAAGAAAGTGGTTTGCAGAAAACAAAAAATTGAACTTTTAATGACCCTATTATGTTTCTTCCTGCCCAAAAGTGAGTTTGCGTTGGGCACTGACCACATGATCTGAGTTGGCTACATATTTCACGTTTTTTATTTGGTCAGTCAGGGAGCAAAAAACAGAGAGGACACAATGTAGTAAGAAAATATCCAGGCTGCCCACCAGCAATCCACATTTTCATTTTCTTACTTTCTCTCTTGTGTTTCTTTATCTCTTCTTCTTCCTACTCACCATCCACAACAAAAAGAAAGAAACAAGACATTACTACTACTTTGTTGATACACTCAGTGAAATTATGGACTTAATCTTTTTTTGTACAAATCAAATTTCACATTTTGCCAAAACTCTTAATTATTTAAACTTCGTACTACACTTTCTTTTATAACATTTCGCAGTTAAGAATTTCACTTCTTGCAATTTGATGTTATGCAGTTTGGTAAATAAAGTTTTATTTATTTATACTAATGAAACAGTTTAATATTATCTCAATCTTTTGGAGTAAATTGTAGAGAGTTCTGTTATGACTGGCACAAGGCCAATTTGATAAATATTGATCAAGCCACTTACTTCATACTCTATTTCTAGTTATATATTAATTATAAAGACTGAACATTATACAGTGAAATTTTTAGGTCAAATCTCAGCTAAAAGAGATTGCATTAAAATATTAATTGTGTAGAATCAAAACATCTTCATCATTAAGTTGCAAATTTATTGATGTGTCAAGCTTTGGTTTTATCAATTGACTATTTTTTTTTCCTCAATTGAGCTGAAAATTGATGAGAAAATATTTGCTGTCATTGCAGCTAATGCTACCAAAGGATAATAGTAATAGTGGTATGGGTTTTGAGCTCATACAATATGTGGAAAAAAGATACTTCATTACTGTGTGTCGGAATATATTTAAAATTAAAGTAAAGCAGGAAATGAAAAAGTTTGTGTAAGAAATCACCATTTTGCAAACAGTTCATAAAATGAGTTTTTGGGAAATATGATTTCCAAGGGTTAGTATTAGGAGTGGTTTTAATTTTTTTTATATTAATGGTAAATTTACTCCAATTACAAATATTACTGAATTTATTATATGCTTTTTCACAGCCTAACATACAAATTATATATTGAAGTTATGAAAATCAAACAAGTACAACAATTTAAATAAAGAGAATGGAAAGTGTAACAAAAGATTTATTCCAAAAACTAAGCAAAAGATGTGTTATAAATGCTAAGCAAAATATTAAGAAACAGAAAAATTTGTTTAGAAATGAAAAAAGAGCATTAATCTGTGATGCCATATCAGTCGTATATGGCAGGGAATCACGTCACTGGACAATCACGTCACTGATGATGACTTGAAGTAACAGAAAGTTTGCCAGAATATCCCATTCTGGGAACTCTCTGATACAGGTTGGGAATCTTTTAACCCAAATTCTGGGCATCAGAAGTGCTTCAGTTTTCAGATTTTTTTTATTCTGGAATACAGGCTATTTAATTTGTATGTAGCATCTGTCAAATGGACAGCTTGGGAATGGAACCCAAGCATAACATGATATCTCTTTACATTTCATAACACAACTTGTAAATATAGCCTAAAAGTAGTTTTATATAAGGTTTAATAAATTAATTTTTTCAGATTTTGGAATACAGGCCATTTAGTTTGTATATACAGGCCATTTTGTTTGCATTTAGTCTACAAAATGAAGGAATCTTGGGAATGAAACCCAAGCATAAACAAAATATCCTTTTACATTTCATGACACAACTAATACATATACCATGAAAGAATTTTTTTTTTCTAATCATTTTGCCCCAAGCAAGGCAGCTTTCCTGCTACTTGTGTGCAGGGGTTACATAGGAGAAAAGAGATGAGAAAGAGGGACAGGGTATAGGGGGTGTCAGGAGGTGGGTAAGAGAAGGATGAGAATACTGGTGTGATGAGAGTGGAGTGAACAGAGAAAAGAGCTTGAGAGAAAGGATGCAAGTCAGTGAGATAGGAGATGACTATTGACCTTACATTTAAATTCTTGGAGATTGTAGCTGTTGGGGAAGCAAGTACATGGAAGGGAATTCCACAGGTGGGAAGTGCGAGAAAAGAAGCTGCTGGAGTAGAAGTTGTGGTTACATTTTAATGGTTTCACTGTAAAAGGGTGGCACCTAATTGCTAATTTAGTAGCTCGAGTAAACTTATACATAGGGGGCACCAGTGAGATAAGTTCATTGGAGCAGAAGCCATGAAAGTATTTGTAGAAGAGACACAGGGAAGTCACTTAACACCAGTGAGAAAGTGACTGCATCTGAATTTTATATGAAATTTAATAAATTTTATGTACCTATACATACTAGTTATGTAATACTCACATGGGATTTTAAGTGGTGAAATTAAGATTTTAAGCAAAAATATTTTGTACTTTTTGTACATGTACAAAAAATAACATGAGCATGACTTCCAAAAATACATACATGCAACACCAAACACTACTTTATGAAAAACTGGAGGAAGAGGGTACATATCAATGTGTGTGAGAAGGAAAATTCAGTGAGCTGTCAGTCTCGACCAATGACGCCGTGTTTTGATAATAATCAAACAGTATTATATATTTATTTCTACCAGCATGATTACTTATGATAAATTTTTGTCATGAAAATGTGTGTCATTTGGCACCTGTGACCCCTATCCACATAGGGGAAGCCACCAATTGATCTGGCGCACCTTAGACCTCTCAACCAAGAAAAAGGAAGTCAAATCAAGCCTATATAACAGCCTATATATTGATTATGAACAGAATATCTACTTAAATACGAGTATCGATCTAAAAAAAATGTTCAAACAAATTTTATATATATATATATATATATATATATATATATATATATATATATATATATATAAGTGGTTTAAACTAAAGGATATAATCCACAGTTTAATATTTACTTTTTATAAAGTGCGCAATGCAGGTGTAGAGCATATATAGATATATAGTTATAATTGTTATAATAATAGTATACTGTATGTAGTATACATACACCATCATCAGGCAGTGAAATGTGGTTCATTTATGGGAACACACACACACACACATATATATATATATATATATATATATAAGGCAAGATGTTTGTGTGTGTGTCTGTCTTTCTTTCGGTCTGTCTGTATGTCCTTTATACAAATCCACAATTTTTATCCAATTCTCACCAAACTTCACACAAATATTCTTTAGGTTTCTGGTCAAGTCATGGGCTACTTATTTTTTCCAATTTTCCCTCGATATCAGAAATCAATATCTTGATATCTGATCAGGTCTGATCAAGATTAGGATTTCAGCCCTTTTATTGTACTGCAGAATTTACTCTAACTTTGTAAAATTATAGTTTTTAGTCTCAAACATTAGTAGATCTTCTCAGACAGCTTATTTTCCTTGATATTAGAAATTGATACTTCTGGTATTCTATCAAATCTGATCCAAAAACCCATATTCAGTCATCAATATGGCTCATTTTCTCCAATTTTACTCTCGATGGGTACGATAAATTTTCATGGACTTACTTAGGTTAGTTTATCCTTGGATGACTTATTTGACTCCGATATTGGAAATCAATACTCCCAATATTCTATCGGGTCTGATCAAAATCAGGTTTTAAGCCCTTTTATTTTGGTTTTTGCTTCGGGTTTTTCTCCAAGTAAGTATAATTGTAGTTCTTAGTTTCAGCCAGGATACCATTTACTCAGAGGACTTATTTAGCCTTCAAAATTTAGTTTGCAATGGAAAACTTATTTGACATCAATACCGGAAATCAAAGCATCCATTCATTTTAGTAAGTTCTACAGCTTCGAGATCAACCTTTCAGTAACCTAGATTTTTTGTGCCAATGTCCAACGCGTCTGAACTCCAGGACCATGGATTAGTTTTAAAGCTTTCATTACACCTGAGCAACGCCGAGCTATACTGCTAGTATATAGTGACAATATACGCATTAAAAGGTCTGCCTTCTTCTACCGAACGCCCATAGCCCAGAGGTAGAATAGCCGACTGAAGAATGGTAGACTTTGAAAAACAGTAGCTACTCTGGCATGTACACATCGCTCATTCAGTAAAATGATTTAGAGCACTCTGGCTATTAGGTGCGTATAGTGACAATATACGTGTTAAAAGGTCTGCCTTCTTCTACTGAATGCCCATAGTCCTGGGTTAAAAAGCAATCAGAGTCTAACCGTACTGATGAGCTGTGATACAGCGAAACAGATCTGTCTGCGGATGACAATATATATATGTATAAAAATTGATAAAGAAATTCAAAATTAAAAAAATAAATATTACTTGAATGTAGTGTAGTGGGAGATTATTATAACTTAGAAGATTTGTAGGTGCAGATCAATGAATATTAAGACATTAAAGAGGCTCATCCCTTGTTCCCTGTTTAGGATGTGATTTCCAGTTTTCTCTTTTCCAATCTTTTCACTCCTTTTTCTTTTTTTTTTTCTCATTTGGAGTAGATAGACTAAACTATTGCCCGGTTCACACTCTACTCACGTCTATTGAACAGGTGAAGAGGCTCATCCCTTGTTCCCTGTTTAGGATGTGGTTCCCGGCTTTCTCTTTTCCGATCTTTTCACTCTTACATATCCCCCTGCACATCAGTGGTGTTACCGCCTTGCTCGGGGTGATATGGTGTAAAAAAAAAAGTGTGACAATGTGGCAGGAGAAAAGGAAGTGTCAGTGGGTGTCAGTAAAATAAGTTTTGCGCAAATATGTAGCCAATATATTGTTTGGGATGCAACAAGATTGAAATTAAAACAATAAAATATTTGTCTTAAAGGGTGTTGATAATATAAAAACACGATGATAATGTCAAGAAATAGACATAAAGCCATTAAGTTCATTATTAAATGCAGAATTACTAGATTTTAGAGTTAGCTGGTCATAAAAGTAAGCATAAACAGCAATGTGACAGATTATTCAGGTTAGGTTTAAGGTATATATAATTAACTAAAAGGGGTAGGATTATAGATTATAGCATACAGCAAACAGTTTGTGATAACTTGAGATATATTTAACAGTGTGAATTATTTTATAATGGCAGTAAGTAGTTATTTCATTGTGTTGGTTTAATAAGTTAGTTTTCAGTAATTTAATTATTTGGATTTTTTTTTGTATGCAAAGAAAACATTTTTCATGTAAAGATTTATGTATTCTAGCTTTTGTTAATATCTTCGATTTTACGATAGGTGTTTTATTTGCATCTTTCAATTGCCAGTAGTATTTGGAAAGTGAAATTGAGTTACTGTAGATTTTATTATTAAAGGATAGTTTATGCTGATACAATCGCACTTTAGAAGTGTTTTTAGTACTTCTAATATAATGTTTGATAAGTGTTGGATTTTCTGTGATGGAAATGCTAGCTTGGTAAACGAAAGAATCTGTAAGACATCTATTTTGTGGAGGACATTTGTTTGGGTTACAACAATTGCAAGTTTTAGTATTATTGTCAATATTTAGAGTGGTTTTCATTACTAATTTTGTTATATTGTTTTAGGATGTTATCGTTATGTTTTTTATTATCATTTCAAGATTATCAGTGTAGTTCTAACTAAGTTTTAGTGTATTCTTATCAAAAATGTTGCTAAGGGGGTTATTAGATGAGAAGTGTTTCTGAAATAGGTTAATGAATTTATTGCCTAACTTAGTACTAACAATTTGGTTAAATGGTGATGCGTACCAAATTATTTTTCTAGTTCTATTATGTTTGGTATTATTAAATTAGTATAGGGAGCACCTAATTATATGTATGTTAGTGCTAATTTTGGATTAAGGGTGTAATCGATTATGTCTTCCTGAATTGATTGTACCCTCTATATTAATCAGTATAATCATGTATGTAAATGTTGGTATCAAAATCCAACTGATATATGCTGGTATGTGTATGTAATGTTTTTTTCTTATGATGTATGTAATTTGAAGTATGCCACCTCAGGGGAAAAAATGGACATGTCTGTGTATACATGTTTGCATTGTTCTTGTATATAAGCATATATGCTTATAATATTCGATGTCATTGCATTTATAGCCACTGTGTTTAGGGCAGTGTTGCAATATTGACTGTGTTTATAAAAATGTACTCATGTAAGGAATTGTTGTTTATTCTGTCTTAAACAGAGTAAGGTATGTGTTTAACAATAGATGGTGGGTGATTTGATTTAGGGTGTATGTAAACAGGTTTAGCATTATATTTTACATAGAGTGAGTATTTGTTATTAACTAAATCGAGAGCAACATCTAGGAAGTCAATTTTTTTTAGGCTGGTTTGTACTATTACTTTAAGACTAAAGTTTTTCATAAGTCTATGTATTAATTTCTTCTACAAATACTTTCATAGCTTCTGCTCCAATGAACTTAGCTCATTGGAGCCCCCTATGTATGAATTTACACAAGTTACTAGACTAGCAACTAGGTCCCACCCTTTTACAGTAAAACCGATAAAATGTAACCACAATTTCTACTCCAGCAGCTTCTTTTCTCACACTTTCCGCCTGTGGAATTCCCTTCCAGATACTTGCTTCCCTGACAGCTACAATCACCAGGAATTTAAATGTAAGGCCAATAGACATCTCACTAACTCACATACTTTCTCTCAAGTTCTTTTCTCCATTTACTCCACCCCCATTACACTGGTATTCTCATCCATCTATTACTCTCCTCCTGACATCCCCTATAACCCACCCTTTTTTCTCATCACTTTTCCCTATGTAACCCCCTGCACAACAGTGGCAGTGAAACTGCCTTGCTTGGGGTGAAATGATTAAAGAAAACAAAACATATGTACACTCTCCTCATATATATATTTATTAATTTATGTCACTACATATATATATATATATATATATATAATATGGAAATTAATATTATTGCATAGGACCAGTATATATTAGGACCTTGAATAACTTCTGTTGAAGAAGAAGGTCAGAATGTACAATGGCCAAAATGTTGTAAAAATGACAACAAAAATTCGAACAATAGTTCGAATAATGTAAATAGGGTATATACTTTATATCTTTGTTATATTACATTGAGCACTATTTTATTAATACCAGAAAATATTAATATATTTGCATGTATAGCCTTATGTATATTTATTGATATATATTTCTTTCTCTCTCTCTCTCTATATATATATATATATATATAAATTTTTTTTTTTTTGATTTTCTAATAAAGTTTGTTTTTACCCCGCTAATTTTGTGTTGGTGTGGTTTCTCCTTTTTGTGAAGATCTATTTATTTGCTAGCATCTTATGTGCTTTAGCCTCTTTCCCTGACGATCCGTAGGGTGAAACCATGGTAGGTTGTGGCTCACTTATAGATTTTTCGCGTATATATATATACATATATATATATATACAGGGTGGGCCATAAGTCGCGTACCAACACCTTTAAAACAATTCTGATAATAATTAACGTTATTTTATTAAAACTAAGCTTAATTAATGAACATGTTGTACACGCTGGTATGATCACAAATGCTCAAAATGCTCGCCATTTGCGTTGATGCACAATTCCATCACTTCATGTAATTCATTGACGCGCGACTTATGGCCCCACCCTGTATATATATCCAAGTGAATAAAGAACAAAGAAAGTATTAACAACATTCAAAACATTAATTTAAAACAGTGCTCAATATAGAAATAGAGCAATGAATATCTATTATAAATTATAGTTTAGAATGTGTACAAATTATAATTTACTACAAAAGTGTACATTTTGTTTTGACATTGAAAAAACAATGTCTCATCAGGTAGTTAATAATGATGGTACTAAATGTTATTTTTGAAAAAGAAAATTAAAAAATCTCACTTCCCCTTTATTTTTGGAAAATTGTATGAAGTAAAGAGGATAGAAAATTTCTTTCTCTTCTGTCTTTCCCTTTGCTTTTTATTTCCATTTTTTTTTTTTTCTCTGTGTTCATTTTATTTTCTGTATCACTCTCTTTATTTTCTATGTATCTCTCTTTCCTTCTTGTTTTCTTCCCTTTTATTTGCTTTTTTTCTTTTTTGTTTTCCTTTCTTTTCTATCCTCTTTACCTTGCACAATTTTTCCAAAAATGAAGGAGAAGTGAGATTATTTAATTTTCTTTTTCAAAAATAACATTTAGTACCATCATTATTAACTACCTGATGAGACATTGTTTTTTCGATGTCTAAACAAAATGTACACTTTTGTAGTAAATTATAAATTTGTACATGTTCTAAACTATAACTTATAATATATATATATATATATATATATATATATATATATATATATTATAAGTTATAGTTTAGAACATGTAATATATATATATATATATATATATATAACTTCAAATGTTATTTTTAGTGGATACCCGTATTTGAATAGATGCTCTGTTTGTTTTTAAACAGAATGTTTTTGTTTATGGGTTTATCTACTCAAGTAAACTTAATAAAGAAAATGTACTCATTCACATTTTCTTTATTAAGTTTCCTTGAGTACACAAGCCAGTAGACAAAATGTATACTGCTTAAATTAAAATAAAGGAATCATCTGCTTAAATATGGGTATCCACTAAAAATAATATTTGATGTAATAAAATGTCGGATTAAATAAATAAAATTCATCAATTCTTTAGAAATATATGCATATCCATATTTCCTCTCTCTCTCTCTCTCTCTCTCTCTCTCACTTGTAATATTAGTCGTATATCTGTCTTGTGTCTGTCATACAAATAGTTTACCATGCTTAACCATTCCTACTCGTCTATTTCCCTACTCATTCTTCTTCACCCAGTACCACATAACTTCATCTATCTCCTCACTTATATCCCACCCTCAGCAAGCCTGGCTTTCAATCCTCTTGAAAACATACACAACCCACTAATTTGTTAATCTAAAATTCTTTCTGTGTGCATTTGAAAACAAAAATTCTTTACAGTTGTTCAAATCGTACAGCAAACCTTTAGTGGATGTGAGTAAAAAAAAAGTGACATTTTGTTTGTCTTTGCTTCTATCAAAACATCAACGATGGTGTTTCTGCTGGAAAGGAGTACAGTAGTTGTAGCAGTTTAACAAGACAGATGCGGAAACCTTTCTCCAAATCATAGGAAGAATATATTGAGCTTAGAATGTATTGGTGAAAGGATGTCAGGCAGAATGAAAGAGAGGGTGGAAAAGAAGAGGGGAAAGGTTAACTGACTTAGAAGAGAAATTAGTCCTAAATTATTTCTCAGCAGTTCACTTTCAAACTCTCTCACCCGAAAATCTGCCAACAAAGAAATAGCTTGTGTATCATTGAGTTATTTATTTAGTTCAGTCTGACACAAGGCAAGCTATTCAGTGATCTGAAAAAATGACTTGCTACTCGGTATTAGCAGATTGGGTTTCAGATGGTAAATTGGGTTATTGCATTTGAATGTTGAGCATGACTAAATTTTTAATTGACTTTGTATTAGTAGACCGAGTGAGCCAAGCTTATTTTAAATTTTGCTCCAACAGTTATAAGTGGCGAATTTCAAATTTTAGTAGCACTGGACTTAAAAAATACTCCATTTTGCAATGTTAATCTGCATTAAGAATTATTCTTTGAAATGCCATCTCTTTCTCTAAACTAATTATGATGAATGCTTTTAGTAAATTGCTGCCTTCACTTAGTCTAAATGGGGGCTGTACTTGTTCAACTCAATCATTTGATTCTCAAGAAGCCGTTCATAGTAGAGGTGTTTTAACACTTTGACTTGGTGAAATAGTTAGCAAGCTTTTATAGCTAGATTAATTTTGACTGAATAGTGAGTCTGATTCACACTGGGTGGCCCATACATTCAGGCTTGTGCCATATCTAAGCTATGCTTAGAAGCGCACTATACTGAAGGTGTAAGCATACAACAAAGCCCTCTCTCAGATTTTAAACAACCAGACAAATAACCCTGTGTTGCACATCCATATCAATTTGTACAAGAACTGCAAGATGCCTACTGCACAATCACAAGGAAAATGAAAGGGGAAATTGAAAAATAAAGATTTGAATTTTGTTTACAATATGTTTGGTTTTATAATCAGACTAGCAGTATAGCTCGGCATTGCTCGGGTGTAATGAAAGCTTTAAAACTAATCCATGGTCTTGGAACTTAGACTCTGACTAAAGAATATTTGTGTAAAGTTTGGTGAGAATCGGATAAAAATTGTGGATTTGTATAAAGGATATACAGACAGATAAACAGACACACACACACACACACACACACACACAAACATCTTGCCTTTTATATATATATATATATATATATATTATCGATTTTCTGCACTATTGTAAGAACTGTAACCTTGAAACTTCTGAATATTGTTTCTTATGTCTTTGTCTATGAGTGTATCAAATTTGATTAAAATCGGACCACTCCTTCTATAACCCGATTTTTTTGATTTTCGATATTTATTGAGGGTACTTCAACACAAAACCTAACTAAGAACACTCGCAGATGCTTATAGTACAACTGTGTAAATTTTCAAAAAAATTGGTTCAGCTGTTTCGGAGTCTATAGGTAATGGATACACATGCACACAGACACATACACACACACACACACACACACACACACACACACACACACACACACACACACAAAGTTTCATTATAAATAAGTTTAGATTAGATTCCCTTGAACATAAGAGTAGATCGATGACACTTGAAATAACTTTTACTGCTTCTGTCATGAGAGACTATTGAGCTTCTTTTCCCTTCTCACTTGCAAAGAACTCTCTTTCCTAACACCCCTCTTCCTACCTGTATATTATGATGTACAGATTTGGAACCCTTCAGGGAGAATGTATATATTCCAACAAGTGGTCTGGAACTACTTTTAATTCTGTCACTTTTTATATAGACTTGTGAATGGAAAACTTTAACAGCCAGTCAAGTGCCACTTACTCCTGAAAGTTTTCATTTATTTATTTTATGACCTTTTTGTTAAGTGATTGCTTTGAAGATTCCACTTTGCTGCTCTTCATAAAAAAAAAAAACAAACATTTAAGACTGAGATAAAATGATTTATAATCCTCTTCTGTGTGGGTGTCTCAATTATAAGTTCTATCATATCACAGAAGAGTAGGATTCCCTTCCAATCCCTACCATTCAGACAGCATCATTTTGGATTTTCAGATGAAAATTTCTGCTTCTGAATCTATTGAATTACTTAAGAACATTACATTAAGCTACAACACCATTTCCTGAAATGACATATATCTTTTTTGGTTTTTTTTTTTAAGTTTGAACAATGTTTTTCCTTTTTTGAAAACAAGAGCATCAAATGATGAGAATAGATTTAATTTTCCTTTCCTTCATTTCAATGTAAAAAATATTTAAAATTTACAATCTGAACAGAAATCCTCCCAAAAAACATGTTAAAATGATACCTTTCAGAATCGTATATGGGTCATGAATTTCAGTCAGGGTGTAAAATGAAATTGTACATTCAAATATCACACTCTGGACTTTTGTTTCAACTCAATATATAGGTGAAGGCAAAGAAAAACAGCAAACAAAATTTATAATTTTACACTGAAAATGTAATGCAGGAATTTTTTTTCCAGCTTTAAATTTAGATTTTTTTTAAATTTTTAATGCCAGTACATATGGATACATAACTGAGCCGACCTAATTCAGTTTTCCATTACTTTTTTGCTTATTTTTATCACTCTTGTTTTTAAATATATCATATCGTATCAGCAAAAGTTTTGTGAGGAAAAGAGATAGGTTGCATGATTCTGGATGTAAATTTACTCTAGAAGATTCCAAAATTAACATACATTCAATACATTTTCTCCACAATATATTTGATTTGATGAATTATCTTAAACACAGAAGAATGTGTTATGTTATGAAATTACAATACAACTTTCTTTTCTTAGAAAAAAAATGTTCTCTTCTAACATGTTATCCAAAATAAGCCAGTTGTTCAATTGAAAATTGTACAGGAATAGTTTGTCCAGGATGTAGCAATTCATAAATCTTACCAAGACTCAAAGAAGACATTTTTATGTAAGTAGATTCCATTTAGGCTAAAATATAGAAGACTGTCCTGAATGTACTGAGCCTTGGCATTGTCCAGTATGGAGGAGAATGTTTCTATCTTTTCCTCAGTGCTTTGCATTGTTGGTGCATAAGCTACTACGATAGATATGTTGAAGGGTATTCCTCTCAATTTAACCAAGAGGACTCTCTCTGAAAGCTGGCAGTATCCAAGAACGCATTTTCTCACTTCTTTAACTAGAATTAAGCTGACTCCTTTTTCGTTGCTTTTGCCTCCTGCGTAAATTATCTTGTGGTCATCGCTACTGAGGTCTTCATTGTTTGGCCATCTGGTTACGCATATGCCCAGGATATTGATCTTCAGTCTGTCCATCTCCTGCTTGACATTTTCTAGTTGTCCACAGTTGTTGAGTGCTCTAACATTCCATGTCCCTTTCTTTGTTGCACACAGTCGCAGGGTAACGATCCAAAGACACCTGTTGCTCATGTCGTTCCTTCCCGAGCGAGGGACTAATTTTGGAATAAAATGTCCTCTTTACAACCATTTGTGCTGATGATGGTCAGGTGACACCTTTTGCTCATGCTAATCCTTACCAAGCAAGGAGCTGCTTCCTTTGGAATTAACCCCCTTCATGCCATTGTGTTTCATATATTTATTGTGGAAAGCCATAATTAAGCAAGGGGTAGATAGTGGAGTGGTATCCCGTTGCTTTCTCCATGGTAATTTATTGAGACACCACCTCTAGTTAGTTGGCCATTGGCTCCTTAAGAGTTCTTCCACCCTTTGTAAGTTTAATTTTATCCTACCGGGTTGTTAACATCCAAAAAAAAAAAAAAAAATGGGGGTTGAACAGTAAATATTAAGTATGTTAAGTTAAATTGACTAGTCTTGCAGAGGAATATAACAGCCCTTCCTCGGAGTAGTACCTAAGAACATGAGTGTCTGCAAAATTTAAGATTAGCATTGGTTACCAGTAGGCAAAAGCTTCAAATTTTCTTTGCATTTTCATCATTTTGCAAAGACAAATCTTTTGACTTGCTTTGGCTAACTCCAGAGAATCTTTACTTTACTGACATGGAACTAGAGAGATGGGAGCATGTGATTTTTTTTTTTTTGGTAAGAGGCAGGAGGGAGA
Source organism: Ascarosepion bandense (assembly GCA_037127315.1). Classification (NCBI taxonomy): domain Eukaryota; kingdom Metazoa; phylum Mollusca; class Cephalopoda; order Sepiida; family Sepiidae; genus Ascarosepion; species Ascarosepion bandense. The sequence continues at coordinate 994,234 of JBBBDQ010001125.1, forward strand.
GAGACAAAACACTATGAAATATTTTTACATTAAAAAAATTACATTTAAAATTCAATATAAACCTATTTTAGAAACTATTAAGACAAAGAAAAAAATAAACAATCATTCTGAAAGAAAATATTAAAAACATTGAACATGGATTCATCAAAGACATTTTTTTAGCTAGTTTAAACTACATAAGAACCTGTGTTTGCAAAATTTAAGATTAGCATTGGTTATCAGAAGGCAAAAGCTTGAAATGGATGACTTGAATGCCAAAGTAGGCAAAGAGAGGGAAGGAGACATGACAGGCAACTTTGGATTAGGAGTCCACAATGAACGAGGAGAAAAATGGGTCCAATGGTGCACAGCAAATGACCAGGTAATAACTAACACCTGGTTTCAAGAACACCCACAACGTCTATGGACATGGAGAAGCCCAGGAGGTGACATGAAGAACCAAATAGACTACATAACCATAAACAGGAGGTTCAGAAATGCAGTGGTGCAATGCAAAACCTACCCAGGTGCTGACTGCAGGAGTAACCACGTCCCAGTCATCTGCAAACTAAGGGTAAAACTTCCAAGAATGAAGAAGCCTAGCACAGCACCGAAACTGAAATACAACATGCTCGTGAATGACCTCAACCTGCAGAAAGAATACACTAACAGTGTGAAAAACAAATACAAAAAAAAAAAATTGGACAAGGACATTCAAAATGGGACTCACTAAAGGAAGCGATGGTGACATCAACAAACAATGTTGCACCAAAAGAAATCAGATACAGAAGAAAAAATAAGTGGTAACTGAAAAGATTCTTGACATGATGCAAAGAAAACGGAAAGTGATGCCAAGATATGGAAGAGAATACAGGAAACTGTACAAGGAAATAAGAAACAAATGCAAAAAGAGGAATGGCTCAACCACAAATGCACAAAGGTAGAGAGACTGAGCAGTACTAATAAAGCAGACATGCATAAAGAGATAAGAGAACTGACAGGACAAAAAACCTGCTCCTCAACAGGATGTATAAAAGCCAAGGATGGAATGATAATACTGGAGAAAAAGGAAATAGTCCAGTGATGGGAAGAATATATAGATCTTTTCTATGACAAGAGAGAGCAATCTATAATACACAAAGATGAGGATAGACCGAAAATATTAAAGTCCAAAGTGGAAGCTTCAATGGCCAAACTGAATAGAAGCAAAGCAGCTGGTCCAGACGGCATTGTAATAGAGCTGCTGTTAGTCCTGGAAGATTTCGGCATAGAGAAAATTGGGGAAATAATAGATGAAATTTATAATAGTGGTATAATGCCAGACGACCTATGCAAATCTATTTTCATAGCATTACCTAAGAAGCCAGTTGCAAACGAATGTTAACTACACTGAACTATCAGCTTAATGGGTCATATTACAAAACTGATTGTCTGAATACTGATGAATAGAGCAAGAAACAGAATCAGGCCAGAGATAGAACAAGAACAGTGCGGGTTCATCAAAGACACTGGGACAAGGAACGCCATATTTACGATTAGGATGTTCTCTGAAAGGGCAAGACAAATGAAGAAGGACTTATATTTGTGCTTTATTGATTACGCAAAGTCATTCAACAAAATATGCCACAAAGAAGTGATGGAGATGCTCAGCAGCCTTGACATATTTGGGAAAGACATTAGGGTAATTAGGAATCTCTACTGGCAGCAAACTGCCTGCATACAGACAGGTAACAAATTCAGCAGATATACAAAGATAGAAAGGAGCGTAAGACAGGGATGTGTATTTTCACCGGATCTATTTAACTTGTACAGTGAGAATATTTTGAGGACCCTAGATGTTATGCCAAGATTTGTTAATGGAGGCCACAATCTGAACAACATAAGATAGGCAGATGACACAGTGTTGGCCTCAAAATGACATTTTTTTTTTCTGTATCAAGAAAGAAGATGTAGTGTTTAAATGCTGGTCATTTTTTCTAGCTTCTGAATTTTTCATGAGATTTGTAAAGAAGTTGCAACATTTGATAGAGTTCATATGCAGTAAAGAGCTGAGTTAGCTGCAAAGATACTTTTAAGATTTCCCTAACATTGTGCAATAGGTGGGGCTGAGAACTCTACTGTCAGCTGAATAAATTCAATTAATGTAAGCATCCACCTGCTTAGCTGCCCTTTGATCTCTTTGCATATATTCGTTTCATTTTACACAGTAAAAGAAATCATTGGACAATTTGTTTGTTCTATTTCTGGTATTAAATTCCATGATATCGAAGTCATTATTGTTTCTGTCTGTTAATTCCTTTTATTCAAAGATGTGCATTGAAACAGCCAAACTGTAGCAAAATAATTATGTTTCCATTTCCAGACACCAAATAAAAAAAAATATATAAGTGAGATAAATAAGAGAAAAAGGTAGTGAAAAACATGTTGAAGCAAAGAGTTGAGAAAGAAGCAGACAAAATGTGAAATATTTTTAGATTTAGTTCTTTTCATCTTTTTATATGTGTATAATGATGAAAGTGTTCAGCAAATATACTTGTAGCAATTTTGTTTTAAACTAAATTCAGTCAATAAAAAGCTTGTGAGCCACTCCTGTTGGGAGATTACTAAATGAGTTATGCAAAACCAAAAACTGAATGCATGGTCAGCAGCAAAAAAAGCAGCCCCAAATGCCAAATACAAGTTGAGGATACTAAAATCAAACAGGTACAAAAATTTAAATACCTGGAAAGTGTTCTAACAGAAGATGGAAAGTGCAAGGATCTTCGCCATGCCAATTTGCCTTCTGATCTCTGTATTGCACTTTCCATTTTAGTAATGTACATCCTTGTGCATTTCAGAAGCTGAGTAGAGTATTAACAGACAGGAAAATTTCGCTAGAAACAAAGAAGAGAGTACTGGATTGCTATGTGATGTCAGTTCTTCAATATGGCAGTTGATGCTGGACAATATCATCAAAGATGAAGGAAAAACTGAAATGTGGTTCTACAGAAGGATGCTGCGGATATCATGGATCGAGCATGTGAGCAATGATGAGGTTTTGGAAATGATGGAAACAAAAAGGAAATTAATACTGAGCATCAGGAAGAGACAGCTAAAGTTTTTGGGACATGCAATGAGAAAGGAGGGCTTGGAGAACTTGATACTAACAGGTCAGATTGAGGGAAAAAGAGACAGGGGAAAGCAGCAGATAACATACGTTCTGCCATCCACCTGCTCAAGCCAGTCAAGTGACTGGCCTGAGCAGGTGGATGGCAGAACAGGGGTTGCGTAGTGTAACAGGAGAAAGTGTGCTAAGAGCCACCAGGGATAGAGAGATGTGGAGGGCTATGATCGCCTACATTCCCAAAGGACTAACAGTCAAGTGCTATACGTGATACACACTTGGGCGATCATGTCTCGAAAGAGACATGACTGACTGGGCAGAAGATTATCCCGCAGTAGGTTGCCATTGCTTTCTGCGGTAGACTGGTTGCCGACCAAGGCTATAGAACCCAATCTGTCCTGCTATTTAACCCATAACTGGAAGGAAGAGATGGATTAATACCTTTCCCAAGGGTATTTGCGCATAAGTGAATACAATTGATTCAACTGGAATTCGAACTCGGCTCCCCGGTTTCTTGTTCCGAGCCAATATACACAACGTACATCCTAAGGCACCCAAAAGAAGAAGAAGAATATGAATGTATTTGGCACTAGCAGATATTGATGGTTAAGGAATAATATTGATGGTTAAGGAATAATATTGATGGTTAAGGAATAATATTGATGGTTAAGGGATAAAGAGGATAGATAATAGTATTTTAGGAAGAATTAACGTGAAAATTTGTTTCACAAAATAACAGTTGCTGGGAAAAATCTATGTAGAACTCTCTCTTTAATACTGGAATATGGAGGAAATGCATTTGATTGGATTCACTGGACACAGTATAGTGAACCTTGAATGAAATGGAGCTAATTTGAACATTTTCCAAGGATATAATGATAGAGTAGCAACAGAGTTTATGATACTGCATCTGTAGGAAAGAGGCTGCAGATTAGTAATGTACATCCTCATGCAAATAAATTGAAACAACTGCTTTAGTTTCCTTTCTTTTACAATCATTTTTAGATTGACTGGAGTGACAGAGTGTAATCGATTTCTATTTTTTCCTCAGATTACATCATTTGCAGTGGTATGCCATAGTATGAATCTGTTTTTGGGGTGTACAATTAAATTTGTTTGGCCTTGAAAAATATTGCATCATCCATGATTGCATCAGATTTTTATCACACTGAGACAATATTGTCTTCACTGATCATTAGTTGTTCTACAGCTATTGTCTGTAATGGATATGACTCCAAGAAAGAGTACAAAAATTGTAACACTGCACAAACACACTGGCATGCCTTACAAAGAGATCACGGATATTGTTAGTATCAGCCTTTCATCTATCATTTGTGTCATCAAGACAAAGAAACAAATTGGATCCAACAGTCCAAAACGTAATGAAAAATGAAATTGGAAGAGAAAAACAATGCTGAGAGATGACGTATACATGGTCAGGGAAAGTGTGAAAGATCCTAGGAAGACATTATATGTTTTGTTTCAAGTAATTTGCACAAGGATGTAAGTTAGTTAAGCAAACCACTCTCCCTTAACTATCAACCAGACTGTAATTTTTTTTTTAATCACTTCACCCTCGGCAAGGCATCTAAGTCACTAAGATGCAAGGGGTGGGTGGGTGGGGGTTTACTGCATGTAAAAAATATAAGAAAAACATTATTATTAGAAGTGAAAACAATAAAAGAGCAAAAATCAAGAATATATAAGATAACTGAAAGTGTTTGACACCCATTGTCAACCTTGGCAAAGAGAAATGTGAACACTCACATGCTTTCTATTTGCTCTCTCTCTCTCTCTCTCTCTCTCTCTCTCTCTCTCTCTCTCTATTTTATTACCTTCTTCTATTAATAAAATGTTTGGATGTTTATGAAGCCTGCTTCACTGAATTTCTTTAGACAACTCCAATGATAACCATGTTTTCTTTCAGATTCAATTTCTTGAGATTATTTTGGTCATCCTTTGCCAGGACTTCTATCAATGTTTACCTCAGTATATTGCTTCATTCATGAATTGTTTCATTGTACATTATCCAAACCATCATAGTCTTTTTTTGTCAGGTGGAAGTCATAACTGAATGCCATTTGTCTGAAAGCTGGCTTCACCAAAACTGTTAAATCAAATCTTCACTTTGTCAAATGGATGGTTTCATCAAAAGTTAGAAAATTAACAGTAGAAAACTTTTAAATCTGGACATTGTTTTTGTCTTAAATTATGTGTCCTTTAAAGTTTTGGTTGTACATTTAAAGAATAACTTTTTCTATATAAATCCTTAATTAAATCTTTTTATTTGTTTTCTGGGTTATCCACACAGAGCTTTGCCAAGAAGTAATTTAGATGGCACTGTCAAGCACTTTTAAAACATAGTACATATCCTGTCTTCATGCTCCTTTTTTCTGCCCAGCCTGCTTTACTGACAGTACAACTAGGACCTTCTCCTTGACATGAGAATATCTTTCCTTAGGCGACTAAACTCTCTCTCTCTCTTTTTCTCACACACACACACTTATTTAATGAATTTTTTCTATAAATTTACCAATTGTCTTCATTCATGTAATAATGTTGCTTACAAGAAGTCAGGATAATAATGGGGGACTTAAATGCAAAGGTAGGTAAAGATAGAGAAGGAGACACGAACGGCAACTACGGACTAGGAGAGCGCAACGAAAGAGGAGAAAAATGGATCCAATGGTGCTCAGCCAATGACCAGGTCATTACTAACACCTGGTTCCAAGAACACCCACGACGTTTATGGACATGGAGAAGCCCAGGAGGGGACATGAAGAACCAAATAGATTATATAACTATAAACAAGAGATTCAGGAACGCAGTAGTCCAATGCAAAACGTACCCTGGTGCTGACTGCGGAAGTGACCACGTCCCAGTCATCTGCAAACTAAAAGTGAAACTCCGAAGACTGAAGAAACCCAGCATAACACCAAGACTGCAATATGACACACTAGAGGATGATCTCACCCTGCAGAAAGAATATAATAACAGCGTAAAAAAGAAATATGAAGAACAAATTGGAAAAGGATACTCAAAATGGGAGTCACTAAAAGAAGCAATGGTGACCTCAGCGAACAACATAGCCCCAAAGGAATTCAGACGCAGAAGAAAAAATGAGTGGATGACCGAAGAGATCCTCCACATGATGCAAAGGAGACAAAAAATAACGCCAAGACACGGAGCAGAGTACAAAAAACTTCACAGGGAGATAAGGAACAAATGCAGACAAGCCAAAGAGGAATGGCTCAACAACAAATGTGCAGAAGTAGAGAGACTGAGCAGGAACAACAAAGCAGAAATGCATAAAGAGATAAGAGAACTGACAGGACAAAAAACCTGTTCCTCAACAGGATGCATAAAATCCAAGGAAGGGACAATCATAGTAGAGAAAGAGGAAATACTCCAGCGATGGGAAGAATACATAAAGGATCTCTTTGGCGACAAGAGATAACAACCAAGAATACACAAGGAGATGGATGGACCGGAAATACTAAAATCCGAAGTGGAAGCTGCAATGGCCAAAATGAACAGAAACAAAGCACCTGGCCCAGATGGCATAGTGATAGAGCTGCTGACAGCCTTAGAAGAATATGGCATAGAAAAGATTACCGACATAATAAACGAAATTTATAGCAGCGGAATAATACCAGACGACCTATGCAAGTCGATATTTATAGCACTGCCGAAGAAACCAGGTGCAAACGAGTGTGAACTACACAGAACTATCAGCTTAATGAGTCACATTACAAAACTGATTGTCAGAATCCTGATGAATAGAGCAAGAAGCAGAATCAGGCCAGAGATAGGGCAGGAACAGTGCGGGTTCGTCAAAGACACTGGAACAAGGAACGCCATATTCATGATTAGGATGCTCTCTGAAAGGGCATTACAAATGAAGAAAGACTTGTACCTATGCTTCATTGATTACGCGAAAGCATTCGACAAAATACGACACAAAGAATTGATGGAAATGATAGGCAACCTCGACATTTTCGGCAAAGATATAAGAATAATCAAGAATCTCTACTGGCAGCAAATGGCCTGCATACGGACAGGTAACGACCTCAGTAGATACACAAAGATAGAAAAAGGCGTAAGACAAGGATGTGTCTTTTCACCGGATTTGTTCAACCTATACAGCGAGAATATTTTGAGGACCCTAGATGACACACCAGGATTTATTATTGGAGGCCACAACCTGAACAACATAAGATACGCGGACGATACAGTACTGATTGCGGACACGGAAAGGAAACTGCAAGATCTCATACAGAAAGTAGCAGTGGAGAGTGACAAGAAGGGACTACAAATAAACTTTAAGAAAACTGAGTGCATGGTCATCAGCAAAAGATACAACCCAAAATGCCAAATACAGGTGGGGGATAACAGAATCAAACAAGTCCAAGAATTTAAGTACCTAGGAAGTGTTCTAACAGGAGATGGAAAGTGTGACACGGAGATCTGAAGGCGAATTGGCATGGCAAAGGACGCGTTCCAGAAGATGAGCAAAATACTAACACACAGGAAGATCTCAATAGAAACGAAGAAAAGAGTGCTAGACTGCTACGTGATGTCAGTTCTTCAATACGGCTGTGAATGCTGGACAATATCATCGAAAATGAGGAAAAAACTGGAAGCGGCCGAAATGTGGTTCTACAGAAGGATGCTACGGATATCGTGGACTGAGCATACAAGCAACGACGAAGTGTTAGAAAGAATGGCAACAAAAAGGAAATTGATGCTGAGCATCAGGAAGAGACAACTGAAGTTCCTGGGACATGCAATGAGGAAGGAGAGCCTGGAGAACCTGATACTGACTGGTCAGATAGAAGGAAGGAGAGACAGAGGAAGGCAGCGGATAACATATCTGCAGAGTCTGATCAGGTGGATGACGGAACGGGGGTTGCCAGGAGCAACAGGAGCAAACATACTAAGAGCCACAAGGGATAGGGAGACGTGGAGAGCCATGATCGCCTACGTCCTGAAGGGACAGGGCACATAGAAGAAGAAGAATATTTTAGTTTACTTCTAGAGATATTTAAAAACAAGTCAAAATGATGAAAAACAAACCATTTAAATATTTTTGATATCCAAAATACATGTTTAAATAAATAAAATATCTTAAAAAGTCTTCTTTATTGATTCGTATTATTTATTTATTTCTATTATTATTTTTATTATTATTACTTTTATTATTTATTATTTATTTATTCATTTTGTGGTTTATCGTCACAGTGCCTTACCAGTTTTGGCACAAGGTCATCAGGTGACATTGTCAAGCACCTATAAAACACAAGACACTTCCTCTCTTCATGCTCTTTTCATTTTACTTTTGTCCAACCTGCTTTAGTGACAACACCATTGGGACCTCCACCTTGGCATGGGAATATCTTTCCCCAGGTGACTAAACTTTCACTCTCACACACATGTGTATCACCCACATAATTCCAAATTTGTAATCAATTTTTTTTGCATGCATGTTAGTGTATTTTTTCTCTTTTTACTTAATTATATAAAAACAAAAATATAAAAAATGCAAAGTCAATACTCATCTACTAACCACTGGACTCTAGCTCTCTCCCCACCCCTGTATAACCCTCCCTTTCTCTCTACCTATGTATCTGTCATCACACCTGCTTTCTCAGCTTTCTATTGTTCCTTTCTAACTAGTTTGTACTCCTCACTCTTTTCTAATTAATCTTTTTACATTTATGTCGCCCCCTTCACATCAGTGGCGTTTCCGCCTTGCTGGGGTGAAATGATTAAAAAAAAAAAAATTGCCTTTTTAATATTGTTTTCCATTTCCTTACATCTGTCATTTATATGTATAAAATATTCTTGAGTTTCAGTTTTGTTTAATGGCATATCAACACCTCTGTGGGTTATTTCATGGCAAAAAGGTGGGATTTAAAGGTATTTTTTTTTAATGTTCAGTTATAGTAAGAAGGTTGATTTAGTCAGATTTTGATGAAAACATTTTTTATTTTTATTTTATTGTAGAAAATTGAAGATGTCTTCTAGTTTTGTATTCAAAAATGTATTGCTGGTAATAATTTTTTTTCTTCAAAAATGTGTTATGGTAATAAGTTTTTTTTTCAAAAAAATGTGTTGTTAGTAATATTTTTCATTCAAAAATATATATTTTCTATAAAAGGCTATATATATATATTTCTATAAAAGTGTATTTTTATACTTTCATAGTGTTTTGACTCCAGTTTGGGGGTTAACTATTTACCCATAGCTGAGACCTTAACAGGTACTACCACTCCGGGTCAGGGAAAAATATTCTTGACATTATTTTTAGTCATTGTTTTTGCAATAATTTTAATATTCAAAAAAGTTTTGTTGGGAACATTTTTCATTCAAAAAATGTCTTGTTTGTAATATTTTTCATTCAAAAAAGGTTTTGATGGTAAGATGTTTCATTCAAAAATGGTTAGTAAGATTTTTCATTCAAAAAAAGGTTTTGTTGCTAAGATTTTTCATTCAAAAAAAGGTTTTGTTGGTAAGATTTTTCATTCAAAAAAGGTTTGATGGTAACATTTTTCATTCAAAAAAGGTTTTGTTGCTAAGATTTTTCATTCAAAAAAAGGTTTTGTTGGTAAGATTTTTCATTCAAAAAAGGTTTGATGGTAACATTTTTCATTCAAAAAAGGTCTTGTTAGTAACACTTTTCATGCAAAAAAGGTTTTGATGGTAACATTTTTCATTCAAAAAAGGTTTTGTTGGTAACATTTTTCATTCAAAAAAGGTTTTTCATGGTAACATTTTTCATTCAAAAATGGTTGGTAAGATTTTACATTCAAAAAGGTTTTGTTGGTAACATTTTTCATTCAAAAAAGGTTTTGTTGGGAACATTTTTCATTCAAAAAAAGTTTTGTTGGGAACATTTTTCATTCAAAAAAAGTCTTGTTGGGAACATTTTTCATTCAAAAAAGCTTTTGATGGTAACATTTTTCATTCAAAAAAGGTTTTGATGGTAACATTTTTCATTCAAAAAAGGTTTGATGGTAACATTTTTCATTCAAAAAATGTTTGATGGTAACATTTTTCATTCAAAAAAGGTTTTGTTGGGAAGATTTTTCATTCAAAAAAGGTTTTGTTGGTAACATTTTTCATTCAAAAATGGTTTTGATGGTAATATTTTTCATTCAAAAAAGGTTTTGATGGTAACATTTTTCATTCAAAAATGGTTGGTAACATTTTTCATTCAAAAAAGGTTTTGTTGGTAATATATTTCATTCAAAAAAGGTTTTGATGGTAACATTTTTCATTCAAAAAAGGTTTTGATGGTAACATTTTTCATTCAAAAATGGTTGGTAAGATTTTACATTCAAAAAGGTTTTGTTGGTAACATTTTTCATTCAAAAATGGTTTTGATGGGAAGATTTTTGATTAAAAAAAGGTTTGATGGTAACATTTTTCATTCAAAAAAGGTTTTGTTGGTAAGATTTTTCATTCAAAAAAGGTTTTGATCGTAACATTTTTCATCCAAAAAAGGTTTTGATGGTAACATTTTTCATTCAAAAAAGGTTTTGATGGTAACATTTTTCATTAAAAAATGGTTGGTAACATTTTTCATTCAAAAAAGGTTTTGTTGGTAATATATTTCATTCAAAAAAGGTTTTGATGGTAACATTTTTCATTCAAAAATTGTTGATAAGATTTTACATTCAAAAAGGTTTTGATGGTAACATTTTTCATTCAAAAATGGTTTTGATGGGAACATTTTTTATTCAAAAAAAGTCTTGTTGGTAACATTCTTCATTCAAAAAAGGTCTTGTTAGTAACATTTTTCATTCAAAAAAGGTTTTGATGGTAAGATTTTTCATTCAAAAAGGTTGGTAACATTTTTCATTCAAAAAAGGTTTTGTTGGTAACATTTTTCATTCAAAAATGGTTTTGATGGTAACATTTTTCATTCAAAAAAGGTTTTGTTGGGAACATTTTTCATTCAAAAAAGGTCTTGTTAGTAACATTTTTCATTCAAAAAAGGTTTTGACGGTAACATTTTTCATTCAAAAATGTTTTGTTGGTAATATTTTTCATTCAAAAAAATTTTGTTGGTAATATTTTTCATTCAAAAACAGTTTTGTTGATAATATTTTTCATTCAAAAAAGTTTTGTTGATAAATACTTTCATAGCATTTTGACCCCAATTTGGGGATTAACTATTTACCCATAGCTGGGACCCTAACAGGTGCTACCACTCTGGGTCAGGGTGAACCTGGGAAGAACAGAAATTAAGAGATGGTTCCATGCTCCTCACAACCTCCCAATCAGAGGCCTTGCTGCCGGATGCAGCTTAAGGTCATACCCAGGACCTTATGGACTGGACTTCTCTTTGGGTAGCCAATAACATACTCAGAGTTGGGATACCCAGGCATTTGTATACTAACAAACAAAATATTTTTGATTTATAGGCTAAAATTTTGTGGTTATGCAAAATTTTGCAAATTTTAATGGAACATTTTTTGTGATATTCAGCACGTAATCTTTGTAAAAAAAAAAGGTGATTACAGTTGTCAGAAATTGTGAAAAATTATTAGAGGAAGATGACTTTTATATCGCTTGGGGGCGGGGCTTTGAAACTTTTTAGAATTGCAACCCACTTTTCATGACCATAGTTTATGGCAACCCACTCAAATTTACTGGGAAAAAACTATATGGAAGAATGTAAAAAATATTATTTATATGAATAAGTGAAAATCAATTTCCTTTTTATGATGACAAATGATTAAATTGAGAGCATGGCTAACCCTTTTCATTAAGCTCGTCAAAAGAACATACTGCTTGATACAACAACAGACTGTCGATGAAAGCCCGAGTTTTGAACTATCTCAACAGATAGGGTTTAATCAAAATTATGCGTAATTCTAGTATAACTTTTTTATGATCCACTAGCATTCCATTTGCAACCGATTGTTTGGAAAACTCTGATATAGTTAATAATAATAATAATTATAATATTATAATAATAAAATACTTGTAACTGAGAGTATCACTCATACACTTTCCAGTTTATTGTCTTCTTTCTTTGATACAAGAAACATACATTTTGGAAGCTATGTCTGTTTTGGATTTTTCTTTTTTGAATTTCTTGAGATTATTATTGTTAGTTATTCACCAATTTTAATTTTCCTGTACTTTAGCATGAGTTTTCTCCATGCTCACTTTTTCAACACGCTATGACAATAAATTACATCTGATAGCAAGGCCCCTGATCATTGGTTTTGAGAAGTGTGGAACCACCTCCTAATTGCTGTTGTTCTTAGATCTACCCTGAAATGAGGTGGTAGTGTAACCCACCCTCTCACTGCATTGGTCTTCAGGTTTCTTCAGACCACCATAGTTACCTTCTATCTGACTCCTTACTCATTAACGTGTTGCTGTATTGTTATGATGATGAGCACAGTTCCACTCCATCTCGCTGGCATTCATCTCCTTCTGAACCATTCACTCCTCTGTCATGTTATGTTTTTTATCTCAGAGAGCAAGAAAATAAACCAATGAAGTAAACTAAAGTAAGGAACAGGTCGACAGTGAGAAGCTACACAAAAAAGAATTCTTTTTAATAAAGAATAAATTTGGATTAAGAATGTAACAACAATTTGGTTTATATATGGTTTGCTGTAGACAACGGTTTTAACCTTTCTCACTTGTTATAATCAAATGAAAATGGGATACCCTTAGTAATTTAAATTTCTCAGTTCTCTTTTCCAATCTTTTACTCTTTTCCAATCTTTTACTTTTTTTTTCAATTGGAGTAGATAGACTAAACTATCGCCCAGTTCACACTCCACCCACATCTATTGAACAGGTGAAGAGGCTCATCCCTTGTTTCCTGTTTAGGATGCGGTTTCCGGTTTTCTCTTTTCCAATCTTTTCACTCTTTTCTTTATTTTTTATTTCAATTGGAGTAGATAGACTAAACTATCGCACGGTTCACACTCCACCCACGTCCATTGAACGGGTGAAGAGGCTCATCCCTTGTTTCCTGTTTAGGATGTGGTTTCCGGCTTTCTCTTTTCCAATCTTTTCACTCTTTCATAGCCCCTGCACATCAGTGACGTTACCACCTTGCTCGGAGTGATATGATTAAAAAAAAAAAATTAATAATAAACAAAACCCCATAACATTTCCAGGAATTACTAAGTTACCTCAGTATTTATTAAATTTATTAAATTTAAAGCTATTGAATATTTTACTTAATTTAAGAAAAGTTTACATTATTTTAAAAGAAAATTCATTTTTTCAGAAACTATATTTAAACATAAGCTAATGCAACGAAAATTCAATCAAATATTAGATCGCTGAAAATATTAATTCTTTTAAATTACTAGGTAGATACTACAATCGCTCGGAAATCACAACACGCTTCATTAATGAGAGCCATACGCAAAGCAGAAACAACTGAGGTGTGCCATTCCCAGTGTGACTGTAATGCAACTGCGACTGCGACACGTGCGACACAGACATCAAGATGTCAAATTCTCAGATTGCCTTGGTCACGTGTACACTGTGATACCATCTCAAAAGGAGCGTTTTTACCTGCGGATTCTCCTACTACTAAAATGTTCTGAGTTGCATGGGCAATGCTGGGCTATGATGCTAGTATAATATATAGTGTCACAAATGCCACTATGAACACTTAATGTATTATACAGAAAGCATGTAATATAAATAATAATAATAATAATAATAATAATAATAATAATAACAATAAATCTACACTTTAAGCAAAACGTTTCCAGCTTTTCGCACTTCCGGTTTTCTCTTTTCACTCTTTTCTTTATTTTTTTTTTTTCAATTGGAGTAGACAGACTAAACTATCGCACGGTTCACACTCTATCCACGTCCATTGAACGGGTGAAGAGGCTCATCCCTTGTTTCCTGTTTAGGATGTGGTTTCCGGCTTTCTCTTTTCCAATCTTTTCACTCTTTCATAGCCCCTGCACATCAGTGGCGTTACCGCCTTGCTCGGGGTGATATGATTAAAAAAAAAAAGTTCTAGTTTTCATGTCTGGCATAAGGTCTTGATCAGAAGGTCTCCGCAAATGATGTGGATTCCAGTAGTTGTAATGTGGAAACTCTCTAAGTTGTCCAAACCTCCAGCTTATATAGAGGGCTGTGTCTAACAGGTGTGGAGCTGATTAGGGTCTGGGGTTTGGTTATCTGCCACACTGAGCATCAACCTTTTACTAAAATCCCTTATTTTCAAAATATGTTTACTCAAGTAATATTCTAAATTAACGGAATGTCTAGACTCCTTTTGAGAGTGGTCAGAGGAATCAAGTCACCCTTTAATTCCAATTCCCTTCACTTTTCAGCTTACACCATTGCTCTATACAGGCAGTGCTAATATCTCTCTCCCTTCTCAGCATCCAACCTCAGCCTATTTCCAAAGGCTGGTACAACTGTCTTTGTGTTGAATCAAAACTTTTAGAATGTGTAAACAAAAAGTAGATTTCCGGTAATTAATCTTTCTTTATCAGTTTGTCTCACACTGGTTGTTTTGGATGATTTTCCAAGGCAAGAGACTTGACCATATCTAAGATAATCAGAGCCAATCATGATGTCCACCTGCTAGTCAATCTCAAGAATTGTTTTGTTCATCCACAGTTGTTATTATTGGGAAAGAAAAGGAAGAACATAACCTCAATATCTTTAGTAATAAAAAAATTATTTTTTGCTTTTTATGTGTTTCTTGGTCAACCAGACCACAAAGCCTATGGTCACTCCAAGCGAGTAATTAATCTTTCTTTAACAGCTTGTCTCCAAAAAATCTGAAATGTCAGCTATAAAAATTTTGACAAAATGTCACAGAAATTAAAATAAATGAACCTGTCCCCAATCTTAAGCGCTAATCTTATTTTGTAGGCACATTTTTCTTCTGGGTGGCTGACACAAACCAGATGTTTTTCTTGACTCTAGAAACAATTTTGATGTTATTTTGGTGACCACCCATTTTTTTTATTCACATGTTTTTTTCTATTTTCCAGGACTGATATCTTTGTTGATAGATTGTCTTTTTTTTTATCAGTGGAAAGGACTGGTAGTCTTGGGTTTGCTCAATTCCTTTTTACTGAATTCCATTGAGTTAAATTTGGGTTTGATTCTCCTTGAAACTGTTCTTGATTTCATTTTATTCTTTTAAAACATAATTTTTAACCCATTTCATTTTTAATTTTCTTCTCAACTTTTCAATCCACTTTCTTGCAAATTTCAACAATCACCATTCACTTAGTAGTCTCTTTCCTCTTTTCCTTTCTTCCCAGAGGTCCCAGTGTCACAGAAGCACCTGTTAGGGTCACAGTTATGAGGAAATACCAAAACCCCAAACAAAAATCAAAACACTAGGAAAATATAAAAATATATTTTTATAAGAAAAAAAAAATTAAATACATTTTCATAAAAAAAAATTACCAACAATGTTTTTTATCAAAAAATGTCCAATAATAAATTTTTGTAGCCGAATGACAATGAATACAACATTAAAAAGTATAAAAATACATTTGTATAGTAAAATTACGAGCAATACCATTTTAAAAATTTACAAACAGTATATATTCATATTCCTTTTGAGCAGCATTGTTGAATTATTTGGTTATTTGTTATTTGTTGTCAAACCCTTGCATTTTCAATGCTCTATGCCCTCATCAGGTTGACTTGCACTTGACATGAGTCTTCATGAAGTAATGCCTTCAATTCTTTGTTTTCAAACATTTTCGATGCACCAGACCTTTCCTTATCTTCAATATCAAAATCATTATTTATGAAGTGTCTAAACTAATCACTACAGGTTGTTTCTGATAGAGCATAGTCACTGAAAGTCTCCAGAAGAATTCTGTGTGCTTCAACTGCAAATTTCTTTTGAATAAAGTAGTGCAGTAGAATTCCCTGCAAATACAATTTCTTTGGCATGAAATCCAACATGTTTAACACTATGAAAAACAAATATGTTTATACTTCAGTGAAATGTCATACAGTGAATTTCAAGCTTGCTTATAGTACTTCCTTACAGATGTGTTATCATCTAAAACTACATGCAAACAGTTTTGGGAATGCCATCTGTTGAAAAACGGCAAGAACTTATCAAGATCATAATCTATATTGAAAAACATACATTTACTCTGAAATATACATATAAAATTATGTACAGAATATCTGTAGTTGAAGGCATAAAATTGCATAAAAATATTTAAATTTCAGCATTAAATAACACATAAGGTTGATATGACTCTAAACAAGTTCAAGCAGACCAAATCAATTTTCATCACACACACACACATGTATATTCAGTACACTTTTTCAACTTACCCACACATTTTTAAATTTATATATATATAGTAGCATCCAAAATTAGGTAACAAAAATGAAAAATTTAGTATCTCCAAAACTAACAATCAAAATTGTATGAAATTTTGACTGATAGTAGACATACATGTCACCAACAATGTCACTAGCTTTCAGGTCACAAAAAACAACAGAAAGAAATTTATTAACATATTTACTGATTTTCATGTGTCCAAAATTAAGGACCAATGAACAAAAAGTTAAGGTTAAAATTTGATCATCCGCTCTTCTGATAAGCGCCTGTAAAGATAAAGAATCTGATGGGTTTTTAATATTACTGCAGCAGTTTCCGCCATGGCTTAACAATAACAAAAGAAACTTAATTCTTCTACTAAATCTGAAATTGTGAAACTTACAAAAGATAATCATACCATACAACAAATTGCTGACGAGGTAAACCATTCAAAAAATGTTGTTTGCTGAGTTTTGAACTTACATAATGACATCGATAGCACACCCAATAAAAGAAAACTGGTCAACCTTGCAAAACAACCGTCAGGCAGGACAGAGTAATGCACCACCCCATATTGAAAGATTGTACAATCTCTAGGAGTTTAAGTGTAAAGTCAATAGTCATCTTCTATCTTGCTAACTTGCATCCTCTCTCTTATGCTCCGACCACTTCAATCCCAGTATCTTAAACCTTCTCTGACCCACTTCCTGACACCCCCTGTAATCTGTCACTCTTTCTCATAACTTTCCTCCTATGTAACTCCCTGTGCACTAGTGGCAATAGACTGCCTTGATATGATTATAAAATAGACTGCCTTAATATGATATAAAAAAAGAGCTATCAGTAAAAATTTCCCACAATTTCGATGGTTAATGTTGGGATCACCCCTTTTTGCATATAAGAATGGACTCCCTGATGTATACATATAATCCTCTTTATACAGAGAACAGGAAGGGTGGAGTAGTTGTAAAAGACAGTGGAGTAGTTTTACAGCTGCTTAGTTGGTCAGTAAGTTGGTGCATATTAAGTTGGAGTTGTTTTGGATATAGACTCATTACCAGGACATACTTCTCACTACAAGACTGTATATATTGATTCCTACTAACAGTATTCCTAGTATTCCTTAATTGACTAACCCGTGTTTCAGTTTGTATATTTTTGTTCAATATAACTTACATTTTCTATCTCTATATCTGTTTTTGTTATTTATTATTTTGTGTGGTTTCTCAACCAGAATCCACAACAATTAGTTTTGGAGATACTGAGTTTTTCATTTTTGTTCTTTGATTTTGGACGCTACTGTATATATATATATATATATATATATATATATATATATATATATATAATTATAAAAATGCTGATATAAATAAAAATGTGTATGTGCAAAAAAAAAACATACTTTTTTTTACCTGAAGACTGAAGAATACTTATGGGCATTCTTAAATTTAATCATTTTGAAAATCTGATACTTTCATTTTTGTTCTTAAATACTTTTTTGTTTTTTTTTATAATCATTCTACTCCAAGCAAGGCAGGAAAGTCAAAAGAAAGAGAAACAAGATACAGAGGTTGGAGAAAGACGAAGAGAAAGACGGAAATCCTTGGGCACAGGGTGTTACATGAAAATAGAGTTAGAAGGAAGAACAAGATACAGGAGGTGGCAAAGAAAGGATAAGAGAAAGATGAGAATCAAGTAGATAAAAACAAAAATTGACATTGCATTCTTGGAGATTGTAGCCATCAGGGAAGCAAGTATATGGAAGAGAGTTCCACAGGCAGGAAGTGCGAGAAAAGAAACTGATCGAGTAGAATTGGATGTAACATTTGACTGTTTTGACTGTAAAAGGGTGGGTCCTAGTTGCCAATCTAGTAGTTCAAATAAATTTGTGTAAAGAGAGCACCAATATGATAAGCTCGTCAAAGCAGAAGCTATGAAAATATTTGTAGGAAAAACAGAAATAAGTCACATCACATTGGTGAGAAAGTGACCCATGTAGAGTTGCCAAATTCAGATCAGTTTCATTGTAGAGCCTCCTTTGGATTTTGTCTAGAACCCTGAGATGTATAGCAGGAGTGTCTGACCAGATATGGCAACAGTATTTAATGAAGAATGGTACATTTGTATATGTGCAAGATGGATTATGACACAAAATAAAATCATTATATTTGCCTTAATAAAATCCATCAGAAGAAAAAATGCATAATTAATGAAATTTTTTTTTTGTCTTTATTTCATAAATATATAGCAAATTCAGTTGACTTTTTCAGCAGCTACACACACACACACATATTTTTTAAATTTGATATATTTACCGAGGAAGAATGTGTTATATAGACAGACAAACAATTGTTATAAAAAGTAGATTCATTTTGTACTATGGCATTGAATTTGTGGTTGTTGAACCAAATTGAAACTAAAATCATACTGAGACCAGAAGCTGAACAATAGAAAAGAGATCAACAACACAGAAGTCAAAAGACCTTGAGTCTATTTACTGACAACCTCCTAATATAGAGTGAATGTTTAATAAAAGAAAGGCCTTGAAAAATAAAATGTCATGCTGAAACCACTGTAATAAAACGTTCAAAGGAATGATATGGTAAATCTGAAAGATGTTTTTTGAAGGTAAAAATAAAGCTTTTATTCAAAATAACAATGTTTTATTTTTAATAGATTAACTCTCTATGAATGTGTGTCAAAAGTATTTTTAATCAGGAACTACTCTAAAACTTTTTTTTTCTTTTTTTTTTAAGTTAATGCAGTGCTATAGCAATGGTAATATTAACTGTTTCCTTATTTGGAAACCTTTGACATTCATTGATTGGGCAGTTAGTACTGCTTTCAGTGGAAATTTATATCTTTCCCTTAAAACAATTTTTAAAGAAAATAGGTTTCTCAAGACAACTAAATGATATTGCTCTTTCTAGTATCAATGGGGTTCCTTTTTCTAGATTTTGTTTGGGGTAGTGTGGAATGTTAACATCTTGATATTTTTATTTCCACATTTTTGATTGTTTCTTTATTTTTAGAGTGCTTTTAGAAACTTTTTCTGTTTGTCTAATAGTTTCCAAAACACTCGTTATTTGACCTTTTGGAGCAAAACAGTTATTGTTTCACTGTGGAAATACCACACCTTAATGCAAAATTTATTTCTCCTGGCACAAAAAAAAAAAAAAATGAATGAGGCTTGTGGGAATGCATATTTAGTTCATTAATGCAAGCAAAAATTAGAACAACCATAATCTTTTTTTCCATTTTATTGGCATTTCTCTTTTTTTTCCTTTTTTATTTTTTTTGTTCTCCTTATTTTTTTCTTTCTTTCTTTTTTTCAAATTGGTACTTTTTCTTTCCTTTATTTTTATTCAATGTATAGTTTTTCTATTCTTTACTCTGTCTTTCTTTTCTTCATATTTTTTCTTACATCTTCAATTTTCCTTCTTTCTTCCTTTTTTTTCTATATTTGTTTATCTTTTCTATCTTTCCAGTCTTCTGTTATCATTTATAGTTTTTTTTTTATTTTTCATCATTTTTTTCACTTATTTCTTCTCCTTGTCATTTTTACTTTATATTTTTCTTTCTCTTTTATAAATTTTTTTCCTCCCAAGAAGAAAAAAAAATTTTCATTTCAATATTCCTTCCCATTCTTTTTACTTGTTCAGAAACCATTTTTTGTAAACAAATTTAAAGGTGGTGGTAGTCTCCTTCAGATTCACCATATATATTTAAACTACTGTTATCCTTTCAATTATTATAGATTGCCAGAAGATACTTGGCTAAACTATTGTCTATATCAAAATCTATAACAATTAAGATGAGAATGATAATTTGAATGAGTTAAATAAATCAATGATAATTTTGTTTCCATTTTTGAAATGAGGAGTTGTAAATATACAAAGAAATAGTATGAGTCCACTGTGATGACCAAATGTCAAAATCATGTGACATTAGATTTAAAGGCTCCAAAAATACACCACAAATGTTTTTCAGGATTGTGGTCTAGTGGATATCATCATTAGTCAAAATGTTGCTGTCATCTAGTTGTCATGAGTTTAATCTCTGGATCAGGTAGTGTTATGGGGAAACACACCTATTCCTCAGATAATGGACTCTCCCTCCTATATTAATAAGAGTTAACCGGAAATTAACTCTTGGAAATTCTTAGGTGTTCTTGGAAATTGTGGAGAGTTCTTTAAATTCTATTTGAGCCCAGTAGAACTATTAATTAGATCCAATTTGGACATAATTGAACTAAAACAGTTGATATTAGTCCGCAGTTAGCCGAATACTAAAGAGTCAGTTTTCAGTGGAAGATTACCAAGTTCCTAACATTTTGGGTACGTTAAGTCGATTAGCAACCAACATAGAACGATTATAACCTTCAGTGTGAAAACTACTCCACAACAGATATTGAAATAATATACAACAGAAATAAAGAAATTATATTACAGCAACAAAATGACATTGGCCATCTTCAGGTGTCCATTACTATCATTTTTATAGATGGAAGGAATAACTTATTGATTATCAAAAAGGTATCAGTTAATCCCTCCATCTATAAAAAGATAATGAATACCTGAAGATGGCCAAATGGTACTTAGCCAAAATGTGTCAATAATAATGTCGATAATATTAAAAATAAGCAGAATAAATCAAATAAGTCATGATTATCTTTTTTTGTTTTTTTCATGGAGTTGATGAGTTTTATCAAGGTTCTAACAAGGAGAATGATTATTGTTAGAAATGGAAATATTTGGCTTAATTTAAGTGCCAATGGCTCTGAGCCCAATTTGCTCATCTTTTTCTCTGATGACAGGTGGTTATGGTTAGAAACTTGGCCAGCTATTAACCAGCCACAGTTCAAGCCAAAATGTTTTTTTCTTACTTTTACTTTTCCACATGCTTCAACAAAACTTGTTCATGAACCTACAAACTGCCAAATTTGTAAACTCAGTCCTAATTGAACCTCCAGTTGCATTCCTGGCAAAGACTCAACCCTTGAACATAGGGCTTAACTGTGGCTACTGAGATGCAGTTTAATATATATCTGAAGAATAATACGTAAACACAGTAACTGACAAGAACAGTTGATGCATCTAATAATAACAGAAACAGTTCTATGGTTAGTGTGAAAGAATACCAAATTAAATATTTAAGGTTCTATTTTAAGCTTCCACGGTATATTCATCTGGAACAAAAAAAATGTTTATAGATTTGTATAGAGAAATCTTTAACAGTCAATTTCCACTCAGTAAAAGTTAATTTAAACTTATTTATAAATGGAATTTTGTCTGTGTGTGTTTGTGTATGTGTGTATCCGTTACCTATAGACTCCGAAATGGCTGAACCAATTTTCTTGAAAATTTACACAGTTATACTATAAATGTCTATGAGTGTTCTTAGCTAGGTTTTGTGTCAAGGTACCTCCGATACATATTGTAAATCGATAATTGAAAAAATCGGGTTATAGAAGGAGTGGTTTGATTTTAATCAAATTTGATACACTCATAGACAAAGACATAAGAAACAATATTCAGAAGTTTCATGGATGGAGTTCTTATAATAGTGCAAAAAATCAATAATATATATATATAAAAGGCAAGATATTTGTGTCTGTTTATCTGCCTGTATGTCTGTATTTTTTTCAGCCCTTTTATTTTAGTTTTTGCTTCAGGTTTGGCCCCTAAGTAGGTATAATTGTAGTTCTTAGTCTCAGCCATGATAGCATTTACTCAGAGAACTTATTTAGCCTTCAAAATTCAGTTTACGATGAAAAAAACTTATTTGATATCGATACCAGGAAATCAAAATTTGACTTACATCCATTCATTTTTCTTTCAGTCTGTGGTTTCGCTTTAACTGGAAACAACTATTGCTTTTTAGTCTTTCATGCCAACGTCCAAAGAGTCTGAGCTCCAGGACCATGGGTTAGTTTTAAAGCTTTCATTACACCCGAGCAACACTGGGCTATACTGCTAGTATGATATAGAGGAATATTGTATCAGGAGGATCGTTGATGTGTTAGCGTACCCTCAAACAAAATAGTAAGAATAAATATACAGTTAACAACAACACATTAAGATTTTTTTTCTTTTTATTTATTTTATTTTCTAATAGATGTTCTCTGTGGTATTTTGATTGCATAAATTTTGTTAAAATTTTCTCGTTTGAAATTGCTTATTTTTTATATAATTTTTTCTTTCTTTGTATTTTCTTTCTTTTTTATTCAACTGCTGTATTAGCTGGCCATTCACACTTGCTTCAAGGGATTGACCTGTGTCCCCCTATCTCTCTGTTTAGTTCATGTTACCCTGAGTCATTTAAAAGTCATTTGTTTTTGTTTCCAGTGTCTCTGCTGCATTTGCCCCGTACATGTGATGTTCCTGTGGGGAAGTCTTGTTTGTGGAATTTAATTTTCCCGATTTCTTGTTTTGAGTTGATATCCCCTGCTCAACAATGCACATCTGGAGTACCCACACCTAATTTCCCACCGAGAGACTCAACTGAGTGATAAGTGCATAACCCCATCTTGGGTCTTGGACATCATATCTAAATTAAACTCCCACAAGGTAAGTAGAGGTGATGGAATCCCAGCCATCACCCTAAAGAAATGTGCTTCTGAGTTAGTTTCCAGCTTGTTGGAAGTCCTCATCTGTAATTCCTGTTTTTAAGAACTCTGGTGAACTCTCTGACCTCTCTATCAGCCTATTAATCTTTTATCTCTTTTTTTTGGCAAAGTATTCAAGGCTCTTATCAATTCTGAAGTCGTTAAGCATCTCACCTCTCATGACCTACTCTTTGATAAACAATGTCTTCCACTTTGCCAGGTCTACCACTGATATACTAACAGCCGTCACTGAATATGTATACCAGACTCTTGATGATAATGGTGTTGTATCATCAAATGGTAAAACAATGCACAGATGTTGAAATAATACCTTTATTTGGTAGATACAATATAAATAGTCCGTACTAGATTGCAACAATATGGGTGGTTGAGTTAGCAAGTAACACAGTTGTTAATGGTAGCCCTCAGCTTACACTAACTACTGAGTTCAATCGACTCACTCTTTATATATAAGTGAACCTGGTCACATGATTGAGCCACATCATAACAATGGTGTAGCTCAAGCTGTGACTTTAGATATCTTGAAAACATTTAATAGAACTTGGCATGTTGGCCTTCTATGCAAGCTCCAAGGATATAGTATCACAGGTCGAATGTTTGATTTAATCCAATCATTCCTATCAAATTGTAAAACAAAAGTTGTTTTGAATGAGCATGCTTCCGGATTATTTCACACAAATGCGGGTCTCCCACAAGACACTCTCTTAGATCTTATGCTGTTTCTGATCTTTAATGATCTTCCTGATGTCATCGGTTCCCAAGTAAGCATTTATACAGATGATACAACCATTTACTCCCCGCTCAATAGAAAATAAACCAAGACTAACAAAGTGAAACTGGCTGCTGCTCTTGAAAAGGACCTCTAATCAGAGGTTAACTGGGGCAGGAAATGGCTTGTCAATTTTAATGCCTCCAAAACAAAACTGCTCTCCTTTAACCACCATAGTCAAACTTTCCTGCTCACTATCAGCATGGCCAATGCTCGTCTCCTGGAGAGCAACACTGTCTGCCTCCTTAGCCCCACTTTTTCAACAGACCTGAAGTGGAACAACTTCATCAAATCAATAGCTGCATCTACTGCTAGGAAAGTTATGTCACTGTGTCACACCAGAAAGTTTTTCTTGTTAGAATCCATCTTGCAGAGTTATAAATCTATCATTTATCTGTGCATTAAATACTGCTGCCACATCTGGTCAGGTGCTCCTGCTATTCATCTTGAGGTTCTTAACAAAATCCAAAGAAAGATCCATCATGTGAACAATCATGACTTGGCACCTTGACTTCAGTCACTTTCTCAATGATGTGACATGGTCTCCCTTGGTCTTTCTTACAAATATTTTCATGGCAAGTTCTGACAAGGTTTTTTCCCTGGTACCCCAACCACATAAATTTAAGTGTTCTACTAGAGTGGCATCAAGATTCCACCCTTTTACCTTTGAAATAGTTAAATGTAACTTCCGCTTCTACTCAGACAGTTTCTTTTCTCTCCCTTCCCACCTGTGGAACTCTCTTCTGTTTACTTGGTTCCTTGATAGCCACAATCTCCAAAAATTTAAACGTAATGTCAATTGCTATCTTTTATCTTCTTGAATCCCATTCATCTTTTATCCTTTCTTCAATGTATCTAGTTTTTTCTCTTACTGTAACCCCCTACATACTAGCGTCAGTCTTGCCTTGCTTTGGGTGGAATGATTTTAAAAAATGGAAACAATACAAAAGTGGTGACTGAAGGTGTTTCTATAGACATCTTTTTCCTGATGTATTTGTATGCAAAGTTCTTATAAAAGAATGTGAGATACTTAAATTTGAGATTTGACTTAAATTTGATTGCTTTGGTAGAATTGTTAGAAATACCTGGGTATATTCAATGTAAAGTTAAGGCATTTCATGCTCTATATTATTCTCTGTTGTGTTCAATGTCATATGAGATTTGCAGTAAACTGGAATGACTTCAAGAAAGGAAAGAGACACTAGTTATTTCCAAGTTATCCTGTGGATAAAGAGAAAGAAAGTAGACTAGACTTTTGTAGTATTTCCTTTAAAACTGTTTTGGCAACATTATCTTGTGGATGTTAACAGAAGTTCTTTGGGAGAAAAGTTGGGTTACATTCTACAATGACTATTTATCAAAATGTGAATTGAATTATTTGCTTCAAAGTAATTCATTATATCATGATTCCTTTATGTCACTTCTGATACCAAATTTTCAAATCAATTACTTTTGAATGTTTCTGTGAAAACAAAGAAAAGATAACTTTGTTGTTTTCTCCTTTCTGCAATTGTTATGAAGAGTGGTCACTACTATTTTATTTTACTATTTTAAGTATTTTATTTTACTATTTTAGTGTCTACCATAGTTTTCATAGTGAAATGATTTAATATGCAGTCTACATTTTATGGTGTGAATTTATTACCGATGTTTAATTTTTTTTACATTTTTGACCTGAGTGCTCCTGATTGGACAACACAAAATGATCTTTAGTGTGTGGTCTAAAATTCATGTGCTTCCGTTACTGTTACTGACAGGTCAATATAAAATGATATATTTTACCTACTACAATGCTGGTAAAAAAATTCTATAGACATGTTATTATAACAAAGGAAATAGTGGCATTTTTACAGGTAAAAAATCTTCTGGACACACCACAAGAAGCAGACCCTTACCATTGATGTGGTTAGAGTTATGCAAGAAAGAGAAAGAGGGATACAGGTGACATATGCAGGCGAGTATTTTGTTGTCCTTGAGAGAGGTGTCAAGCTTTGATCACTTGCTGGAAAGTACTTAGAAAAAATGAAGCAGATTTGTTCTTGGTTTTCCTCAATAACATACAAAGTGTGTATCAGTTAAAGAGCACTAATGAATTCAAACATAATGATGACTACTACTTAGACATTTTTGATTATTATGATTCTGATTGGTTTGAGTTAAAGTTTTGTTTAACGGCATATCAACCTCTGTGGGTTATTTAATGCCAAAATGGTAGGGTTTTAAGGTATTTTTTTTATGTTTGGTTATAGTAAGAAGGTTGATTTAGTCATAAAATTTTTCATTTTAGAAACTGAAAATGTCTTCTAGTTTTGTATTCAAAAATGTATTGCTGGTTATAATTTTTTTTCCTTCAAAAAATGTGTTTTGGTAATATTTTTCATTCAAAAATGTATATTTTTCTATAAAAGTCTATTTTTATAGTTTCACAGTGTTTTGACCTCAGTTTGGGGGTTAACCTATTTGCCCATAGCTGGGACCCTAACAGGTGCTACCACTCCGGGTCAGGGTGGATCTGGGAACAACAGCAACACAGAGGTGGGTCCATACTCCTCACAACCTCTCAATCAGGGGCCTTGCTGCTGGATGCAGTTTACGGTCATACCCAGGACTATAATTCTGATTGGTATGATTAAGTGTATGTAAACCATAAGTGACCTTCAGTACATCTTCAGTATGTCATGCATTGCTTTTCCTTGTTTCTCCCTCTTTCTATCCATCATGTGAGTATCAGATTCTCCAAGCCTTCCTTCCTCATTACATGTCCCAGAAACTTCAGCTGTCTTTTCCTGCTGTTAAGCATTAGTTTCTTTCTTGTGTTCATCCTCTCCAAAACCTTGTCATTGTTTGGTCCATGGTATCCTCAGCATCCTTCTGTAGAACCACATTTCGGTTGTTTTGGGTCTTTCCCTCATTTGGATAAAATTGTCCAGCATTCACTGCCATATTGAAGGACAGACATCACATGACAATCCAGTACTCTCTTCTTTGTTTCCAGCTATATTTTCCTTTCTCTTAATACTCTACTCAGCTTCTGGAATGCATTTGCTGGACTTGAAAAACTATGGTCATATATAAAATGAATACTTTTAATTATTTATTTGAAGTCATATGAAATGATATTCTCTGTTCAGAATAATAACTCTAATACAATTCTTTTAGTGATAATTTTAATAATAAAGATTTTAAAAAAAAATCAATAAAATTATTTTTCCCTGGGATAAAATTAATTTCAACAGTGGCTCAAAAGTTGTATACCTTGGAATCAAATTTTATGGCAAATGTTGATTTGTTTAGACCAAAACCATCTTTATGCAGACTTTGCATGTGTTATTTTTAAAAATATCTTCTTATGTTTAGATGCCAAATAAACACCTCCCCCTCCACCAACTGTTACAGTTTGTATCACCACCAAACAAAGTAGCTTATTAAGGTCTCCTCATTTATTAATTATTTTTTTATATGTTTTGATAAACATCGATTTATATTAGTGTTGGTAAGACTTCATGAAAATATTTTAAAATTTCTAAAGTATTTTACTGAAAGCTGATGATGGACATTTATTTTGAGTTTTATTTCCCAATTGTTGTGTTTATTGACCCCTCATCACAACCATTTGTTAGAGTTTCTCATTTTTTATATCCTTTATGTTTATTACATTTTTAGACATCCCCCATTTATTAACCCCCACACCTTTTATTTGGCACCAGAGAATATGCAAATGTGATGCCAAATATTGCAATTAATTTGTAAGGAAACAAAAGATTTTAAAGCAAAGTAGCCTTTCATTTGGAAGACATTTGTAATTGTCAATGAGCTTTTGTTTTTTGTTTTTTTTTGTATTTGTTTTTCAGTATGTCTTCGGATTGCTGGTCAATCCCTTCTAATTATAAGCCTAACATGGAGAAGTCTTCAGTGATCCATGTACAAAATCCTTTCTTTGATTTTTTTGGTCTTTTACATGATATTTAAAAAATAATATAAAAATCATTATTTTCCAATAATAATTGTTTCATATGATTTGCAGTCCAGATGAACTGTCAGGGCAGGCCAGATTTGGCTAAAAATAGTTTGCTAAATTTTGTATAAAGTATCAATTTTCAGTAGGAACAAATCATTTTAATTATTTACTTTGAATAAAGTCAGATTTGATGTGAAAAATTGTTAATTTAAAACAAAACAATATTATTTTCATGAATAATAATAATATTGATCCAATAAATACTGGAACTTTTGATCTAATCAAAATTCTTTGTTTGAAAATCAGGAGTGTTACTCTTCATTATTTTCTCACATGGTAGAGTCATCAGTGACTAAACCAGTTCCCTCACCAGTAAAGAGATTCTCAGATGGAAATCAGTTTGTAGATCAGGTTTCACTGATGTATTTTTATAAACAGGGTTTTTGTTGAAAGTTAAATGTATTGCTGGTAATATTTTTTTTTTTTAAATGTGTTCTTGGTAATCTTTTTTCAAAAATGTATTGCTTATATTTTTGTTATAAAAATCTATTTTTATACTTTCATATTATATTGACCCCAGTTTGGGGGTTAACTATTAGCCCATAGATGGGACCCTGATCAGTGCTACCACCTTTGAGTTGGAAGATATTGACTTTAGCTTGGCTTAGTGGGGATGAGGTTCCACCAGATCTACTTGCCCAAATCACACTGTTATTTTTAGTTGATATCTGTATTTGGGTGTTTATTTTGTCTTCTGTACTGCACATTTGAGAAAATAAAGAAAATGTGCTCTTCTACAGAACTGAAACCTGTAAACCCCTTTGTAGGAGAAACCACCATCTGATCTTTAGACTGCTCAGCTATGGAGAGTGTCATGACCAAGTGTGGTTTTATTTATCTTAAAGCTTGGCTCTGAGGCTTTCTGTGGCTAAGAAGTGTAAAGCACAACAGATCAGATTGCGACTTCTCTAAGAATGAGGGATGCAGGTTCAAATCCATCTGTAGGGCACATTTTATTTATTAATTTTTCTCAAATGTTTAAGTCCATATATGAAATAAATAATATTTTAAAAAATGGTTTGTTCTACTCAGATATAGGTATCCACTAAAAATAACATTTAAAAATAAAAACCCATTAAATTCACACACACACACACACATATATATATACAAATTTATAAATTCATTGGTAATAATTTATTTCATGAATATTTTTAAAAAAATAATCAACTCGTCAGACCAAAATTATAAGAATGTTGCATTTCCATCCTAGATGATAAGATGACCTTTGATTAAACTTTAAGTTGAAGATTTTCAAATACAGGACAGTAAATTTAGGGGCTGTAATTTAACGAGAAGAACTGAATTGTTAGATTTATAGATAAACCCTAAGGACTGGTCATAAAAGGCTGTAAAGGACCAGACTTTATCTTTTACTGTTAAATCTGTCTCTAAAATTTTCAACGTGTCCATTAATCACCTCTCTCCTCTTCCTCTTTCCTCCTTTTGTTCAAATTCTAACTTCCAACTTTGATTTCCCATTTTCCACCCCACTTACCTCTCACACATAATTCGCCAATATAAGGTAAAGAATTTTCCATCTCCCTTCACACTACCTGATGAGACATTGTCCTTTCAATATCGAAACAAAATGTACATTTTGTAGTAGATGATAATTTGTACATATTCTAAAGTATAATTTATAATAAATACTCATAGCTCTATGTTTATATTGAGCATTGTTTTAAATTAATGTTTTGAACGTTGTTAATATTTTCTTTGTTTCTTATTCACTTGGAAATATATATATATAAGCAAACATTTATATACACTTACACATATTTTTATCTGTATATATACACTTTAACATAAGCATATTCACTTACCCACACTTAATTTTTACACACTACACAAAATTTACATAATATACTTATCCTTCCTAAAAAATAAGTTATTTATATATATATATATATATATATATATATATATATATGAACATCATAATGTTACTACAACTACATTCTAATTAAAATAAATGACTGAGGGTTTTAGGCAATTATAAATTTTAGTAAATTCATATGTCAGTTTTTGACCAAATAAAACTTTTAAGTGTAAATTCCATTTTCTTATGGAATTTTAAATCTATTTTGGTGTTCGCATTTGAAAATGAGTTCATTCCTCTGGTTTAATAGTTTTATATTTGACTATTATTATTTTTACCTCGAAGCATAGATTGCATCTATCCCTGAAGTTGTTGGGAGTTTGTGCATGTCTGATGATCCTCCATTCAATTTGTGGGGTGGGTCCTTCATTTTTTAGTTTCCAATAGTGTTTTGATAGGGCAATTTGATGTTTAAAGGAAGCAGTGGAAAAGGAATGTTGGTGGTTGCAAAATCTTTGTTTCCAACTTACTGTGGATATTCCTATGTATGTCTTTTTCCTATTTGGGTCTTCTAGAGAAATGGTAGCTGTATATATTGCTTTATTTGAATTGCATATGCCTTCAATGGGGCAGTTGGTTCTGTTATTAAAATTACAATAAGGTTTATATTCTTGTGTATTAGAGGTTTATATTCTTGTGCATTATTGTAAAAGATTTTTAATAACTGGTTGTTGTGCGGGTTATTAATGTTTTGAATATTCTTGGTGCAGGAATAACTGATTTTCAGAGTTTTTCTGTTGAAAATTCTTTTTAGGGGGTTATTTTGGTTAAAGTGTTTTCAATTAGACTAAGAAAGTATCGGCCGATATTTATATTGAACAACTTGCAGAATGGTGGGTTAAACCATATTATTTTTCTTTTTCTGTTTTTGTTTACATTAGTTGTTTTGTCTTTCAAAGTTTCTTGGTAGACCAATTCTTTATTGAAATTACTTTTCTTGAGGGCTTCATTATACATTGATTTGTTCTCATTAAATATTTTTTTGCTGTACAATAATCTATTCATTCTAGTATTTACTGTGTTAGAAATCTGATTAATTATTGACTTAGGGTGATTGAAACTGACATTAATGTAAATAAGAGATTGATTTCCTTTATGAAATGGTTTGAATGTATTGTTGGAAAGGTTGAAAATGATATCTAAGAAATTTACTATTTTGAGGTTAGATGAGATCTCGATTTTAAAACCTAGAAATTGGAAAGCTCTTATAATTTTTTTCTGTGTTGTGGATGATAGAGTGCCATTGCTATTTGGGATAAATATTAGTCCATCATCAAAGACCTACTTGATTGGAATCAATAGTTCTACTAAGAGTGTGTAATATGTATATTCCTTTAGATCAGCGATACGGGCTGAATTACACGCTACCATTGGGATGTCAATGTTATCATTGAGATTTTTAGTCCACATCGAATTGTTATATACTAGTAAAAATTGTCTAGATGCTAAAATAATTTTAAGTTCTCTTTTTGTAATGTTTATGTAGTTTTTAGCAAAATTTAAACTTTTTAATCATAGGTCCTAAGAAATAGATGGGTAGAAATCGATGATATCAAATTGGATAAATGTAGCTTTATTTTTGTTTTAAATCTGTTAGAAACATTTAATCAAATCCAAAGAATCTTTCCACAGATTATTATAATAGGTTTAGAGTTAGTATTATTTTTTTAAGTATGTTCTTAGAAATTAAGCCTAGTTCTGTTTTGGAAGAATTAATTAACCTTGATTGAAGGTTATTGTCAAAATTAGGTTTGTGGTCTTCAAAAATTAAATATGCTTTTTTATATGGGTCTTTCCCATTCTTTCTGCAATGTTAAATTTATTTGCCAATTTCGCAGCATCTTTGTTAATTGATGAAATGGTGTTATTGTTGTTATCTTTTTTATAAGTGCTAGTGATTTTATTGAGGAGGAGTTTGTGATACTTCAAGGGTTCAATTTTATAAATGTTTTTAGATTTATCGGCTTTAATGCACATCTCATTAGAGGTGGAGTCTTTTGAGATTTTAGATTATATTTTTCTTTATTTTCTTTAAGTGTATTTTGGGGTTTTTGGTGAAAGTAAATTTTCCATCTTCTTCTATGTGCCTTGTCCCTTCAGGACGTAGGCGATCATGGTTTTCCACGTTTCCCTATCCCTGGTGGCTCTGAGTATGCCTTCTCCTGTTATACCATGCAATCCTCGTTCCGTCATCCACCTGATTAGGTCCTTCAAATATGTTATCCGTTGCTTTCCCCTGTCTCTTTTTCCCTCTATCTGGCCTGTTAGTATCAGATTCTCCAAGCCCTCCTTCCTCATTGCATGTCCCAGGAACTTCAGCTGTCTCTTCCTGATGCTCAGTATTAATTTCCTTTTTGTTTCCATCATTTCTAGGACCTCATCATTGCTCACATGTTCGATCCATGATATTCGCAGCATCCTTTTAAGGAACCACATTTCAGTTGCTTCAAGTTTTTCCTTCATCTTTGATGGTATTGTCCAGCATTTACTGCCATATTGAAGGACGGACAGCATGTAGCAATCCAGTACTTTCTTCCTAGTTTCTAACGAAATTGTCCTGTTTCTTAATACTTTACTCAAGTTCTGTAATGCTTCCTTTGCCATGCAAATTCACCTTTGGATCTCTGTGTCATACTTTCCGTCTTCTGTTATAACACTTCCCAGGCATTTAAATTTTTGTACCTGCTTGATTCTGGTATCCCCGACCTGTATTTGGCATTTTGGGCTGCCCTTTTTACTGATGACCATGCATTTGGTTTTTGTGCAGTTTATTTCTAATCCCTTCTTGTTACTTTCTTCAGCTACCTTCTGTAGGAGGTCTTGTAGTTTCCTTTCTGTGTCTGCTATCAGCACTGTATCATCTGCGTACCTTAGGTTGTTTAAATTGTGGCCTCTGATTACAAATCTAGGCATAACTTCTAGGGTCCTCAAAATATTCTCGCTGTACAAGTTGAACAGATCCGGTGAAAAGACACATCCTTGTCTTACGCCCCTTTCTATCTTTGTATATCTACTCAATTCATTACCTGTTCGTATGCAAGCGGTTTGCTGCCAGTAAAGATTCTTTATTACTCTCAAGTCTTTCCTAAATATGTCCAGGCTGTTGAGCATCTACATCAGTTCTTTGTGGCGTATTTTGTCAAACACCTTTGCATAATCAATGAAGCACAGGTATAAGTCCTTCTTCATTTGTATTGCCCTTTCAGAGAGCATCCTAATCATAAATATAGCATTCCTTGTTCCCGTGTTTTTAAAGAAACCACACTGTTCTTGTCCTATCTCTGGCCTGATTCTGCTTCTCGCTCTATTCATCAGGATTCAGATGATCAGTTTTGTTATATGGCTCATTAAATTGATGGTTCTCTCGAGTTCGCACTCATTTACTCCTGGCTTCTTAGGTAGTGCTATGAAGATTGACTTGCTGAGATCATCTGGTATAACCCCACTATCATAAATTTCACTTATTATTTCAGTAATTTTTTTCTATACCAAATTCTTCCAGGGCTATCAGCAGCTCTATGACTATGCCGTCTGGTCCCACTGCTTTGTTTCTATTCAGTTTGGCTACTGCAGATTCCACTTCAGACTTCAATATTTCCGGTCCATCCTCATCTTTCATATTATTGGTTGTTCTCTCTTGTCGTGGAAAAGATCTTTTATATATTCTTCCCATCGTTGGAGTATTTCCTCTTTCTCCAAAATGATTGTTCCATCCTTAGATTTTATACATCCTGTTGAAGAGCAGGTTTTTTGTCCTGTCAGTTCTTTTAGTTCCTTATGAATGTCTGCTTTATTATTCCTGCTCAATCTCTCTACTTCTGCACATTTGTCATTGAGCCATTTCTCTTTAGCCTGTCTACATTTTCTTCTTATTTCCTTGTGTAGTTCCCTGTACTCCATTCCATGTCTTGATATCATTTTCTGCCTCCTTTGTACCATTTCCAGAATCTCTTCTGTCATCCACTTGTTTTTCTTTCTGCAACTATTTTCCTTTGGGACAATGTTGTTTGCTGATGTCAGTATTGCTTCCTTTAGCGAGTCCCATTTTGAGTGTCCTTTCCTAGTTTGTTCTTCATATTTGGTTTTTACGCTGTTAGCGTATTCTTTCTGTAGATTGAGGTCATTCATGAGTATGTTGTATATCAGCTTTGGTGCTGCATCATGCTTCTTCAATCTCCAAAGTTTCACTTTTAATTTGCAGATGACTGGGATGTGGTCGCTTCCACAGTCAGCACCTGGAGCCTTTTTATAAATTTGATTATTTTTTCAGTGAGTGATAGAGTGAAGGAATGTAAGAGTATTATAATGAAAATAAACTGGATGAATTTACAAATTCACTTGGTGATAATTTATTTCATGAATATTTTTTTAAAAAATATTCAGCTCCTCAGACCAAAATTTTTTGCATAAATGAATGGGTTAGATTTATCCAGATGGAAAGAATAGTGGAAAGAATAGGAATAAGGAGAACATTTTATCAATGGGAGAAGTCAGGTGTACATGTTAATTTTAAAATGCTAGTGTCATATTTAGAATGTTGCATTTCTATTCCAGATGATAAGATGACCTTGGATTGAACTTTAAGTTGAATATTTTCAACTACAGGACAGTAAATTTAGGGGCCATATTTTAACTAGAAGAACTGAATCGTTAGATTTTTATATTAATTTTGACAGCAATAATAATATCTTCATTTTATAAATATAGTCTTTTTGATTTCATAATAATATTACTATCAAGTATGATAAATTTTTGTTTTCAAATCAAATATTGTTCGAAAATATATGCAGAAGCTAATGAAACATTTAAAGCACACTAAACTGGCAATACAGTATTACATCAAAATAAAATCTTACCCAACTAACAGCATTACATTTAAACCTAATTCCAACAAAAAGATAATACCACACCACCCTATGGATTCAGAATGAAATCAAATGCTGAAGAGTTGACCACCACACTCTCAAACTTAAAGAAATGACTGTAGCCAGTCTTTCACTATGGATAACCAAGCCACCCAAAATATTTCTAGAATAAAATAAACTCCCTAAAGGAAAAAAAAAAACAGCCACTTACATTCCAGGACAAGTTTTAGGGATTTTTGGAAAACTACACTTTGTGGTGCAGTGAATATTGGCTCGGAACGAGAAATCGGGGAGCTGAGTTTGAATTTCAGTTGAATTCATTGCATTCACTTACGCGCAAATACCCTTATGAAAGGTATTAATTGATCTCTTCCTTTCAGTTATGGGTTAAATAACAGGACAGATTGGGTTCTATAGCCTTGGCTGGCAACCAGTCTACCGCAGAAAGCAATGGCAACCTACTGCGGGATAATCTTCTGCCCAGTCAGTCATGTCTCTTTTGAGACATGATCGCCCGAGCATGTTTCATATATGGCACTTAACTGACTGACACTAAATATACAGTGGACCAAAGTGTGAGGAGAAGACAGGATGTGCATCCATGAGTCAAAATAAAGCTTTATATTTACTGCAGTAGAGCTAACTGTCAACATCATCACACAAAACAAACAAAATGTTTCTTAATTAAGGAAAAAATCCAACAACCCACTCATCAAACTATTATGCAAAATGAGTTCTACTTGTGATGTAATGAATATGTATACACCTTGGTTCCCCCTCACTGGAATGTGAGTGGCTGGTATCAGCCATATATACAGATGAAGGCAAGGACGTCGATAGAGTGAGAGAGTGAGAGAAATCTATAGATCTATTAGTCTACTATTGACTATGCCTCAGGACACTGCATACGACGAATACGTCTATGGACTAGATTGTTCACCCAATTACATTTGCCTTAACCACTTAACAACCTCATATTGATATATATCTCATTCTGGGACATGTCAACTTGCAAACATAAATGCATCAAACTATGTTGAATTCCTAGCCATATTGATGTTAAAAGTAATAATAAAACAGACCTCACAGCTTTAGATATGAATGTAGACTCAAGGACCAAAATCCCATACATCAACTTTAAGGAGGTCCTTAACAAGTATATTCAAAACGAATCGCAACAGATTTGGGACAATAACACACAAATAAACTCTTTACAATTCAGCCCAAACTAGAATGAAAGTCAGCTTTCAGAAAATCTCAAAAAGAACAAGTAGCACTGGCTCTCTTATGCATTGGTCACATGAGAATAACCCACTTGTACTTGCTAAACAATGAGGATGAAATAGCATACCAAGCATGTGAAATGACATGCACTATTAAACAGGAAAGTTTTGTAATTTGTAATTTGCTTGAAGCATTGTGTATATTAGGATTATGGTGAAGTTTTGAAGGCTGTCACAATGCATTTAGTAAAATAAAGGAAGGTAAAGAAGTTGTTGGGTATTATCTATTTATTATACATTAATATTTCGAGATTAAAATCTCATCTTCAGAATGGTAGAAGAGCTTGTGTTCGAGTCCATGCCTTTCAATAAATGGTCATTCCTGGCTGCTGCTGCTGTCGTTAATTGTAGTGAGTGCATGTGTGTATGAGTGTTAGAGCATGTATATGTGTGTGTTTATGGTATATATATGTGTGATTCGTAGTTGGGATTTTTTTATGGTCTGATGGTATCAGTCTGCTTTTATATGTAGTTTATCTAAATGTGTGTTGACCTGACCATTAGGTTGATTTTGCCAAAGTGGAAGAGGGCTTTTTATGACTACTGTGTAATGTGTGGGTGTTTATGTGCGTATACTTCTTGTATTTTATTTTACTTTATTTTGTGTATTTATACATATAATTTTTAATTATTTTGTTTTATTTATTTCATTTTTTTCTCCCTTTTGTGATCACCAAAGTATTTTTGTAATTATTTTTTTGAATTTTTTTTTTTTTTTAATAATCTTTTCTAACAAACAGCATGGTGTAATGAAGAAGGCCACAAACTTACTCAAAGTAAACTTTCATCGTCAAAACGTTGATTTTATTATTAAGATGAAAGGTTATGCAAAACTCATGCAGGCAGTCCAGCGATTGTTTGTGGATTGGTAATTTTGAGGCATGCCGGGAAGTGGACGTTCTTGATGTTGCTTTTGAACCAATTATCTTGAAAATTTACACAGTTGTACTATAAGCATCTGTGAGTATTCTGAGCTAGGTTTTGTGGCAAGGTACCCCAATAAATATCGAAAATCGACAATTGAAAAAATTGGGTTATAGAAGAAGTGGTCTGATTTTAATCAAATTTCATACACTCATAGACAAAAACATAAGAAACGATATTCAGAAGTTTCAAGGTTGCAGTTCTTACAATAGTGCAGAAAATCGATAATATATATATATATAAAAGGCAAGATGTTTGTGTGTGTGTCTGTTTATCTGTCTGTATGTCCTTTATACAAATCCACAATTTTTATCCGATTCTCACCAAACTTCACGCAACTATTCTTTAGGCTGAGTCTGAGCTCCAGGGCCACGGATTAGTTTTAAAGCTTTCATTACACCTGAGCAACACCGGGCTATACTGCTAGTTAAACATATATCAAACAAATATTCAGACTTTAAACTTTTAAAACAAAAATACGGTATAATATAAACAACATGTATGAGCTCCTCAAAAAAGTGAACAACATCATATTATTTCTTAAAACAATTGGCTTATACCAAAATATATGAATGAAATAAGAATGTCAATAAAATCAATTTCTCTCCAAACTGTATATCTGAAAAGAAACATGAATAAAACCAAACACCAACGAAAACTCTCTTTACAAAAATATGTCAATGAAACCTGATGCACAAACAGATTTCTTACAAAGAATACATATTCTATTCACATGAATCTATTGTAAAAATCTGGTTGGCATTAAATTACCTTTAGAGGTTGATATATAAAACCAAACAAAGCAAAATAATGTTTTTGCATTCTGTAAACTTGATCATTGTGAAGTATAAAAACTGTTACTAGTGAAAAATCAATGGTTAAAAACTGATTAAGGTTATAGAATGTCAAAAGAACAGATTAACATGTAAAATAATAATTCATTTAAGTGTATGGTACACACACACACACACACACACACACACACACACACACACACACACACACACACACACATATATATAGTGTCCATAATGGTATTTGTGTAGCTAGACCTGTTTTGAGTCCAAAGTTGATTTTTTTCAGGCATATGGGCAAAAATACTGTGTATTTATAGATAAGTGGTTGGTGAGCAGGTCAGAAAGTTCATATGTGTGGCTATTTGTTTTTTTCACACTCGCTTGTTAAATCTCTTCTGTTTTGGGAATTGTTCACCTTTTGTTGGCCAGACAATTTTTTTACACTGACTTACAAAATTTGATTTAATCTTTATACTTCATAATTGTTTTCAGCAATTTTGATTCAATTCTATGGGTTGTCTAGTTCCTTTTGTTATTTTTGAACACTATTTTTTGCAATGGTTTGCAAATTTTTTTTTTTTTTGGCATGTTTGAATTTAATGTATCTGTGGGTGTCTTAGGTTTTACATGTTGTTTTGTTAAGGAAAGGCTTGTATCTTTTATAAATATTTCTTCCTGCATCATGTATATGTCATAATCTGCATTTTGGTAGATAGGCATTACTCTGAATTTACCTCCACTACATTCGTGTAAATGTTGGGAAACATACAATTTTCTATTATTGGATAGTTTAATGTTACTTCTG
Source organism: Ascarosepion bandense (assembly GCA_037127315.1). NCBI lineage: Eukaryota > Metazoa > Mollusca > Cephalopoda > Sepiida > Sepiidae > Ascarosepion > Ascarosepion bandense. The sequence continues at coordinate 1,032,602 of JBBBDQ010001125.1, forward strand.
TGCCAGGCTACTCTTTTATTCAGGCTTTGTGTTGACCCCACGTATATTTTTGCACATCCATATTTTAGAGCATAAATTACGTTTTTAGAGTTGCAATTCAGATTTGTTTTATTTTGAAAGTGGATGTGTTTTCAAAATTGAAGTGGTTTCCCTCTATTATTATGTTGCATACCCCATATCTTTTTTTGTTCCATTTTGTGAACCCCTGTGTTGTGTGTTGCTTTAATTTTGATGAGGTTAGTATGTCTTTAAACTTTTAGGTTTGGTGTTTGCTTTTAATTATTTTAGTTGTCTTTAAGATTTATTTATTTTATCATTTTTGTTGAGTAATTCTATGTGTCTTTTTATCTTTGCAAATACTTCTGGGTTGCTTTTGTTGCGTGTGGAGATGTATGTGAGAATATTTTCTTCTTTTTCATATTTTTTTTTGTTCCAGGGAGATTCTAATGGTAATTCTTCTGCCAGTTGTAAACCCTTGTTTGTTAGTAGAGTGGGGTATCCTCTTATTTTTAGTGTTTTTTGTCAATAATAATAACAACAAATCTGCACCTAGAACAAGACATTCACGGCTTCTCGCACTTTTTCTTATAAAACATATTTTTTTAATTTATTTATAAATAAGTTCAATTCACATAGGCTATCATATGTCCCAGTTGAGCTGGAATTGTCTTGATATAGCTAGAAATGTCCATGTTTGCAGGCATTTTTCAGTGTAATGTGATAAGGTGTATTTGTTGTTTTGTATCAGCCTAAAAGCTTAAGAGGTGTTGAGATATCCAAGGACCTAATCATAATAAGAATTGAAAATTGTCCTGTTTGCATTGGAATTTATATTGAAATCATTTTCTGTGCATTTTTATTCTAAGATCACTGGCAACACATTTTTATATTAAAATCATTCACTATTTATTTCTCACTGTGCTTTTATTCTGTATTTGTACACAAAATGTTAGAGCAAACAAATACTTAGATGGATTTATTTAACAAATCCTGTCTATGATATAAGTTATTAGTATTGAGTTGAGAACTGGTGATATTAGCAGTTACGTGATACTAATATAAACTTTTAAACAACAAATATTAACATGCTGCCATAGCACGTGTAGTAAAAAAAGGACAAGTTCATGGCAATAACAAATAGGCATTTAATAAAATACAAACAAGTAACAATACATTACAAATGTTTAAGTAAGTCCCAAATAAGAAGAATGCTCAAGTTGTCCAACTGGACGAGAATGTTTTTAGCAAGTGTGGTAAGGAATTACATACCGTTAAGCCAGCAAATGGTCCTCGTGGCTATCCCACTCCAGCCGGGAAGGGAACTGACCCCAGATAAAAAAGAGTTCCTCAAAAGGGAAAACAACTGTTGTTCCCCTTAATGGAAGATAACTATTGTCTCCCTACAAAGTTAAATGAACAGCTCATCATTAATTTTTATTAAAAAGAATGAAAATCTTTAAAAATCAAATTGTTTGAATTGCAACTGTTTTTGGCTGTTCATGACTTGCATGGCATTGAAATGTAAAGTCAGAAAAATGGTGCTTTTTATGCCTGAAAGGCAAGAGGGTTGAACACTTGTAAAATAAAGAGAATATGAAGCTTAATTTTTTTTAATGATTATTTCACTCCAAGCAAGGCAGGACTGCCACTGGTATGCAGGGGGTTATAGTTAGAGAAAAACCAACGTACAGGGGATTGCAAGGAAAGGATAAAAGATGGATAGGATTTAGGGAGATAGAAGATAGCAATTGACATTGCATTTAAACTTTTGGAAATTGTAGAGCTCAGGGAAGCAAGTATATGGAAGGGAGTTCCACAGACAGGAAGTGTGAGAAAAGAAACTATTAGAGTAGAAGTGATGGTTATATTTGACTATTATGATGGTAAAAGGGTTGAACCTTGATGGAAATCTAGTAGAAATCTAGTTTTTCATCATCAGAAGGTTGGTTGTCGGCAGGTTGGAATATGTTGAATTGTGTGAAATAGCGTAAGAAGAATAAAATATACATTTTGCATTTTAAAATAGAAATTTTTTAAAAGGAGGAATCACATAAGTTGTAGAAGTTAACGTTCATTGAGAAAATTAAGTGTATCAAGAGTTCATACAAAATGTTCTAGTAGTAACTGCCAAGTCCTTCCAAGTCTTACAAGTCACTCTCATTAGTCAAAAATCATTTTAACACCTACTTGCAAAATCTGGTTTCAACTTGACTTTTTCAAGCAGATGGTCAATCCTTTTTCTATTTGGGAAAACCAGGATTTCACTGCAAAAACATCTTCTGCCTTAAATGAAATTAGAATGGTTCTTTTTTAATACTGCACCATAATATGTGCATCAAATGAAATGTTTTGGTGTCCAGTTTTTGTGGTCTTTTCCCCCATGTTAATCTCTTCTTCTTATTGGCTGGCCAAAAAAAATGCTTCCTGATTGCCTTGTAAAATTTTGCAAAGTAATAATAACAAAAGAATTTTCATTTAGAATTATCCACTTGGCAATATATACTAAAAATAGTATGAAATACATCATTTCTTTTTAAAAACTGGGGTTGCCTAATAATTATGGCCGGTAGTGTGTGTGTGTATATATATATATATATATATATATATATATATATATATATATTATTATTATAAATAAATGTGTATATATATATATATATATATTATATATATTATTATATAAATATTATATATATTATGATATTTTCGACAGTTTTAATATATATATATATTAACACTGTTGAAGCAATAAAAGCAAACAACTGACTTTGAAGCACTTGATTTTAATATATATATATATTAACACTGTTGAAGCAATAAAAGCAAACAACTGACTTTGAAGCACTTGATTGATTCATTTATTTATTTGTTTATCCATTTATGCACGTGCTGATGTGAGAAAACACTGACTATTCAACATGCCAACATTTAATTTATTTGATTTATTGGATTTATTTTATTTTTTATTTTTTACTTCACTGATTTATTTCTTTATTCTTTATCTTTATTTTTATTTTAATTTTCTACTTACCTATATATAAACAAGAACTTGGCCCTCAGAAACAAAAGGAACTCAATATGTAAAGCCACAAATTTATTCACCTGAAGAGAGTCAATCTTAGACTTGAAACACGTATAGTGTCACAAATGCCATAATGGACACTTAAAATATCATAATATATATAATTTTTTTGTACAATAATAAATATACACTTTAAACTAAACGTTCACAGCCCCTCACACTTTTTATTCTATATATATATATAGTAGAATACACTCCTGATCAAAAATTTAAGACCACTTAAAAATCTTGAAAAAGAAATTTTTTTTTATGGATAGATTTTAAACTCCTCCCACTTAAGGTTACCAATACTACAATCTAAAAGGTTATGGAAACAAAAAGCTACATTCCAAACATTTTATTTAGAAATTTACATCTTTATAAAATGAGGCGATTTACACATGATCGAAATTATAAGACCAGGAGTATAAATTGTTAGATCGATGGCAATTCCAATGTTTTTAGTTCATTTAGAGATTAGCAATCACTGCGTAAAGGTGTTACCATGCCTAAAGCAAGCAAACTTACCAAAGTTGAGCATTCTCGAATTCCATAAGCAAGGTTTGTCACAGCGGGCGATCGCAGCTAAGGTAAATCGCAGTAAAACTGTGATTTACAGCTTTCTAAAGAACAGTGAGAATTATGGAAAAGCAAAATACTCTGGTAGGCCCAAAAAAATTTCTCCTGCATTGAGTAGGAGAATAAGACGGGTTGTTATGAAAGACGGGGGACTTTCTTCTAGTCAAATTAAGGCAGTCACAGATGCTGATTGCAGTCCCGTAACCATCAGACGACACTTAAGACAAAAAGTCATGGTAAATAAAAAGCGTAAACAAATTCATCGGCTGCTTCCGCGTCACAAGGTGGACTGCTTAAAGTTTGGTCGTGAATACCAAAGATGGGATGTTCAGAAGTGGAAGAAAGTCCTGTTTTCTGATGAGAAAAAATTCAATCTTGATGGTCCTGATGGCTTCCAACGATATTGGTATAACAAAAACATGCCTCCTGAAATTTTCTCCGCACGTCATAGTGGTGGAGGGTCCCTAATGGTATGGGGTGCCTTTTCTTACAGAGGGTCGATGGAGCTCCAGGTGCTGCAGGATCGTCAGAGAGCGGCTGGTTGTGTTAACATGATACAAAAAGCATCTTTGATGACGGAGGGCCATCGTTTGTGTGGGAATGGATGGTTATTGCAACAGGATAATGCTGCAATCTATGTTGCAAGATGGACCTTGACCTTTCTACAAGAAAATGGGTCCATCTCTTGGGACATCCTGCATGCTCACCGGACTTGAACCCAATTGAAAATGTTTGGGGATGGATGACAAGAGATGTTTATCGAAATGGCAAATAATATTCAACAAAAAATGAACTTTGTAAAGCCATCTTCAGAAGCTGGAGCAACATCCCTCACACCTTAATGGAAACGCTTATTTCTAGCATGCCCGACAGAATTTTTGAAGTCATCAAAAGCAGTGGAGGTAGACTTCATTATTAAATTTGGTTGTTGAATATTTTCATATACTTTTTGTACAATTTCGTAGAATTTTTGTCTCTGGTCTTATAATTTTGATCATGTGTAAATCGCCTCATTTTATAAAAATGTAAATTTCTAAATAAAATGTTTGGAATGTAGCTTTTTGTTTCCATAACCTTTTAGAGTGTAGTATTGGTAACCTTAAGTGGAAGGAGTTTAAAATCTATCTGTAAAAAAAAATTTCTTTTTAAAGATTTTTAAGTGGTCTTAAATTTTTGATCAGGAGTGTATGTGGTATTTAAGTCAGGTAAATTCCAATAGAGACAAACTCAAAAGAACTCAATGTTACATTTATTTATTTAATTTAACAAAGTAATATAATCTAGAAAAATTTTTTAGACATTCTGTAATTTCATGAGTTTTCATAAAATTGTAGAATATCTAAAAAATTTTTCTAGAGTACATATATATATATATATATATATTAACAAAACTTAGGTATATTAAAAATTAAAAAAAAATATATGTATACAACCAACAATTTGAAATGATTTGTTTGAACATTATTTTTGATCAATACTCATATTTAAGTAAATATTCTGCTTTTAATTAAACAGTATTATATATTTATATCTACCGGCCGGATTATTTACGATAAATTTTTATTACGAAAATGTGTGTCATTTGGCAGGATTCAAACCTGCGACCCTTATCCACATAGGGGAAGCTACCATGTGATCTGATACGTCTTAGACCTCTCGACCACGAATGACCTCCAGTCTAAATGAGGTTTTTATCATGCCTATATAACACAATTTTCGATTCATCACAATAACCATATCTGCTCTGAAATGTATCGTAATGTCAACAAATGTAAACATGTTATGGAAATTAAAGAAGATTAATCGATCAAAAATAATGTTCAAACAAATCATTTCATGAATGAATCAAGTGCTTATCCCAATTTGAAATGATTTGGGTCTGGGATCCCTCTTTAGTCCTTAAAAATTCTTTTCTAGGCGCTTTTGTTTATTTACATGTCTTTTCATCTGTCAGTTGCTTTTATTGCTTTGACGGTGTTATATATATATATATATATATATATATATATATATATATATATATATACACTACCGGCCATAATTATATACACACACATTTATAACAAACCACTCCATGTAGGTCATTAGCATTTGTATTACAAACTAACAATTGATTAATGCTATTCTATTGACAAATTATTGTAGACATAGCATAGCATACAATACATCCTGTTCTGTAGTATATTTTGATTATATTGTGTGTCAGTAGTGTCTTTTTGGTTGGTCTATACTGCAGAGTATTTAATCAAAAACAAAATAGTGGCTCTTATGGGAAGTTACCATCAGCTTCTTTATATCTATTTTTCAGTCATTTCCTCTTTTTACTAAAATAAACCAGCACAGACAAACTGTCGTGTTATAACTGTGCAACACTGAAAGTTAAATAAATGTGGCAAAGGTTTTGTTTTTTTTCCTCCAAAGGTTGTAATGTTTGTTCTTGTTTGAGAGTCAGCTAAAGATCAATAACAAAGGATGTTAAGTATGAAAGTAATACTTTCTTTTTATATTAAGGCACTGCTATGATTTTTATGATGGGTATGTTGCCAAGCCTGGCTGGGTGTAAATTTTTAAGGTTGGCTCAGTTGAGAATTTGGAACTGAACCAACTTTAGTCATTCTATTAATCTTATCTTGTAGGACATTTCCCTGTTATTTTCTTTGCCAACATTTAATTTCCATTAACTCCAGGCAATTACTCATGGTTCAGAAAAGAAATATGTAAAGCTTCATTTTTGCCTTCCTGGAAAACTATTACAAAAGTTTGAAATTGCTTTGGACAACCTCAAGGTGGTAAGAAGCAAGCAAAATTCTGAGATTAAAGTAGTCATGTGATAAAGATGAAAAAAATTTTAATTTTACCAAATTTATCTACAGAAAAATAGTATCCTTGATGATTGGTACCTCATACACATATATAAAATACAATCTCTCTCTCTCTCTCTCTCTCTCTCTCTCTCTCTCACACACACACACAAATGACAAAAGGGAAGCTTTTTTTATGAATGTAATTCATTCCCTGAAGGACTTCATTTACGTAAATGTAAGGATTTTATTTTGCAATATATACAGGAATCCCTTGATTAGTGCAGCGAATGCATATTTTTATTTTGTTTTTTAATCATTTCACCCCAAGCAAGGCATTCCACTGCCACTATAGCATGAGGGGTTACATAGGGGAAGGTGCTGAGAGAGCGATTGATATAGGAAATGTCAGAAGGAGGGTGATAGATGAGTAAGGAGGTACATAGGAAAAGTATTTGAGAGAATGGGTGTGAGTTAGTGTGTTAGTAGGTGTCTATTACCCTTACATTTAAACTCCTGGAGATTGTAGCTATCAGGGAAGCAAGTAGGCGGAAGGGAATTCCACAGGTGGGAAGTGCGAGAAAAGAAGCTGTTGGAGTAGAAATTGTGGTTACATTTTAACGGTTTCACTGTAAAAGGGTGGGACCTAGTTGCTAATCTAGTATCTCGTGCAAATTCATACCTAGGGGGCACCAGTGATCTAAGTTTATCGGAGCAGGGACCGTGAAAGTATTTATAGAAGAGGCACAGGGAAGCCATGTCACGCCGGTGAGAGAGTGACTGCAGGCAGTCAGCCAAGTCGGTATCAATCACATTACAGATTCTCCGTTGTATTTTGTCAAGAACCCTGAGGAGAATAGCAGGGGCACCCGACCAGATGTGGCAGCAGTATTCAATACACGGGCGGATGGTAGATTTATATATGTGCAGGATAGATTCAGAAGGAAAGAACTTCTGGGCCCTGCACAGAGAACCGACTTTTATAGCAGCGGATTAAGCAATGGATTCAACATAGTCATTTCACTTGAGGTCCACTGAGAGTGTGAGGCCAAGCAGGCATAGTGTTTTACTCTTTGGGAGGCAAGCCTGTTCCATGCTAATGGGAGGTATGTGCGGTTGTCTATGGTGGTTAATGGATAGCAGCTTCGTTTTGGAAGAACTGAAATTCACGAACCATTTCTTACCCCAATCCACCATGGATTGGAGGTCCTTTTCAAGCTCAGCAGCGAAGTTCACCTTGTCGCCCACACCAGATTTTTGATCGAGGCGAGAGTAAACTGTGGTGTCATCATCGTACATGCCTACTTGGGATGTTATGGTATCAGGGAGATCATTGATGTAGATCAGAAAGAGCGTAGGACCTAGGATAGAGCCTTGAGGGACACCCGCATTTGTAGGGTATATACACTAATTGAAAATGCATTAATTGAATATAAACAAAATTGACAAAGAAAATAGTTAACCATTTTCTATTTTTAAAATCAAAAAAATTTTGGGTGTTGACCTCAATGTCCACTTTTATGTATACATATAAATGTAGACACACACACACACACCAATGCTCTTTTTACTCATTTATATAAAGATATAGAAAGAGAGTACAAGTATTGGAATCAACATTGCATGGTGACTGTCAGTTTCCTATTTCAAACCAATCTTCAGGCCAAGTGGCACTATTCTCTATATATAAAGTGGGAAGAAGTTAAGAGAAAGTGGTTGAAAAACTGGCCATTTCTAGTTTCTCCTATTTAAGACTAGCAGTATATCCCGGCATTGCTCGGGTGTAATGAAAGCTTTAAAATTAATCCATGGCCCTGAGCTCAGACTCAGCCTAAAGAATATTTGAAATAATAAAATAATTGCGACAATTTACCAATCGCACCTAATAAATATATATATATATATATATACTAGCAGTATAGCCTGGCATTGCTCGGGTGTAATGAAAGCTTTAAAACTAATCCATGGTCCTGGAGCTCAGACTCTTTGGACATTGGCACAAAAGACTAAAAAGCAATAGTTGTTTCCAGTTAAAGCGAAACCGTAGACTGAAAGAAAATCAATGGATGTAAGTCAAATTTTGATTTCTTGGTATTGATATCAAATTTTATGCACTATTGTAAGAACTGCAACCTTGAAACTTCTGAATATCATTTCTTATGTCTTTGTCTATGAGTGTATCAAATTTGATTAAAATCGGATCACTCCTTCTATAAGCCGATTTTTTTTAATTTTCGATTTTCGATATTTATCAGGGGTACCTCGACACAAAACCTAGCTAAGAACACTCGCAGACACTTATAGTACAACTGTGTAAATTTTCAAGAAAATCGGTTCAGCCATTTTGGAGTCTATGGGTAACAGATACACACACACACACACACACACACACACACATAGACAAAGTTCCATTTATAAATAAGTTTAGATATAAAAGATCCCAATCTATACGCTATTTCTCTCTCTGATATTGAGCGTTCTTTGGTAACAGTGTCTTATTTCTGGCTTTGAGCACGATCTATAAGAGAAAAATTAACAAACAAGTTGTTTCTGCATAGTTCCATGAATTTGGCGAACTATTCTTTCATTTTCAGAAAGGCCATTGTAGTATCCATTAATCCGATTGTTTCAGTAATATTCATTATTGTTTCAGACTTGACAGTCAAGAGACAATTATATATTTTGTCAGTCCTCCAATCAAATCTTCTATTTTCTGTCATTTAATTCTTACATTTAGCTTTTTATTTAACTTCTTCACTCTGACCTCAAAAAACAAACTCTTCCACTTACAGATCTGATTTGCCAGCCAGTAAGCAACATGGTGTATTAGACTATTTGGAGGACTGCTGCTTACTGCAATTTATCGACCTGGCCAATTCAAGGTTTATTAGATATCTGCAACATTACTTATAAAAGCAGTATCCATTGGATACCATATAATACTTCAGTCATATTTTCCATACATCATACATGGTTGGGCGATCATGTCTCAAAAGAGACATGGCTGACTCTGCAGAAGACTTTTCTGCAGTAGGTTGTCATTGCTTTCTGCGGTAGACTAGTTGTCAACCAAAAATATAGAACAGAATCTGTCCTCCTCATTAACCTATAGCTGAAGAGAGAAGCAACGGATTCCCAAGGGGGGGGTTGTATGTGCGTAAGTGAATGCAATGAATTTAACTGGAACTTGAACTTGGCTTTTTGACTTCTCGTTCTAAGTCAATATCCGCTGCACTACAATCAGTCAGTCAGTTAAGTGCCATACGTGATACACGCTTGTGTGATCATGTCTCGAAAGACTTAACTGACTGTGCAGAAGATTATCCTGCAGTAGGTTGCCGTTGCTTTCTGCAGTAGACTGGTTGCCGACCAAGGTTATAGAACCCAATCTGTCCTGTTATTTAACCCATAACTGGAAGGAAGTGACAGATTAATACCTTTCTCAAGGGTATTTGGGCGTAAGTGAATGCGAGGAATTCAACTGAAATTCGAACTCAGCTCCCCGATTTTTCATTCCGAGTCGATATCCACTGCACCACAACACACATCCAAAGCACTAAAAGACACAACCAATAAAAATAAAGAAACCAGACCATAAAATTGATTGTTTCTAGAGATTAAAACCTAAAGTTTGTAATTCAGCCAATATGAAACTATTCTTCTGGTAACATCATCTTTTATGCAAATAATAGAATATTTCAAGGTTAGACATTTTGCTCTTTGAGGGACTTCAAAAACGTAACTATTTAGTTCATAAACAACCTTTTTTTTCTCTTTCATGCTTGAAAGAAAAAAAAATGCATCAATACCAATTAAAAGACATTCTATATATGTGCAGATATCATAGAACCATATCAACCCAATTCTTTATTTTTTTTCACCCATACAAATGATAGTCTTTAAAATACTGCATTCTCATTGATTCTACTTTGTAACTTCCCAGAGTCAGATGTTTTATTGACTAGAACTATGGCTGAATCCACTATAAATATGAGGAAATTAATGGCATCATTACTGATATACCTCTGTATTCCATTTATTTGAACACATTTGTTCTGCATTTTTTTAAATGATTACTTAAAAACTGAGTACTGTTCTGCTTTAACTAAAATATAGATATTCAAAACAGGGAAATATTTAGTAGCCGAAAAAAGGCAAAAGTTTATTTAAAACTTTTATAACATTAAGATAGTGTTTCTTAATCCTTTTGCATTTGTGATCCTTATTTTAAAAAAATAACTTCATGTACTGAAATATAATTTTAATCAAAGTTTAAATCAAAAGATAAATTTATTATAAAATATATATTTTCCTTTTTTTACAGACAGATAAAAATAACTGAGATATACAGATTGATATGAACAGACAGTTAAATAAAAAAAAAATAGAAACAGTTAAAAAGATAGGCAATGATACGAAAATACTGACACAGATAGACAATAATGAAGACCAATTATTTTCAAGAAGCACATATCAGATTTACACATTTTAATAAATGACATCAGATCAATAAATCAACAATGCAAATGGCCACTCAAATTGTGACTCTAATTCGGAAGAATAAAAATCAGTCATGCAAAGAATGAATCAAAAAAGAGTATTATCAACTTTTGTTTCCTTTGAGTGTTAATTCCTCCCTTGAGAATAAATGTTACACTTCTCTGAAAAATGACTATAAAAAATGGCAAAATTTTACTGCATAAATAAATTCTGATGGTTCAGTAGCCTTCCCTCTAAGTAAGATGGCGATGGAGCCACCAACCATAAAATGTTGTACCACTCAGTAAAATTTTAAAACATTGCATAAATTTTGAAAGTTTCTTGGTAAGAATAAAAAGGTTCAAGTTGTGTATATTTCCAAATATCAGATTTTTTTTTCATAAAATGAGTTTTTTTTTTCCTGAAAAATTGTTTTAATAGAAAGAGCTGATAAATTTCAATTACTGGTAACACCGGATGCTTGGTCAGTGAATGCTAAATGTTTCCTTATAAAGAAATGGCTAATGTTATGACTACCATTTCTAGAATCAAACACAGACACTTTCATGGTGATTTATGTTATAATTTTCTGTTGTTCTCAAAGATATACAAGCATATTAGTTATAAGATCATGATTAGATATCAGGCAGGTGATGGCATTTTTGCTGTTAGGTTAAAACTTTTTCTCACAATTGGATGTTAATTTTTAACAATTCCAAAACTCAACCACTCCATTCATCAACTGAGAGACGGCTCTCTCTGCCTTCCATCAGCATAGTTGATGCTAACTTCCAGGAAGGTTGATGTGTTGCACTATCTTGGTTTAACATTCTCAGCTGACATGAAGTGGAAAAACTATATTGAATTCATTACTAGGTTAACTACTACAAAGTTTGTTCACTATATTGTGAGATAATTTTTCCCTCCAGAATCTAACTTAAATATCTATAAGTCTACCATTCATCCATGGCTCAACTCCAGCCACTTTCTCACTGACAGGATGTGGTTTCCCTCTATCTGTTCTGTAGATATTTACATGGCTTTGCTCCGACAAACTTAACCCTTTGTTGTATGTTGGTTACAATTGTAACCACACTAATAAATTGGAATTTGTGTAGAAGGGGTTGTAGAAAAATGTCACGATTGTAACTGACATGCAACACAGGGTTAAGTTACTGGTGCCTCTTGCCACAATGTTTACTTGTGCAACCAGGCCGGCAACTAGGTCCCAACCATTCACAGATCAATCAAATGCAGATGACAATTCTACTCCAGCAGCTTCTTTTCTTGCACTTCCTGCCAGTGGAACTCTCTTCCATATTCTTGTTTTCCTGATGGCTACAACATCCAGGAATTTAAATGCAATGTCAATACCCATCTCTTAATCACTTATCTCTAGTTCTTTCTACATCACCATGTATATCTTTTCCTTTCTCTCTACCTTTGCAACTGTCATCACACCTGTATTCCCATCCTTCTCTTGCTTCTTTCTCTGACACCCCCTGTAACTGGTTCATCTTTCCCTTTACTCTCCTCCTATCTAATCTTTTACTCTTATGTAGCCCCCTGCGCATCAGTGGTGTTACCGCCTTGCATGGGGTGAAATGATTAAAAATGCTTAGAATATATGGTTCGGAGCCCCTTGTGTTTCTATTGCTTTGCATGGGATGATACTGATTTAAAAAACTAAAAAGAAAATCTGTGTTTTGCTCATTTTTCCACTAATATGAAGTGAAGTGATGATATCAAATCAGTTGCTATGTTTCCTGCTAGGAAAGTTAGCTCAGTATGATGGGCCAGAAAGATTTTCTTGCCAGAATCCATTTTGCACATTTATAAATCTACCATTCGTTCATGCATTGAATGCTGCTGCTATATCTGGTCTGGTGCTTCTGCTGTACATATCAAGATTATTGACAAAATTCAAAGAATCAGTCACTTTCTCACTGATGGTACACGTTCTTTTCTACAAATACTTTTATAGTAACTGTTCTTTCCCTAGTGCTTGACTGCATGAATTTAAGCATACGACAAGATCAGCAATGAGGTATCACCATTTTACTGATTAAGTAACCAGATGCAACCACCTCTTCTATTCTAATAGGTGCTTTTCTTGCACTTCTCAGCTGTGGAACTCCTTTCCAATTTCTTACTTCCTTGCTACGTCTATTCTTCAAAAATTTAAATGCAATATCAATCATCATTTTTTTTTATAATCATATTGCCCCAAGCAAGGCATTTTACTGCCACTGTTTTGCTGGGGGTTACATAGGAGGAAAGTTATGAGAAAGAGTGATAGGTTATAGGGTGTGTCAGGAAGTAGGTAAGAGAAGGATGACTGTGTCCATAAAGTGAGGGGTTAGTTTATATATTGATTGTAATGTAGAATTGATCCCCCACTTTATATCTACATGATAATAGTATAGAATGTTTTTTCTTTTAGTCATATTGCCCCAAGCAAGGCATTTTACTGCCACTGTTTTGCAGGAGGTTACATAGGAGGAAAGTTATGAGAAAGAGTGACAGGTTATAAGGGCTGTCAGGAAATGGGTAAGAGAAGGATGAGAATACTGATCAGAGTGGAGTAGACAAAGAAAGGAGCATGAGAGAGAGAATGCAGGTTAGTGAGATAGGAAATGACTATTGACTTTACATTTAAATTCTTGAGGATTGTAGCTGTTGGAGAAGCAAGTAAACAGAAGGGAATTCCACAAGTGGGAAGTGCAAGAAGCTGATGGAGTAGAATTTGTGCTTACATTTTATTGGTTTCACAGTGAAAGAGTGGGAACTAGTTGCTAATCTTGTGGTTTGAGTAAATTCATATATAGGGGGCACCAGTGAGCTAAGTTCATTGGAGCAGAAGCCGTGAAAGTATTTGTAGAAGAGACACAGGAAAGTTACATTGTGCCGGTGAGAAAGTGACTGTATCTGAGCTGCTAAGTCGGGATCATTACAGATTCTCCATGCTGGATTTTGTCAAGGACTCCTAGGTGGGTAGCAGGAACACCAGACTAGATATAGCAGCAGTATTCAATGCATGGGCGGATGGTAGATTCATATATATGCAGAATTGTTTCAGATGGGAAAAACTTCCTGGCCCTACACAGAGAACTGACCTTCTTAGAAGAGGATCTTTTTACCAAAATTTTAGAAAGGATTAGAAAAATAATTAAAAAATACATTGATCTTTCCTCTTAATATTTTGATGGAAATACTTTGTTTTTGTTAAATTTGATACCTTTTTTTTTTTCTTTGTACTATGCTGTTTTTTCAATAAATAGATTGACCGATCTTGACCTTCTGCTGATGCTTGAAGAATGCAACCAAATGATGGGAGGAAAGATACATTTCTCTGTGAAATTCCTTTGTCTTCGTTGTCCATACATTTGAATATTTTTTAATTCAGCCAATGAAAATTGTTTTTACAGTTACTGTGTTCTCAACCAACCTTTTAAATAGAGTTGAATTTTCCCACCAATTTTTCATTCTTACTTGGCGGGTAAAATGCTTGATCTTTTGTTGATTTGATCTCATGATTTTTTATGTCATGGGTGTTTTCTTTTATTATTTCCCTTGTAAATATGTAGTATTATGGTGTCTGTGGGATCAAAAGATGATCAATGGGTTCTTGTGGTTGATAGACAAAAAAAAATATAATGAGTGTTTGGATTGTAAGTCCTATTGACTAGGATACAAAGTGATGACCAGAAAACTGACTTTCTTAGCAGCAGATTTAGCTATGGATTCTATATAGTGATTCCACTTGAGGCCTGTTGTGAGAGTTAACCTGAGGAGGCGCAGTGTTTTGCTTTCAGGGAGACTAGCCTGATCCATGCTAATGGGGAGTGGGGTTGGATCGATCGTGTTGTATGTAATTGAATCCTGTTCCCTTATTGTCCTTTTCTCTCTTCTCTGATATTGTGGTTTCAGTTATTTTCCTTTATTAACACAACTTTCCAGGTTTTTTTCTTCATTTCAGCTGTGGTCGGGTGTTGAACTCACAACTCTTTGGGTCAAGTCACTGGATTACTTCAACCAATTACTTTATCCACTGGGTCATGTAATTGAAACTGAAATATTCAGAAAAGGCATGCCACATGGAACTAGAACAATCTGCGCCAGTGGATGAAATGAAGTGTTTAGATCAAAATTCTAATGTATATCACCTGAAGAAGGTCGAAGTGTAGAATAGCCGAAATGTTGCGAATATGACAATAAAGAGGAGGGTAACAGCCTGAACAATGTAAATCGTGTAAAGAGTTATAACAGAAATCTAAGAAATATTAAATCTTCAGACAAGTAACAAGTTTATTGCTGAAATCAACCATATAAATTAACCAAATAAATAAAAAGGAAAATGAAAGAGATGATATATAACTCTATCAAACTGGGCAACTGAAACGACAAAATGGAAAAAACCTTAAATTATGTTATTTCAACTTCAGGAATGAAGATTTAAATAAGAGAAAACGTAAGTTATAAAAACAAAAAAAAGATATTGAAAGTGCACTAATTTCACAACCTTCCACAGTAAATTTACTTACAGGATCATACAACATTAACCCTTTCTTACCAAAACTACTGCTAAAACTTCTTGTGTTCTGTTGTTGATTGTTCACATTGATTACTGATTATATACCAACAATCAACTAGCCTTGAAACATGCATTCCTTTCAAAAATTTGCGTTCAACCTAAAGTATGTTTGTGAAAAAGCCTAGTGGAATATTCTGAAGATCTTAATAACAGATCTGTCAAGCTACATGCAAAATACAATGCAAACACATTGCTCAGATTTTTCAGTCATTATAAAGATTGCAGAGCCATTCCAACATAGTGGTATACAACCTTATAAATTATAATTGCACATGAACAGAATGCAGCTTATTAACAGACTAAAAGACAATAAACAATAGGTGCATGTGAACTTCTAATAAATGATACAGTCCTAGCATGTATAATCATTGAACTTTCTGATACCACCTTGTCACAATCTGCTATCTTGAATCCTACACTAAGTGGATATTGGCACTATCAATCTATGAAATCTAAAACTAAAAACGTGTTATCATATTGGAAGTTTTATTTGGAGTAAAACATTTCTGCAGATTAAAAAATGTAACTTTAAATTCTAAACAAGTTTGGCATAGATTTTCATCAGACTAACATTATATTGGTTTAGTTTTTCAGGTTAAGGGATTTAAAGAGAAATGTTTCTTCTGGAGCCAACACAGAACATGTTCAGGCAGGCCTCATCAGAGTCATAAATAATTCAATAGGTTTTTTATTTGGTTGACTGAAAAGATTGTGCAAAGAAAAATGATTTGATCTTTCCCTTCATTCATCTCTTTTTGTCAGATTTCAAGCATTGAATAAAATAATAACCCACATGTGTGTGTGTTGGTGGGTATGATATGAGTGACACACAGGCATTCATTTATTTCTGGACGTGCATGAACATGTCTGGTTATCAACAGGCATATGTGATCAAATATAACCACATTTTTATAAGAAGAGAATTATATACATATAGGTGTAGCTTGAAATAAACAGGAACTTGACAGAAGAGTAGATAGACTAAATTATCACCCGGTTCACACTCCACCCACGTCTATTGAACAGGTGAAGAGGCTCATCCCTTGTTCCCTGGTTCGGATGTGGTTTCCAGTTTTCTCTTTTCCAATCTTTTTACTCTTTTTTTTTTCTTTGCCAATTGGAGTAGATAGACTAAACTATCGCCCGGTTCACACTCCACCCACGTCTATTGAACAGGTGAAGAGGTTCATCCCTTGTTCTCTGTTTAGGATGTACTTTCCAGTTTTCTCTTTTCCAATCTTCTTACTCTTACGTAGCCCCCTGCGCATCAGTGGCTACGTAATAGTGAAAAGATTGGAAAAGAGAAAGCCGGAAAGCACATCCTAAACAGAGAACAAGGGATGAGCCTCTTCACCTGTTCAATAGACGTGGGTGGAGTGTGAACCAGGCGATAGATAGATCTATCTACTCCTATTAGTCTTCACTTAACCTAACTGGAACAAGGCTTTGTAGAATTTTAAACAATTTTTTAAATTTTATAAATTAATATAATTAAAATTAAATTAATATAATTAAAAAACAAACAATGAAAACAGTTCTTGTAAAAATTCATTATACATCAAATTTTTTTTCTTGGAGACTATAAGTGACTTACTGTGAGTGTCACTATAATGTCCTTATTTTAAAAGCAATTAAAAGCTTATCTAATTAAATATTGTTTATTGCATTTTTTATTTTACGATTTGGACAAAAGCCCAACCGCTTGAAAAAAAAAAAGACAATTTACATTCCCCGAGTAGTCCTGTAATAATAAAAATTTTGAAAACAAAATTTAATTTCTTAAAATTTCATGAATTTACGTGGAGGTGGGTAACACATGTTAAAAAATATATGTATTTTTAACAAGATTTTCTAAAAATAATAATTTCAAAAATAATTTCATTCATTTGTATGTAAGTCCTGAAATTTTAATTAAAATGCAACAATTATTTGATTTTTGCAAGAATTTCCAAATTAATGTGTTTTTCATCGGGGTGAGGGACAAAACAAAAAAAAAAAACGAATTATGTTATTATCGATCCATTGTCAGCTTTGATAATAATGAATTCAGTTATCGCGAACGAAAATAACAAGATCTTTTTATCAAAATTTCGAACATTTACAAAGGATTAAAAAATTATTAAAAGATACTTTGATCTTTCCTTCTTAAATTAAGACTCTTAAGAGTCTTAATAAGAACAAATATTTTGATGTAAAAACTTTGTTTTTGTTAAATTTGATCCCTTTTTTTTTTTCTTCGTACTATGCTGTTTTTTTCAATAAATAGATAGACCGATCTTGACCTTCTGCTGATGCTTGAAGACTGCAACCAAATGATGGTAGGAAAGATATATTTCTCGGTGAAATTCCTTCGTCTTCGTTGTCCATACATTTGATTTGAATATTTTTTTTAATTCAGCCAATGAAAATTGTTTTTACAGTTACTGCGGTCTCATCAACCTTTTAAATAGAATTGAATTTTCCCGCCAACTTTTCTTTCTAACTTGGCGGGTAAGTTTCTTGATCTTTTGTTGAATTGTCCTCATGGTTTTTTATGTCATCTGTAAATATGTGGTATTATGGTGTCTGTGGGATTGAAAGACGATTGAAGGGTTCTTGTGGTAGATAGACAAGTCACAAAGAGTGTTTGGGTCGTGAATACAATTGTCTAAGATAAAAAAAAGTGATGACCAGCCTTCCTCCATTTCCCTTCGGAGTTTATGCCATAATTGTATTCATAAAATTTCATCTTATTTGCGTAAGGTATTTATTAAATTTTGGATTATTTAAAAAAAAAAAACAACAATAAAAAAAAACATAAATACTTAGTGATTTGCATTTAAGGCGGACCCGAAGGAGACTACCACCACCTTTAAATTTGTTGTTATTCATTTTTAATTACTTTTTCAGCGCATTCTTATCGATTACATAGTTTCCGAATATTAAAAAAAAAAATTGGAAGAATTTCAATATTTAAACAATTTTAGTTGGTGGGGGGTGGTCTCGGTTTCTCATAAAGTTATATAGTAAAATAGATCCTGCATTTTGAAATCACTCGCGTTGGGGGTGTTTTTTTTTCTTGTTTTTTTTTGAGTTGTTACTCTTCTTGTTTTTGTCTTTCAAGTTTTCTTCATTTCTTACGATGGCATCTTCCTCGGAAACTTCAAGAATGGCTTTATTCAAAAATTTCGAAAAGGATTCAGTTGTTCAATATGCGCAAGCAAAAAAGTTACTTGCACGGGATAGATGGTTGTATGAAAAACTGAGCCCCCCCCCCCCCCACTAAAATTGTTCAAATATTGAAATTTTTATAAATTTTTTTCTGTCAATCGGAAAGTTTAGGGTTTAATCGATAAGACTGCACTGAGAAAAGTAAAAAAAAAATTGAAAAACAATAAATTTAAAGGTGACGTTAGTCTCCTTCAGGTCCGCCGCGTTTAAAAAATAATTGGTACCACCAAAAATGAAAACAGAAAATTGACACTGATTTTTTTTTCTCTCTAAATCCGAATTCAGACAATTCTGATTCAAACGAAATTTTCAGGACTTATTAGTGTATAATTATTTTACCAACTAGATTATTTTATCAAAAACAAAAAAAAAATCAGGTAAAGGATGGTTGTATGGTTCACGCTCCTCCCATCGATATCGCTTTTATACTTTTTTCTTTAATTTGGCGAGTGTTCGTTCAAATTTTTATAGTTATCTAAAAATAAACCCCAGAATTATTGTCTCAGTAAAAAAAAAAAAAAAAAAAAAAGAGATATCCAGTGTGAATATACGAAAATTCAACCCAAAAACAATTTATAGTAAAACTTTTTGGGAGAATTGATGCTTACAAAGCCTGTTATTTTCTTTCACATTAGACAGAAAAAAAATGTAAATTTAATTTTTTTTTTAAATTACTTCATAAATAATCCCGTTGCTGTTTGGCACAATAATTTATTTTATTAAATAAAGATATATTTTCAAGTGCGAACGTTTTTTTAAAATAATTTTATTTTGCTTTTTTTTTTCTTTTTTTTTTTTTAATGGATGTCTTCTTCTTTTATATGCCCTGTCCTTTCAGGACGTAGGCGATCATGGCTTTCACATCTCCCTATCCCTGGTGGCTCTTAGCACGCTTTCTCCTGTACCACTCCACTATCTACCCCTGCTTAATCATGGTTACTTACGAAAAATGTATTAAAGCCAACATCGTGAAGGGGGTTGCTTCACAAGGAAACAACTCCTCGCTCGATAAGGACCGGCATGGGCAACAGGTGCCACCTGACCGTCATCCGTCGACTGTTAGCACCAACGGTGTAAAGGGGACATTTTGCTCCAAAAATTTATGGATGTACAATTACGAAAAAATTTTGGTATATCGTGTTGACTGACTACTATTCAATATCAGAGGAATATATATATTTTATATGTCCTGTTTCATCAGGATAAAAAATAAAGTTATTGTACTGGGTGATGGACTGGGGTAAGAAATGGCTCATGGATTTTCAGTCAGTCAGTTAAGTGCCATGCACGATACACGCTTGGGTGATCATGTCTCAAAAGAGACATGACTGACTGGGCAGAAGATTATCCCGCAGTAGGTTGCCATTGCTTTCTGCGGTAGACTGGTTGCCGACCAAGTCTATAGAACCCAATCTGTCCTATTATTTAACCTATAACTGGAGGGAAGAGATGGATTAATACCTTTTCCAAGGGTATTTGCGCATAAGTGAATGCAAGGAATTCAACTGGAATTTGAACTTGGTTCCCTGATTTCTTGTTCCGAGCTGATATCCACTGTGCCACAACGCACATCCTGAACTTTAATGTTTCTAAAATAAAACTGTACTCCTTTATCCACCATAGAAAAACTTTCCTACCTTCCATCAGTATTGATCTTACCAGTCTCCCTGAAAGCAATTCACTGCGCCTCCTTGGCTTCACTCTTTCAGCTGACCTCAAGTGGAAGAATAGCATCGAATCAATAGTTACATCTGCTGCTAGGAAGTTTTTCTTCTCAGAATCCATCTTGCACTTATAAAAAATCTACCATTCAACCGTATATTGAATACTGTAGCCATATCTGGTCAAGTGCTCCTGCTATTCATCTCGGGGTACTTGACAAAATTCAAAGGAGGATTTGCATTGTAATTGATCCCAATTTGGCTCCTTGACATCAGTCACTTTCTCACTGATGGGATATTTTTCTACAAATATTTTCATGGTTTCTGCTCAAGTTTATCTCCCTGGATCGCCGTCAGCACCTGAGCTACTAGTTTGGCGACTCGGTCCCACATTAAACAGTCAAATGTAACCCCCTAGCCGTTTTATTTGATCAGTTTCTTTTCTTGCACTTCCTGCTTGTGGAACTCCTTTCCGTAATCTTGCTTCCCTGACAGCTACAATCTCAAAAAGTTTTAGTGTAATATCACTTGCTATTTCTCTTTGCTGTTCTCTGACACCCACTGTACCTTGTTCTTTTTTTTTTTTTTTTTTTTTTTGCTGTTCTCCTTTCATGTAACCCTTTGTACACTAGTAGCAGTACTGCCTTGCTTTGGGTAAAATGATTATAAAAAAGAAGTTGAATAAAGGCTTCCAGAATAAAAAACATTACTAAACTATTGATTATATTAGGTGAAAGAAAGTTTAGCTTTAAACATAAATAAAATAAATTCTTGATTATTGCACTGCTTGCCTTTCATACTTTTCTGTTTTGCTTCTTTTTTTTTTTTCTCTTCTCCTGCACTTTTACAGACAGGGGTAGAAATATAGTCTCTATTTTGTCATTTGACCTCACTGACTAGTGTGTGTAAATAAAATGTCATTTTTATTCTGTTTTAAATAAAAGGTAAGCATTACTTCTAAAAAAATTCAGTTAATCCTTAAATTTACGAATAGATTGTGACAAAAAATTGGAATTTAGAGAGAATTTTAAATTTGTTGTTTACAGTTTTTGTATATAATAGTGGCAAGATGAGTGAGGATGAAGAAAGGGTAGCAATGTTTTAAAAGTGCCTCAAAAGTTTAGTTATACATGGAAAGTTCCTTTTTCACACAGATTAGGTTTAGACCATCATATAAAAAAAAGAACTGAAATTTTTGTTCAAAGAAGACACTTAGTGTATTTTGGTTATTCATGGCAGTACCTATAATATGATTAAATGAGATAAACTTAAATAAGCTAATTCGAGTGGCTAACATCCAATAGGATGTTACTGTCTGAATAGATTGTGGGAAAATAAAATTGATAAATAAAATAATAATGAATGATAAAAATAAGTACATTTTCCCATGATGCTAGGAGTAAAGAGACCAGAAATATGATAACCCCACTTGGCGTTAAGTCTATAAAAAAAAGATAAACATTTTCCTACCTAACTACTTTTCTCCAAGATGTAGAACCACATGATAATTACATTCCCACTGGGGAATGTTAGTTTACTCGTTCACTGATGACTGAACTCTCATTTTCACTTTTCAATGCTCACAGGTCTTCCAGAAACCTACACCAATGAAGTATCTTAAGTTTTTTCTTTGGTTGTTCCAACTCAGCGCAATGCTGCCTTAAGTTCAACCATTTTGAAAAGGTTTATACTTACCTTAATTTGTGGATCAAAAAGAAAACAAATATCCCATAAATATGTTGAAATCTTCCAATTTTAAAGTAAGTACAACTCGGTGCAAGACTGACTTCAACTCAACCATTAATACAATGCTTATACTTATTTACCCTAACTTCTGGACCAAAACGAAAATGGACATAGGCAAGAGACACTGATAAATTTGTTTCATGACATTTTATAGAAAAGAGGATAGACATTCTGTGGTAGAAACTCAAGTTTTTGTATGCTTTATCATGAATTGTTAACAAACTGAACATGCACCCTACCTTAAAATATACAAAAGTTTATAAGATAAGGCACAATAAATGAGATTTTGTTTGGTAATTGATTGTTGTTAATGATGATTATTGATATTAGAAGTTTCAAATTTTGTCTATGATCAGTCATGTTTTATTGGAGGTCACATTATTTGAAATAATGGTCAATTCTTGAATTAAACAAATATGTAAATTTGATTATTGTTTTTAGTAACTTTGCAAACTTTTAAAGTTTACAGCCATATTACATTGAAACAGCAATTCTCATCCAATTGCCAGAGTTGAGCAACATTGAACCTAGACAGTACCTAGATGAGTACTCACTCTGGAATACCAGGTACTGTAAGCTTGGATATACAAGTGTGTAACGGTTAAAGGCTCAGAATGAGAAATTGGAGAGTTGAGTTTGAATTCCAGTCAGGTTCATTATATTCACTTACATGCAAATACTCGTGGGAAAGGTATGAATCTACCTCCTCTTATCCCAGCTATGGGTTAAATAGTAAGACTTCAATCAGAAAATGATTGAGTCAGTTAAAAGCTATACGTGATACACACTTGGGCAATCATGTCTCTTTTGAGACATGACTGACTGGGCAGAAGATTCTCGCAATAGGTTGCCGTTGCTTTCTGCAGGAGACTGGTTTCCAGCCAAGGCTATAGAACCCAATCTGTCCAGTTATTTAATCCATAACTGGAGGGAAGAGATGGATTAATACCTTTCCCAAGGGTACTTGTGTGTAAGTGAATGCAAGGAATGAAAAATGTCTTTTATTTTTGTATTCAAAAATGTTTTTCTGAGAATAATTTTCTTCAAAAAATGTTTTTCCTTCAAAAATGTATATCTTTCTATAAAAGCCTGTTTTTATACTTTCATAGTGTTTTGACTCCTGTTTGGGGTTGTTAACTATTTGCCCATACCTGGGACCCTAGTAATGTTTTAGCTTGAAATAATTTCAAAAGGTTAAAAACAATGTTTGAGATGAACTGCAGAAATTTGTGTCTGTAGAGTGGGAAAAAAAAGTTGTTGAATGTTTCATTGAGCATTTGTGCATCACTCACTCAAACATTTCATCCATTTTGTTGTTTTTTTTTAATTCCGATAGTGATTAGTACTGTACTCAGATTTATCAACAAAACCTCTGCATCCAAATTCTACAGGTTGGCACCAGATTTGACAGGCTTTGATTTACAATTCTCATTTCATTCTAGATATTTGCCACATTTTCTCTCATGAGCTAGTTGAATGTTCTCCTCCCATGGCACAGTCATATATTATGTTTCCTGGTGACATTTGGAAATATACCTGGTGAAGAGTGGTTCCAATGATGTGGTCTGGGAATTTCAGTTGATTTCCAAAATTCACTTGAAGTTGCCAATGGTGTGCATTGTTTAATACATTTGGTTTTCCTTTTGTGAAAGTTTGTGCTACAATTTTTTTTTCTTTTGTCCTTGATTGTTATTCATTGATTATGACATCCTACTGCCAATGGGATTGATCTTAGGGCCTCATTATGGCATCATCTATAACATCTCCCTTGCAGTTCTTTCAGCTACTTAGTGTATGCTGAAGGCATCCCCCCTGCATTACACAATGAGCATGGCATCTTGCTTTTCGTAATAGAAATGCTATTTTTTCCACTTTGCCTCATTTATGCCTGTATACAGGACTAGGTAGATTGTCATAAAGAGCTTGCATTGTAAATTTGATGTAGCTGTATTCATGTTCTCACAATCCATATTTGGCAGTAAGACCTGATTTGAAGGTTGTGAGGAGCATAGAACCACCTCTTAATTGCTGTTGTTCCCAGTTCCATGCTGACCTGGAGTGGTAGCACCTGTTAAGGTCCCAGCTATGGCCAAATAGCTGAGTCTGAGTTTTGTTTCACGGTATATCAACCTCTTTGGGTTACTTAATGCTAATAAGGTGGAGTTTTAAGGTATTTTTTAATGTTCAGTTATAGTGAGAAGGTTGATTTAGTCAGATTGTGAGAAAAACAAATTTTTATTGTATTTTTTTATTTTTTATTTTACAAAACTGAAAATATCTATTTTTCCTTCAAAAATGTATTATGGCTATATTTTTTTTTTTTTCAAAAATGTGCTATGGTAATCATTTTTTTCCTTCAAAAATATATTGTGGGTAATGTTTTTCCTTCAAAAGTGTATATTTTTCTACATGCAGTATGGCATGCTTGGGAATCAGTTTTGAATTGATCTAGTTGTCCTGATTTATCTCTTGGTTAGCAAAGGTTGCAGCTCATTGTATATTTCCGTTACTGTTGTTTGATTTCGTATTCTATAGTAGAATTTTCTTCCCCTCTGCTTTTCACTAGTTTTTCAGTGAATGTTAGAATTGACATTTCTTTAATTTTGAGGTGGAATTTGTTTGCTTTGCCCATTTTATTAGAACTAGTTACGTTGATTTTTAAAATTCATTTTGGTTCATTTTATATACTTTTCCAATGCTGCCAAATTCATCTTTGATCGATGACCGATGTTGTCATCACTGCTATATTGTCCATGGATGCTCATATTGCTGTGTTTTTGCTTTGATATTTGGTCCCTGCATTCAGCTTCAGTCCACTTGATTTTTATGGTCATTACAAAAATTCAACAGTGTTGTGAAAATGGTGCAACCATTTTTTAATAGATACTTATTGGAGGTTGTGTCTTGAAAATTCTCTTAAAATTGTTGTAGTAATTGTTGATTATTACTCATTTCAGTGGATATATGATACTTTTGCACTGATTCTTTCATTAATTTATGAGGAACAGAACAATAGTATTTTGCAAAGTCTAAACAAAGAACTGCCAAATTGTCTTCATTTTCTTTAGCCTTTCTTAAGTTGGGACATTACTTCGATTTGTTTCTAGTGTTATATCCTGCATATGGTTGCAATAGGACAAATAAAGATAAAGTACCTAATGACATGAGCAAGACAAGGTACCCAACACTGAGATCCTGTCATGAGCTGGTCTGCCTACCATGTTGACACTCCTTAAACACTGCAGACTCCTCTGGCTAGGCTACGTCAACCCTATGCCAGACAGTCGCATTCCAAAAGATCTCCTATATGGAGAGCTGGCCTCTGGAAGAAGACCCACTGGGCAGCCACAACTGTGGTATCGTGACATCATAAAACACGATATGAAAGCTGTGGGCATCAACACGGAGTCATGGGAGAGCGTAGCAGTCAACCGGTTCAAACTGAGAGGAACTCTGGCCCAACAACTTAAATCAAGGGAGAAGTAACTAACACAAGTCGCCATGGAGAGGCGGGTTTGCAAGTAGCAAAATGACAGCTCCGACAGACCAGAAATGAAACATAAATGCAGCCTCTGCAACAAAGACTGTCACTCCCGCATCAGTTTCTACAGTCACAGATGTCAATGCTCCAGTCAAGCAAACAACTAGGATGCTATCCATGGTCAACCCTGACTAACAAAGACCTACTACTAATACCATGAGGTAGAAACAAAAGGAGACGAGATGTTAAATCTCTGTATTGCCATTATAATGGATCAGGGCAGTATGTTTCATTGTAGGCAAGGTAAATGACCTAGAAGATGGGGAAATCATTTGTGTATGTGCCTGATATTAAAGTTTGTGTTATTAGGTCTGTTAACTGAGAAAACACTGAACTCTGTGACTGCCTGCCATTTTGTTTTGATATCATGAAAAAATCCTTTTAAGCAGCTAGGTTGCATACATCTTTCAGCAATATCTTTTTCTTGCTTTTTGCAACATTTCTGATTGGTTCTGATGTTTAAATTGTATTTTCTATTTGTTTTGTGAGCTGGATGTAATCCTCAAAGCCCCTGCACAGAGAGCAACTTTTTTTATTTTTAATTTTGCTTTTGTAGTGTTCTCATCTATCCCTTAGATTTTGATGTGGAGTAAATCGGGAAGAAATCTCATTGGCGGTCGAGTATAGCGCTGACATTCTCACTATTCTATGTATTTTTCTGAAGAAGCCTGGTTATTGGTCTGGCTTGAATATAAATAAAAGTATTTCAATAAAGTAAATATGCAATATGTCATTTTCGAGTCAGCTTTGTAGATTAAAATGGGCAAAAGAGTAAATTTAAAAAAAATAAATCAAATTGGACACAAGGCTAATATGATATACATTAGAGTATAATGGGAATTTTTATGAGTTTTTATGTCAAAATTAGATTTTTAGAGGGGTTAAAATTCAAGCCTCATACTATATAGACAACGTTGGAATTTCTAGCAACTCTTCTGGATGGTCTTTTTGTTTAAGCTGATGAATGCTGCTATAATCCTTGCTCTCATTCATCTTTGGTATTACAAAGAGTTTTGTTGGTCTCTGGCTCAACTATACCTCAAGGGAGTTGCAGTCTGGGGAGTTAGGTGGCTAGTTGTAAGGAATTATTTGGTCATAGAAATTGTCTGGCAACTACGATGGAGGTCTTCTGTTTTTGTGGCATGGTGCAGTCCTGTTGTCAGGCATACGGACTTCTAAAAACCACCCTCTTGACCCAGGAAAGCATTATCCCCTCAAGGCACTTGATGTGGGCTTCTATGTTGATTGTGATGCTCTGTGGAAAGATGAATGGGGGTATAAAGTTGCGATCACTAGTGATCATTCCAAACACCTTTGTAATCACCATTAGACTCATCCAATTTTTTCTGAATCCTCTGCACTGTCCTCAGATGAATATCCAAACACCCTGGAATGTTCTTATTAGGGCTTCCAAATAATATAGCATGCCATCTCCAAATTTATGGTGGAGAGATTTGTCATGATACTCTTTTTCTCCCAGAAGACTGAACCGACTATACGGTGCAGTTAACAAAATCAAACAACATTCATGCATGAAATTAAAAATATAAAATGACAATAATTTCTGACACTATTTGAAAAGGCAATAGTAAATTGAAAAGATAAGAAGACAAAAAACCACTAATTTTCAACTTGACTGAAGATATACTGATGACCAGATAAAGGAAAACAGAAAATAGTACTTGAAGTCTTTAGTCCGCTAGAGAGGAATGGTAAAACAAAGGGACCATCTGGTTTTGGTCAGGACTGCGATAAGTGAAGGCATGTTCTAAGGACTCTCTGGGAAGGCAAATAGAGGAATTTGCCACCCCAGGCTGCATATTTTTGGTCAATTGTTAAAAACTTTTAATATAGTGATGACCTGATGAAGGAAAATAGGGAAGGAAATGAGTTTTTGAAAACAGTCCATCTGGTTTTCGTCAAGACTGACAGAAGTGATGGCATATTCTAAGGACCCCTTAGAAAGAATACATGAAATTTTTATGACTACTGTATAGAAGTAGCTGCTGGACATGAAATTTAGTTGATTAAATAAAAACTAACTTCTAAGAGCAGACAGGCTTCCAAAAGAGAAAATAGATAAGAAAAGGAATCAAATTTTTCGTCTGCTGAACTGTGATAAAACATCTCAAATCAAGGGTTTGTTCTCTTTTTTTTTGTCACTTGTTGGCACAAAGAATTAAAATGATGGAATCCCTGGCACAAAAATGAACACACGAAAAGGCATAAGAGTGAATTTAGGAGTGTTACTTAAAATATGGCCATTTGGACTAGACCATGCTCCTTGGGTGGTGATGGTAAGAGGCACTCAAGTAAAATAGGAGGGAGACAGGTTTGGTCAGATGACCAAAGAGGAAAAGCTCATGTAGAATTTCAAGGAGAGAGGAGATACTCCCTCATACTTGGGCATTTGTAAGGAGGGCCGTGATTGATTGTTTGGGGGAATGCTAGCATACCCAGAGCATGTCATACCCAATCCCCACTGGATGCGGGACTCCATACAAGCAAGATATTTTGAATAGCAAAGTGAGAGAATGCAATCAAGACTGAGACTGGTACAGTACAGAGGCAGACTGGAGAAGAGAGATGAGATCACTGCTTCCCCTGATCTGATGTGATTTGCTGCCCTGAAGAAAAATGTCTGACTTAAAGCCTTGTTCCAGAAGACTGGTTAAAAACCAAGTCAACAAACACTGTCATGATAATCAGAAAGAGTTGATAGTTATTGCATGGAGAATATAGACTTGTCTCAGTCATCAATAACCTTACTAACAACATTGTATCCATGAATTGCAAAGAAAACCTTTTCTTTTATCCAAGTTTTTTGTTTTTGTATGACTTCACTCTGACTGGACCAGACAGTCATCAATTCCAGTTGAACCAAGCCAGTTTTGCGACCAGTTAACACAATATGAAAAAGGACAAGACTTTGGCAAAAGCAATCGACTCAATGATCAGTCGAGGGGATTGAGCTTGAATATGGACTGGCCCAGTGGGTGGATGTTGTACATTTGCCATCACATCTTGTACATAAAGTTGGCTTATAAAATAGGGGGAATTGACTTTTCACTTTTTAAGAAAATCAATCAGTGTTGCACTCTTTGTGAAAGCTAGGTTTGATGTAATTAGTACTGATGCCAAAAATTAGATTAATAGTTTTTACCAATTCTTGAGCATTTTGTTTTAAATATCATTTGAAAAAGATTGTACAGAAATACTTAATTTCTGAAGGTTTTTGCTTACAGATTTAGAAAGGAAAGTTGTTTTGATGGTGGAAAAAAATGATTGAAGACAAGATGCAAAGTCAGGACTGATAACATTGCAGATTCTCCATTGGATTCTCAAGAATCTCTAGATATATAGCAGAAGGACTAACCCAGATATGGCAGCAATATTCAATGCAGTAGATTTATAAAGGTGTGAGAGAAATTGTCTAGAATGATTGAATTGTATTAGTCCAAGATTTATTTTCCATGCTTTATTTATTTTTTTTTTTTCCTGTATGAAACTTTATTCTTTTTAGGTTTGCTTTTCCTGTGATATTGAAACAAGCTTATATAAATGCAATTTCCTTGTTATCATGTACTTCACGAGTTCAGCCTCATGCATTGTACTATTGAAGCCAGCCATGATTGATTTTTGGGGATCTGTAGTCAGCTTCATAATGGATCACGCATTAGTTAAAAAAATTCACTTAGGGTAATCAATCTGGTCAGGGTCAACAGAAATTTCTTTTTAATCAGTTCACCCCAAGCAAGGTGCTATTTTTAACTGCTTTTTACATTTAATGGCTTTGTTTTATATCATGACACCAAATAAGTTTAATTTGTTTTTTGTTTATTCATTTCACCCCAAGCAAGGCAATAATGTCACCAAGGGGCTACTGGGTGAATTAGAATGAAAACACTTTAGAAGGAACTGGAAACACAATTCAATTATAAGGATAAGGGGGATAGATAATAACTGACTCTTGAAGTTGTAGTGTTCATTTTCAGAGCAATAGTACCATAGCTTTTTTAAAAGTCTATTTCAAAGATTATCAATCATATAGTTTTTAATTTTCCTCTGATGTATTTTCTCAACTGTTCTTTTTGGTTTATTTGTTTAAACTTCTGAAATGAGGCAGTATTTACAATATTTACTTTGTTTGGGCTGTTGTTCTCACCTTTACTACCATATTCACAATCTTGTACACTCCAGCCTTCTTTAGGTGATTGGAATTTTGAACAAAGACTCTTTATTTTGATCACTGGGGCATATTGTTCTCATTCTATGAGTTATGCCACTTCTGGATGTCTTAGTTATCTCACTTTGACTCAACTCTAAGTTATTTCTTCACCACTGCTCACAACTCTTTGGGCCAAGTCACTGAATCGAACCAACACTTTTATCCACTGGGCCATGTGTCATTGAGGACTTCAGTGTATTAATTTTTTTGGACTTAAGAGCATAACGATGTTTTCTAGTACTCGGTATTATTGGTTCCCATATCGTATTCATTTCAATGTTTGATTGGCTTCCAATCACCTGAAGAAAGCCAAAACGTTTTTCTGGTTTATATAGAGCTAAAAGAGGAAAAAATGAGAAGTTTTTTTGAAAAATCAAATTAAAGGGCCAACATAAACATGTTTTCTTTTTATTTGGTGTATAGAAATAAAACTAAATAAAACCCACAACCTTGTTACATGGTATGGGCTTATATGATAACATATTGCATTGGCATGTGACAAACAGATCTTAAGGTTCAGACATGCTGTTAAACTTATATATATATATATATATATATATATATATATATAAGTCCACACACAGGTAACAGGCTGATTGAAATACTGTCACCTCTGGGTATGTATTTCAGTGTCTAGTTTTATATTTACATACTTTTTATCTCTGATATTGAGCACTTTAATCCATAAATATAGCATACTTTTAAACTATATATATATATATATATATATAATGTTTAAGTAATAAAAATCTGTCGGATTAATAAGACTCATTACTTCTTTAGAAATTGCTTTGTTTATGTTAAGATACAAAACTAAGCAGATATGTATATTTTAAGTCAGAGAAAATTTGCATTTAAAGGCAATATTCAACATTGTTTGGTCATCAATTAACTTCATGGCCGAGAGGTCTAAATCATTTTGAATCTATCAACAGTTTCCCCCAGTCCAGGGTGATGCAGAATCCTGCCAGAAGAAGCATATTTTTCTATAAGATAATTTTTTTCCATTTTGCCATAAATTTTACAAACAATTTCTTGATATATAAAAATTTATTTATTCGAGCAAGTATCTTAGACTTTTGTGTCATTTTTTTTTTTTTAAATTTTTTATCTTTGCTGAAAGAGCAATAAATTAGAGAGCCTGTAAACTAGTCTTAACAAGCTTGTTAGTTTTTGAATTAAAATTTTCTCTAGCTGAGTAATGAGAATAATGATGATCATTATTGACCTACAAGAATTGATTGTTGGGAGGTTTTCTCTTGAATAATTCACACAATTCAATATAAAACTGGTTATTGTTTCAACTTGTTTTCACATAGCAACAAGGGAATTAGCCACTAAAACATTAAAAGTACCCTATTCATTTGGGAAGAGAGAAAAAGAAGTAAAACAAATCAGAAAGGACATGACAATAACTTGATAAATATTAGAAAATATATGTCAGTGTGTTTATGAGTAACAGGGACAGGTCTATGGTTTACAAAGTTAGTAGCTTTCCATATGTATTTGTCCCACTTGTCTTTCATTGGATTTAACCTTCCTCTATGAAGAATGCTATTGTGGTCTTGAAATGTTTTCTGCTGTGCATATGGTGGGATCAGCTCAGTGTAGTTTATTATGAGCTTCTCAAACCAACCGAAACCACCACGGGAGATTGCTATCAACTACAATTTATGTGTTTGAGCCGGGCATTGGAGACAAAACATCTACTGTATGAGCAGAGACACAACTGGGATTTTGCATAATGATAATGCTAGGTCACATGGTGCAAAACTGGTGAAAACGTACTTGGAAGCACTTAAATGGGAAGCCCAACCGCACCTGCCATATTCACTAGATATTGCCATGTCTGATTATCACTTGTTCTGATTAATGGCAAATAGCATGGCTTAAAACAGCGGTTTCATTCTGAGGAAGATGTCAGAAAAATGGGTTGACTCATGGTTAGCCTCAAAAGACGTCTTTTTTCCGTCATGAAATTAAAATGCTGCCAGAAAGATGTGGAAAAGTAGTGACTAAGGATAGGCAATACTTTTAATGACATGCTTCTTAATTTTTGAAAATAAAACATTACTTTTCATGAAAAATTAGCAAGAACATATTCAAGGTGTTATATATATATATGTGTGTGTGTATATGTGTGTGTGTATATATATATATATGTGTGTGTATATATGTGTGTGTGTGTATATATATATATATGTGTGTGTGTGTGTATATAAGAAAAAGTGCGAGAAGCCTTGAAAGTTTGGTTTAATGTGTAAATTTATTGTAGCTCTATCTATTATAATTATTACTTGCTTTTTGTAAGATATATTAAGTGTCCATAATGGTATTTGTTGCTACATGTGTTTCAAGTCTAAAGTTAACTTTCTTCATGCGAATAAACTTCTGATTTCACATGTCGAGAATTGTTTGCTCTTCTGATGGCCAAAGTATCGTTTGTGTGTGTATATATAATGTGACTCATTAAGCTGATAGTTCTGTGTAGTTCACACTCGTTTGCACCTGGTTTCTTCGGCAGTGCTATAAATATCGACTTGCATAGGTCGTCTGGTATTATTCCACTGCTATAAATTTTGTTTATTATGTCGGTAATTTTTTCTATGCCATATTCTTCTAAGGCTATCAGCAGCTCTATCACTATGCCGTCTGGACCAGCTGCTTTGTTTCTGTTCATTTTGGCCATTGCAACTTCCACTTGGATTTTAGTATTTTCGGCCCATCCATCTCCTTGTGTATTCTCGGTTGTTCTCTCCTGTCGCAAAAAAGATCCTTTATATACTCTTCCCATTGCTGGAGTATTTCTTCTTTCTCTAAGATGATTGTTCCATCCTTGGATTTTATGCATCCTGTTGAGGAGCAGGTTTTTTGTCTTGTCAGTTCTCTTATCTCTTTATGCATCTCTGCTTTATTTGTCCTGCTCATTCTCTCTACTTCTGCGCATTTGTTGTTGAGCCATTCCCCTTTGATTTGTCTGCATTTGTTCCTTATCTCCCTGTGAAGTTTCTTGTACTCTGGTTTCTTTAGTCTTCGGAGTTTCACCCTTAGTTTGCAAATGACTGGGACATGGTCGCTTCCGCAGTTGGCACCTGGAAGTGTTCTAGCAGGAGATGGAAAGTGCGACACGGAGATCAGAAGGCAAAAGGGTGCATTCCAGAAGCTGAGCAAAGTACTAACACACAGGAAAATTTCACTAGAAACAAAGAAAAGTGCTGGATTGCTATGTGATGTCAGTTCTTCAATATGGCAGTGAATGCTGGACAATATCATCGAAAATGAGGACAAAACTGGAAGCAGTGGAAATGTGGTTCTACAGAAGGATGCTGCGGATATCGTGGACTGAACATGCAAGCAACGATAAGGTGTTGGAAAGAATGGCAACTAAAAGGAAATTAATACCGAGCATCAGGAAGAGACAACTGAAGTTCCTGGGACACGCAATGAAGAAGGAGAGCTTGGAGAACCTGATACTGACTGGCCAGATAGAAGGAAAGAGAGACAGAGGAAGGCAGCGGATAACATATTTGCAGGGCCTGGTCGGGTGGATGACGGAACGGGGGTTACCAGGAGTGACAGGAACAAACAAGCTAAGGGCCACAAGGGATAGGGAGACGTGGAGGGCCATGATCGCCTACGTCCTGAAGGGACAGGGCACATAGAAGATAGATAATGAGATTTCACGGCTCCCTTATCAACTGCTCCTCAGACCAAATTCATACAACAATGAATGGGTCAAATTTATCCAGAAAAAGTCAAGTAAAAAAGAAGAAAAGAATAGGGGAAAGGAGGTTAACTTACGTGTTAAATCTTGTGGCGGCCTTGGCCTAGATTTACAAAAAACAGTTGTTATAAAACATATTGGTAGTAATAACATAAGAAAGAAACTAATGTTATTATTACTGCCAATGTGTTTTACATAATAATATAATACTGTTATTCTTACAATTAGAATTAATAAGAAAAACTAACAATTCATTTTTCTAGCAAAAATTCAACCTCTAATTTTTAACTTTGAATGTCATGCATCTAAAAATAGACAACTAGAAACCCAAGTCGAGATTCACTGATTTCTTTAACAACTGTTTTTTGTAAATCTAGGCCAATGCTGCCAGGTGACACTAAGATTTAACACTGTTAAGTTAACCTCCTTTCCTCTATTCTTTTCTTCTCCTTTTCTTTCTCTCGTTTCTTTTTTCGTCTTTCTTTTTTACTAGACTTTTTCTGGATAAATTTGACCCATCATTGTATGAATTTGGAAACTGAAATAAATTACCTATGGGTTTATAAAAACATCCAACTTTTATTCTTGATTTTATTTATTTATTTATTATATATATATATATATATATATATATATATATATAGTCATATCATGTTGAATAAACCGGTTCTTGCTTGATCACCAAAGTTAAGCAATGTTGAGCCTGGTCAGTACTTAAATGGGTGACCGCTTTGGAATACCAGGTGCTGTAAATGTTTGACAGATGTGCATTGTGGTGTAGTGGATGTCAGCTCGGAAAAGGAAATCGGTGAGCCGAGTTCCAATTCCAGTCGAACATTCTACATTCACTTATGCACTGGTACCCTTGGGAAAGGTATTAATCTGTCCCTTCCCTCCAGTTATGGGTTAAATACCTGAGGTCTGCTGTTCATGCGATCCATGGCGAACTTCTGCACCGATTGTTTGTTATCAGCAGTTCCAAAAAGTGTGGATGGTGCTACACAAGCCTTCACCACTCAAAACAATTCTGTGTGGCAGTCTAACTCTGTTAGACACTCACACGTCGAAATCGATGGGAGAGTTCATAATATATCCACAACACACACACAACCAATTATATTTTTTACAAAAATCAAGTGCACAATAACTTCAGACAGGACGAATCTTCACTTCACAATATCATCCAAAATTATGCTGCACTGACCAATTCAAACAAGAAAATTAAAAAATTCCAAACTGCGAACCTCATCATCAATAGTAAAAATTAACCAGCTTAATTTAAACTTCAGAGAACCAGTGTCATTTACGAATTTATGTCCTTTGAAGAACTGTGTTCCTCAACTTTCCAAATTTGCAAACAATTACATTAGCTGCACCACCACAAAATTGATGAAAAGATTGACATTGAACCTTTCCCACAACAGATCTGTCCGATCTCATTAAAACACACCTTGAGATCTTCCAGGATGTATCAGTGATATCCTCGTTGATAATACATACATAATAGCATCATCCACATGCAAAAGAAGATTAAAAATAATGGAGGCATTACTAATAAAAGAGAAATCCTACATTTAATAACAGTTATAATCATGGTAATGTCTTTATCGTGTTTGGTAATTAACACACACAAGACATATGCATAAACTTTACACTGGATTATCTCTAAGTAAAACAAAATTAATTTTTGATAATGGCTAAAAGTATAGCTGAAAGTGCCCAAAGGTATGAAACCTTTCGACAATTTTTATGATTTGAGTTCTAAAAAAAAAAAAACCATATGAACACATGAAAAATTATATAAAAAAGTAAATAATACCTTGTCTGTCATTTTTAATGAAACCTGCATCAGACATTGTTGCTCAAATACACTATATATGTATATATACATATGCATGCATACACGCATATGCAGGTTTTATTAAAATGACAGACAACAGATTATGGTTCATTTTTTTTTTATGTAATTTTTCATGTGAACTTTGCATTTTTATGTAAAATAACATCCATCTCTGATAATGGCTAAAAGTTTAAGTGAAAAGTGCTCAGATAAACAAAGCATTCGGACAATTCTTATATAATTTGTCTTCAAAAAAAAAAATCATACAATCATATGAAAAATTACATAAATCTGAATCATAATACCTTAATGAAACATATATATATATATATATATATATATACATACACACACATACACATATGCCACAGCTGACTACCGGGCACACAGGGTCCGGGCTGATCTGGGCAAGGAAAAATGTCTTGTCAGAAATCAGACTAAACAATTCACGAAAAAAAAACAAAAAAACAAATAAAACATCTGAATGAACGCAGTAAAAATCTGTTGGTTTATTTATTAATTTTGGGAGAAAAGACTGGTTATACTCAGACAGTCCGAACCTGATTTCCTGCTTTCGTTTACATTCTGTGCCTAATTTCTTTTGGAAGAAAGAGCCGAAAAAATCCGCAAAAATCAGTTTCTGGAAATGGATAACACTGATGACGTCATCACTAATAAATCCAAGCAATTTTCTCTGTGCCTGTTGTTTTTTTTTTAGCATCAGCTACAGCCCTGTGTGTGTGTGTGTGCGCATGCTTTTTTTTTATTTTATGATTTAATTTAAACTTGAAATTAAGATGTAAATTGTCAAAAGTTGAATTAATATAAAGACTATTTTCAGGGTAGAGGGTATACAGTTTATGTATCAAGGAGAATTACTTGTTGCTTTTAGCTGAGGGAAAAAAATCAATACTTGCTAAAAGGTCTATGTAGAAAATCTATATTAATTCAGGTCAACGTATTAGAGCAGGTATTCATTTATATGTTTACATGTAATTATCAATTCACTTACTTTGTCACCGCTAATATGAAGATGCGTGCATATGGTTTGTGCATGATGGAGCTCCAGCACGTTTTAGTAACATTGTTTGTGATGCACTTGATGACATCTTCCATGAAAGATGGATTGGTAAGGGAAATCAGTTCCATGACCCTATGTTCCCCTGCCCCTCACTCATTTGGATTTTTATCTGTGGGGCCACCTAAAACAATTAGTTTATGCAAGAGACATTAATAATACAGACACACTTCATCAATGTATTATGGGTGGTTGGGAAACCATTTGACACTGTGTGGGAGTATTTGAAAGGGCCTGCCAGCCAATCAATGACCCTATGGGTGCTTGCATGTGTAGAAGCAAGCGGAGGATGTTTTGAACATTTGTTATGAGTTGTTGTGCTGAGGTACAATGATGATCTTTTGGGCATGTTCATGTGAATATTTTTGTTTTGGTTGCCCCCAAAGTTTGAAATGTGTTTTTAGATTGTACATTTAACAGTCTACCATAAACTTTAAACTTAGTAATTCGAAAATGAAATATTTGCAGATGTGTGTATAGGGAGGTTTGTCCTCGTTTTGGTGTGAGAAACCCACCCTCAAAGTTTGTAAAAGTATTTTTGATACCCATCCCTGTGTGTGTGTATATATATATATATATATTTCATATGTGAGAATTTAATTGCAGGGACATTTGATCATGTTTGTAATTCGTGAGTGGTGGCTACTCCAGTCGACTCCTTATGGCAGGAATAGTGGTATTTGGAATTCATGGTTACAAATAGAAAATGAGACTTAATTTTAATTATGAGACAATCACTTCTATCTCTGCAACATATTTTTTGTATATGCTTGTTATATTTTTAATAAAAACATTACATTTACACTATCTCTCTCTCTTTTTATATATATATATACACACACATATACAGTAGGACCTCACAATACAAGTTCAATTTATTCCTAGACCGAGCTGTATTGCAATTTATTCATATTACAAAGCAGTTTTTCTCATTGAAATAATAAAAAATAATCCATTCCAGCCCCACAAAACCATCAAAATGCTTATTTTAAATTTTTTTTAAGAAAGTACACTTAGAAAAAAATGAACAATAAAACATAAGAGAATACAAGAACATGTTTTATTAAGTTAACCTTAAAATGGGGACTATCATGGTGTAAGGAAGAGGCTTAAGCAGGGAAGAGGTTAGTGTCTATCAGAAGAATCTCCTTCCATTAAAAGGTCAGGTGGGAGAATTTCTGGTGATATAATTCTGTCATCAACATTTACTTTGGCACTTTTGGCCTCATTTTTGGCTTCACTTTTAACACTTGCAGATCATTTCTTGAAGAACCTATCAAGAGAAACCTGGCTTGTTCTTGATTTTAAAATACCACAAAATAGTCAATACCATTGTTGTTGAACAAAGCAGTTGCATCACTCACATGCGCTTAATTTTTAATACAACCCCCCTCTTACAGCAAATGGACCAGTGAGTGATTTCCAATTTTAAGAAATTGTATGCCAAACATCTGTTTTTGTCAGTGATTTGATGTTACCAAGAATACAAACCTAGTCCTTTATGAGTTCTGAAAAAATCCCTTTAACATTGTGAATTGCCTCTACATCATTGATGTGAGTTGGTAAGGCATAACAAGGAGAAATTCTGCATGGAGAAAGCTGTAGCCTGAATGTTTCTCCAATAGAATGTAAACGCAAATTCTACTCCAGCAGCTTCTTTTCTTGCACTTCCTGCCTGTGGAATTTCCTGCCATTTACTTGCTTCCCCAACAGCTACAATCTCTGGAAGTTTAAGTCAATAGTCATCTCCTATCTTGCTAACCTGGATTCTCTCTCTCTCATGCTCCTTACTTCGTTCACTTCACTCTCAGTACC
The DNA here is from genome assembly GCA_037127315.1 of Ascarosepion bandense. Taxonomy (NCBI): domain Eukaryota; kingdom Metazoa; phylum Mollusca; class Cephalopoda; order Sepiida; family Sepiidae; genus Ascarosepion; species Ascarosepion bandense. The sequence continues at coordinate 1,070,959 of JBBBDQ010001125.1, forward strand.
TTAACCTTCTCTTACCCACTTCCTGACACTCTCTCATAAATTTCCTCCTATGTAACCCCCCTGCGCACCAGTGGCAGTAGACTGCCTTGCTTGAGGTGACAAAAAAAAAACAAAGGTCTATGACATCTTAGATACCTTGGAATCTCATGCATTTGTTTCCACATACCATCCATTTACCAAAAAAAATTTGCAAAATTTTCTTTCAGAATTTTTTTTGTTGTATTCTTCTTGATGTTGTCCACTCAGTTATCTCTACCCTATTAACAGCAATTTTGGACTGAAGGTCTAGGAGCATTATTGATAGATTTGATTAATGCAATGTTTTGCCTAAAAATAATAAAAACAAAAAATACAGAATATGAAGACCGTTTTCAAGTTTTTTATGAATACAGCTGTCATACAAAAGCATTTAATAACATCTCTTTGCTGGTAATGACACTTGTCAGAAGATTAAGATACACAGCACTAATATCTCTCCAATTGGAAACCATGTTACATCAAGGGCACAGAATCTGTTCTTCAGATAATCAAAATAGCTTTACATTTTCCAGACAGACCTCCTGTATATGATGTACACCTCTATATAATTGTGGAGAATTTAATGACAAGATGAAAAAAAGCCTAATATTAGGAATTTCCTTCTTCAAAGACTTAACTAATAATGGTTTTGTTGGTAGAATCTTAGGTAGTGAGGACAAAACACAAGAAATGCTAATTGCAATTCTGTATTGAGAAACAGTGAAAATGCAGGAATGCTTAACAAGAAATTTTTAAATCTTTGGCATTCAGTATATTCAAATAGGGTGATTCATAACCTAATTATTGTCTTGATTTGGTTGCATAACTTGGCTAACCTGTCAGTTTTCTATCATTTTTATTTTCTTTATTTTTTTTTATTGGTATTGTTTTTTTTTAAGATGTTTTTATTATAGTAGTTTTATGAGGAAAGGAACAATGTTGTATGATCCTGAACATGAATTTACTATGGAAAACTACAGAATTCATGCATTTTTAATGATTTTTACCTTACTAGATTACTTTCTCTGTTAAAGCTGCATTCTTGAATGTAAAAATATGGTCAGGTCTATTATAATGAATGACTATAAAGTGTATTGTTTTGAAAAACAAATCCCTTTTGTGCTTATTTAAATTTCTAGTTGTTTCACTTATGAATTTCTTTGGAAATTTTTGTACTCTCTTCCACCTGTCATATATGGGAGAATATATCAATGTCAGGCAAATGACAAAGTGGAATAAGTCTGTGTAATGCATTTTGTCCAATGGAGTCCTTTGAGAAGATAAAAAAATGTTATTCATTTCTCTAAAACACACACACATACACACACACACACATATATATTTGATTGCTTCCAGTTCTGATCAAAACTAAGTTGTTTTGTCATCAGTCAGAGATTCTATCTTTAAGCTATTGGTGCATGTCTGAGAGAGAGGGGGAGATTTTAACATGTTATATATGCAGTGTATACACATGTCATCAACCAAGAAAATTCAATTCATGACTGGAAAGTAATGTGTAAATTGCAGAAGTAGCTGCTGTTAAAATTTTTTCCCTCAAGAGAGCTCAGTCGGCAAATATTACATATATATAAATAAATACACACACACACATATATATATATATGTGTGTGTCTCCATCTATAAATCTATTATTAATCTGAAGAAGCTATTTCAAAGGATGAAACATATAATGGATATTTTTTTTGTCATTCAACTATCCACACATAAAGTTCTGGCAAATATAAATATATATATATATATATATATATAAGGCTCCATCTATAAAACTATTATTAGTCTGAAGAAGCTGTTTCGAAGGTTAAAATATATCATGGATTTTTTTTATTTTGTCATTCAACTATCCTCACACATAGTTCTGGCCGCCTGACAATTGTGGTAGCATGAAACTTGAGTATCAGCCTGAACTCTTTTTGAATAGTGTCACTGAGTAATGTAATTGCTATATCTTGCTCATTTATACATAGAGCACTATCTTTGACTATTTAGGTAAGTGTCTGTTTTTGATTGTTCTCTTCTCAGTGTATATTACTTTCATTTTTTGTTTTGATTCATTGGTTTTGGTATTTATTCTTATTTTCTTTAGTTATTTGGTAGGCTTTGTATTGGTTTTACTAATATTTTGGTTTGTTATATATATATATATATATATATAGAATGAAAAGAATTATTGTAACCCCAAACAACTTGTCTGCTGTTGTTTCCTTTGAAGTAGTTCTGTCCCTTGGGCGTCTTTTCAGTGATCTAAATCATGCAATAGCGTCTCTGAGAAACCAAATGCAACACAAATATGTTCTAGATTTAGTTAATGGGAGACATTTCAGTTACAAGTTTTGAGGCAGCACCTTACATTTGTACACGTATAATTTTCAAGATATATAGACTTCTGAATATGCATGTACATATTAATATACCTTTGCTCACACACAATGATAAAAATAGCTACATGCCAGATATAAAGTAAGTTAAGCTTGGTCTAGGACATGGCCATCACATGGTAATAATAGTAAAGGTCCGTCAGTTAGCATTGGTAATCTCTCTCACTCACTCTTTTTATATATATATATATATATATATATCAGTTGAATATATGGATAGAAATCTGACAAAATGAATAAAATAAGTAAAGAAAAGGTAGAAAAAAGTGTTTTTAACATGTTTCACTTTCACAAACTTCTACTTAAATTTATAATAAACATCTAAGGTTTTTTATTACATGTGGCACACACACTTAAACAGACAAGTTTTTCCTCTACATTTAAAATATTCATCCATTGCTTTATTACATGTGACACATATCTGACCAATGAAATCAAATGTCAATCAATATACTGTCTTTACAGATTTTTAAAATATTTTTTCTTAACTGTTCTTTACTTATTATATATATATATGTGTGTGTGTGTGTGAAAAGTGTATGTATATAATTATAAATATCAATAAATATATATATATATATATATATATGCACGGTACTTATTTGAAAGCGCTCAATATCAGTGATAGAGCTGACATATTCATATAGATAGGTGTGAGTTGTGACCCTGGGTTTCATGATCTTGTGATTGTCAGACAAACTGATTAATTTTTTTTTAAAAATTGGCTTTATGTAGGGCTGCGTATATTGGTGTATTTTTGTGGAAGTGGGAGGAAAATTTGTTGTGACACGCAGAGATATATATATACACACACACACACACACACATATACATGAAATTACTATATATATATATATAAAAAATTTTTAGCAACAAATCTATTTATTCAACACTCATTGGAAATATATGAATGTTTAAATAAAATAAGGACAGGAGGAGGACTGTTTTGAGTTGCTTATGAGTTTCGTCATGTGATGGACTTTATAAGGGCAAGGAGACGAAGTGAGCTTTGTTCTTGCACGCAAGTACCCTTGGGAACGGTATTAGTCCATCTCTTCCTTCCAGTTGTGGCAGGACAGATTGGGTTCTATAGCCTTGGTCGGCCACTGGTCTGCCCCAGAAAGCAATGGCAACCTGCTGCGGGATATTCTGCCCAGTCAGTCATGTCTCTCGAGACATGATTGCCCAAGCATGTATCACGTATGGCACTTAACTGACTGACTGACTCCTTGAAAAATTCAAAATGCTACAAATGTGGTAAAGTAGGACATAACGTCCCACTCTAAAACTAAACCAACTATAGGTTCTCACAGGAAAATGTTTCTACACAGCATTTCATCAGAAAAAATAATCACAGAAAACAAATGATATCGCCAGCTCACATTATATCCAATTTCCCACAGATTTCTGTTCCCAGAAAAATCTGTTGAGGGACTTTAACCCCGCCTGACCCATCAAATAATTCTGACACTTTGTTTTGGCTTCTAAAATTTTTAGCTTTCCCAAAAAATATCCGCTTTGAACACGGAAGAAGAAAAATTATAATTTTCTCTTTTCTTTCCCAAAAACTAGCTAAATTTTATATTCCCTGGATTTTAGAAGTCCATGATAGTATTAAAATAGTTAATTTTTCTATTCCCCATATTTTACAAGTATTTGATAGTATTAAAATTATTTTTTTTACATAAGCTCACATCACGCATAACTAACAATATTGCTAATATCAATTTCTCACTCTCCGCTGTATTAAACCAAACAAGGGAAAGTATCCCCGTGGAAGAAGGGAAAGTATCCCCGCAGGAGATAGTCACATCTCGCCTGTTAGTATCAGGTTCTCCAAGCCCCTTCCTTTGCATGTCTCAGGAACTTTAGTTATCTCTTCCTGATGCTCAATATTAATTTCCTTTTCGTTTCCATCCTTTCCAAACCCTCATCATTGCTCATGTGTTTGATCCTTGATATTCGCAGCATCCTTCTGTAGAACCACATTTCAGCTGCTTCAAGTTTTTCCTTCATCTTTGAAGATATTGTCCCACATTCACTGTCATATTGAAGAACAGACATCACTTAGCAGTCCAGTACTCTCTTCTTTGTTTCTAGCGAAATTGTCCTGTTTCTTAATACTCTCCTCAGCTCCTGGAATGCATCCTTGTGCTTTTGGATCTTATGAATATAAATGTATAGAAACTGCTGTGTACACAAAGTGAGGGGTCAGTTTATATATTGATTGCAATATGGAATTGATCCCCCACTTTATATCCAGTATGCTTCTGTAGAACCACATTTCAGTAGCTTCAAGTTTTTCCTTCATCTTTGATGATATTGTCCCACATTCACTGCCATATTGAAGAACCGACATCACATAGCAATCCAGTACTCTCCTCTTTGTTTCTAGCGAAATTGTCCTGTTTCTTAATACATTACTCAACTTCTACACTAATGAGATGAAATACCTGCTCAAACCTTTAACTGTGTCGACTGTAGAAAAAGTGAGTTACTTTTATCCATAATTATATATGCATGCACGCACAAATCTTCACACCAACATACATTTAATGCACACACACACACAGGCTTCTGCACATGTACAGACATTTGATATTCCTAAATTTTATTTCTCTAGACGCTCTACAAACTCTTTGATCGTTCTGGAAATGTTTTTCCATCTCCATTGTTATGGAATTGTATTCAAATTTGTTAGATATTTTATTTTTCATTTTGGACATGCAAAGTTTCTGTATTTATTAAGAGGAGTAATTTTCAATCTCTTGGTATTATTTCAAACTATTATTGATATAGATGTCATAATAGACACAACCAAGTACCCTTTGGTCATCATATGGATAATCTTGTTGATTATTGTGATATGTCCTGTGAAATCAGTTATTCTTTCTTGTGGGATTCTGTACATCACTATCAGATCCAAGGATTGAACTCATGACCACTAGATGATACTAACCCATGTATAGCCAACTATTATATCCACTATGTCACTGTCATGAAGTGGTGTATTTTTGGAGCTTTTTATCTTCAGTGTCAGATGGTTTTTGACAACTGGTGATGTTATTGGGTTTGTGCCACTTGTCATAATTTGTATTTATTTCTGAGATGAGTTATTTTCAATATCTTGTTATTATTTTGAATTGTTTGCATATTTGTTGATAAAGATGTCATAACAGACACAACCTCTTGACTAAGTACCCTCTAGTTCTCATCAGGTGTCTATTGATTGGCTGATACAGATTATTTTGTTCATTATTGTGATATATCCTGTGAAATCATGATGATGACCAGAGGGTCAGTTAAGTACCATACATGATACATGCTTTGGGCAATCATGTCTCAAAAGAAACATGACTGACTGAGCAGATGATTATTCTGCAGTAACTTGCCATTGTTTTCTGTGGTAGATTAGTTGCCAGCCAAGCCTACAGAACCCAATCTTTCCTATTATTTCACCCATAACTGGAGGGAAGAGACGGATTGATACCCTTTTCCAAGGGTATTTATGCGTAAGTGAATGCAGGGAATTCAACTGGAGTTTGAACTTGGCTCCCCGATTTGTTGTTCCGAGTTGATATCCACTGCACCACAATGGGTGGAAATGTGTCTATTATAACATCTGTATGAACCATGAGAAGAACGACAGTTCGAAATAATACAAAGGTGTGCAAAGTTTCATTGGCTATTTCTTTCACCTGCTGTCAGCTGAAACATAACCTTGTTTTTTTCTTAAAGGGACTAGCAGTAAATGCCTTTGACTGTCCAAATAGGGCTAACAACAATCAACAGTAGCCTGTGTAACATATTGTCATAGTCACATCCACTGATAATAAATCTTGGTTGGTCTTATCTCACTGTACAGGTGAAATAAATTCTTGTTACTTTCTAGTTTTGTGCATCCACTAAACTTGTTCCATGTTTGTTTCCAGTTGATACTATGGATTTTTAAAATATTTTTCCATGTAAATCAAGCTTTTCTAACATTTCAAGAGTTATTTATACCTATCAAGTGCATTTGTACAATCAATGATATATATATATATATATATATATATTAGGTATGATGACAAACTACATCTGGCAGCAAAGCCCTTGATAGGGAGATTGGAGGTTTTGAGGAGCATGGAACCACCTCTTAATTGTTTTTCCCAGGTCCACCCTGACCTGGGTTGGTAGCAACTGTCAGGGTCCCATCTATGAGAAAATAGTGAAACCTCAAAAACAAAATCAAAACACTTGGAAAGTATAAAAATACCAACAATACATTTTTATATATATTAACCCTAAAAGATTACTGCATGAGTAATCACCAAAACGGAATCTGGGAATAATAGTATATCAACAAATACAAGACTCACGTGCTGCATGAAGTCGATACACTGCTGGTGTACTACTAGTTGGTATAATCACTCTACTTTTCATTTTACTTTAATAGTGTCCATCTATTTAAAAGGATAGAAACACACCATTACTGTATATAGATAGGTATACAACAATATATATAAATACAAACACCTATTTATGTGGGTTGTGGTACAGTGGATATCGGCTTGGAATGAGAAACCGGAGAGCCGAGTTCGAATTCCATTTGAATCCATTGTATTTACTTACGCACAAATACCCTTGGGAAAGGTATTAATCCGTCTCTTCCTTCCAGTTATGGGTTAAATAGCAGGACAGATTGGGTTGTATAGCCTTGGTTGGCAACCAGTCTACCACAGAAAGCAATGGCAACCTACTGCGGGATAATCTTCTGCCCAGTCAGTCATGTCTCTTTCAAGACATGATCGCCCAAAGCGTGTATCACATATGGCACTTAACTGACTGATTTATAGTAGAATCACCTATACATTTTCTGTAATAGAAGGTATACAACTGCATTCAAAATAGATTTCAGCATTTAATAAGTCATAACTGTTGATATGACACTAAACAAAATCAACTAAACCCATATATAGATAATACCTGCACTATTGTAAGAACTGCAACCTTGAAACTTCTGAATATTGTTTCTTATGTCTTTGTCTATGAGTGTATCAAATTTGTTTAAAATCAGACCACTCCTTCTATAACCCGATTTTTTTCGATTTTCGATATTTATCGGGGGTATCTCGACACAAAACCTAGCTAAGAACACTCAGACACTTATAGTACAACTGTGTAAATTTTCAAGAAAATCAGTTCAGCCGTTTCGGAGTCTATAGGTAACGGAGACACACACACATACACAAAGTTCCATTTATAAATAAGTTTAGATCATTGATAAATGTAGGTAATATTGTTTTGTATTATTCACATTGATAGCATTCTGATCATCAAAATTGAGTATGCAACAATCCTAACTTGTTAATTGGCTTTTCTTTTGCATTTTTCCAAAACTTCAAAGTAAGAGGAGTGAAAAGTAAGCTGGTTACTTAAGTCCTCAATGGCAATATGTTTACTGCATGAGAATGGCCCATTGCCAATTCTCTTGGTTCAAATAAATCAATATATACTTTCAAAGCAAACCATTCAAATTGATTTTTTTCTAATACTCTCCTACTCTCCATTTAAGCTGTCAACTAGTTGGGCAGGAGTTGAATTGAGGTAATGGCTAGATGTGTGTTGAATAGACAGGAAAGAAGAAATAAAGTTTCTTGTTTCTTCTGTAAGCTTTCAATGTCTTATTGAACGGATTTTTTTTTTTTTACTTGTCTAATACTTCAGACAGAACATATTCTTCCCGGCTTAAAAGAATGCCTTTTGACATGCTGTAGCTTCTGAACAATGATGTCACTAAATAATAGATGATAATTAGATTTATCAGCAGTAATTTCTTCTCTCATTCATTATAACAAACCACCTTCATCCTCTTTGTATCCCCATTGGTGAGATATAACGTCCAATCAAGCAGCTTTTGTTTTCTATGAACCTCTGCTGTGTGAAATTGATTCCCAAAAAGATGCTTTGCTAATCCCTATAATCTACACCTATTCAAATCTAGGATTAACCATTTTCTTCTCTAAAATCCACATAAACTATGCCTCTGTAACCCTAAAAGTGGTTCCTGGTTTTAACATGAAAAATTGCTTGGAAACAATGTTTTATTTTATTTTTTTTCTTAACTGTCGTGATTATTACGTGGATGTGCATTCTGGTGCAGTGGATATTGACCCTGAGTAACAAATCGGGGAGCCCAGTTCGAATTCCATTTGAATTCGCTGCATTCACTTATGCACAAATACTTGTGGGGAAAGTCTTAATCTGTCTCTTCCCTCCAGTTATGGGTTAAATAATAGGACAGATTGGTTGCTATAGCCTTGGCTGCTAACCAATCTACCGCAGAAAGCAATGGCAACCTACTGCAGGATAATTTTCTGCCCAATCAGTCATGTCTCTTTTGAGACATGATTACCCAAAGCGTGTATCACGTATGGCATTTCACTGACTGTAGAAGACTAATTAGGCTTTTGGTCTGAAACTGAAGGGAATTCTGGTCTCACTCAGTAAACAGCAATGGCAATTTCGAAAAAATAATTCTGAATTCCTTATTGCATGGAACTCCAAACCCCACTTTAACTCTGATTCAGGCTATAAGTCCAATTCAGGCCAAAAATTTTGTTTTTCAGAAAACAAACCATATAGAACTTTGTAACTTAACATCACAAAATTACTCACTCTGATTTCTAGGCATTTTGACGATATAAAACTGATTTTTATCAATTCACAAAGTTTTGGAGATATCTTAAAGTGAATTTAAAAAAAAAAAAAATCTTAATTCACAAAATTTTTGTCTTGTTTTAAAACTAAATATAAATTAAACATTTTTAAAATCACTAATTTTTTTTCAGTTATTTTAAAATTTGAATTTTTAATTGTTCTCATCTGAACACAAATTCAAGGACCAAATGAAGAGCATAATTTCAATCTTGGATCATGCTGATTCCAAAAAGGTATATTGCGTGCGATGGATAAATTTTTGTCTAAATTATGCAAAAATGAAAATAACACCAACATCTCATTTTAACATTTATCAAGATTACACAAAAATATCTTGAAATACTAAAGATTCTCCTGTGTGACATGGTACAGAGTCCTGTTGCCAGATATAGGGTTTTTCAGCAACCCCCTTGTTGATCCATGGCACTTGACGTAAGCCTCCATGTTGAGTCTGAGGCCCTGACCAACAAACTCGGGAGTTCTTTTTTTATCAAAATGAGCAAAGTGAGATTTCTGAACTGCTGTACCTTCATAATCACCATTATCATTTAACTTCTTTCGAATCTTCTGTTTTGTCTTGAGATCGTCACCAAAGCACTCTGAAATATTCATATTGGAGTGTCTGACGCGAATGCCAAGTAGTAGAGCATGCCGTTTTCAAATTTCTGGTGAAAAATTAGTGAATTGTGTCATGGTGCTTTTTTTCTTGCAGGCAGTGCCTAACTGACCCTATTATACTGTGCATTTGATAAAAACAAAAACAAATGTGTGAAATTAAAAAATATATATATAAAATGGCTTCAATTTACATCACACACTGTAAGTCTGTAACCTGATTTAGAGAGGTTTCAGAATTTAAATTGTATATAGGCAGTTCAGATTTCACAACCTTTTGATTGTAAACTCTCTCAGGCTTTGGATATCTGTTATACTCTGGAATGTGATAATTTGTTCTCAAACAGCATGTAAATCAATCCCATCAGGTGCTTGTGTGTATTCTTGGGGTTATCACTTTCTGACCTTCATGCTAAACTTACAACCTGCTAAACTTTACACTTGATCCCATTACTCAGACCATACTGATAGAATCCAAAGTTCATTGCTTGTTCTTTTTGATGATTAATAGTTTCCATAAACTATTAATGCCTTTTCTTGGTTTGCTAATTGAGTTATCTGTACATCATGGCACCATGGATCTTTCGGATCTTTCGATTTCCTTATTCTCTGATTCTGTTCCCTCTTTGTTCGTCTGATTTCATTTCACAAATGTGGATGTCATTATCTCTGTCCACTCATGATAGCTGATGTATATGATGGGATGTATAGTCTCAACTGGAACATGTCCGAATGCAACAGACCTCTGGAAAAGGTTAGGGTGTACAGGGCTGAAATGGAAGGAAAAACAGTCTGGATCAACCATATAGAATGATGAAAATACTTTAATTTCAGGTCATAACTATTATGACTTTTAATTCAATAAAATTAATTAAAATATAACAGGTTCATAGAAAATTCTGCATGAAGTCAGTTATTTATAACTGAATTAAATTAAATTAAAATTAAATTAAATTAAATTAAGACTATTGTCCTTATTGTTGTTTTTTATCACATTTTGTTTGTTGTGCCCTCTGAATTTTTAAAATAACTGAGTGGAATAAAGGGTTGGTTCATGAATTTGGTGACATTGTCATTGTGAGTTCAATTCCTTGGCCAGATTAGACAGACTCAGTAGTAGAAACACGGTGAGCAATGAGCAGTAGAGCAAGATGAGATATCTCTTGACATTAGCAGTGGAATGAGAACAATCTACTCTGATAGATAAAGAGTTCAGTTTAAAATTCCCTGAAGATTACACAGATCAACAAACATCTGAAGAGCAGAAAGCACAACAGTTCAAGCTGTAGCGTGGGGAGCTGGTTAATGTTTCTTTGATTCGGCCTTGTGTCAGACTTAACCAAACTCCCTACAACTTACAGGATTTATGCAGAATTATCATCAGAAGGTTGGTTGTTGGCAGGTTGGAATGTGTTGAATAGTGTAAGAATAAAATATACATTTTGCATTTTAAAATAGAAATTTATTAAAGGGAAAGACTGACATAAGTTGTAGGAGTTAATGTTCAATTAGAAACATTAAGAAGTTAAGAGTAGAGTTCGTACAAAATGTTCTAGTAGTAATTGTTAAAATAGATGAAAAGAAAGAGAAAGGACAATGTCGTTTGAAGTTACATTTTAGATGTGTGTCTCTCTTTTGTTGCTCCCATCTCTGAGTATCTGAAACTCCAAAGTCATTTATGTCCTTTTGAATTTCGCACTGGATTGCTAAGTCCTTTCAAGTCTTACAAATTGCTCCCATTGGTCAAAAATCATTTTAACACCTACTTGTGAAATCTGGTTAATTAATTTCTTATCTGATCCAAAGCATTGTGAAAATAGTGAAAAAGATGACATGTAAATAATGGCTACTCATCCCAGAAATTCAGTCAGTCATAGTAGGCTAGTCTTTCAGAGCATTATTACTATTTTTTATTTTACAATGATGTTCACTCTGTACAAGGCTCAAGAGCCACTCTAGATAGTTGGTTACAGAGTAAGAGGCATCATCTGAAGCAAGGTGATAATGTCGCCAAGATGTAAAGGGCCACTAGAAGTGGAAGAGAAGGAAACGACTTTAGAAGTAACTGGAAACCTACTCCTAAACAGAAAACAAAGTATAAACGTCTATTTCTGTTCAAAAGATTAGGAGTGTTAACCAGACATTTGAACATTCTCCACTGAGTGTTTCACATATGTAACCTTGTGCTAGATGAAATTAAGCTCGACATAGAGGGCCTTCCTGTGAGGTAAGTTAGCAAGATAGTCTAGCTGACATTTGCATTGTGAAATGAGTAGGATCTTCAGAGTACTTCAACTTAAAGCCTTGTTCAAGATTAAGTTAAGCTATCTTGGCATTTTATGGTCTGAATGTTAGCATTTTAACCACTTCATCATATATTGAAAAATATCTATTAGATGTAAAATTAACATCTCTAAGTTGGAATATCCTTTGTTTGCTTTGCTTTCACTTTCCTTTTTTTTTTCTTTTTTTTTTTCCTCTCAATCCAGTGAGTGTAACTTATTGATGTGCATTAAAAATAGTTTAATTTAAAATGATTTGGCAATATTTAACCTTTATGCCTGCCAAAAACAGATGTGTTAAAAGTACTGTTATTCCCTTGACAACATTATTATTGTGTGTGTATTTTGACTCCCTTGGCAATGTGTACTGTTTTAAAAAGTGATGATTAAAATTTCAATAAAAACCAAACATGAAAGTGGCTTTATTTTTTTTATTTTTTGAGAATTAATAACGTTAAACACTATTTATATATTAGATTGCTGAATTGCAAGAATGATTTTATATTCACAAGATGCTAAAAATATGTGAATCAACTATAATGAAATATTTATTTACCATTTTATGAAGATATAGATTTGAAAAGATATTTCATTGATAAATTTGTAAAAATTTCTGAACAAGAAAATTTAAATGAACGCACAACAACAACAGTAATTATACATTTTGAAAAAAAAGCATTTTCCAGGTATTTCCTTTGATTTTCTTTTGCCACATCAATTCACTAAAATAGTTTTCATAGTTATTTATAAAATTAAAAATATTTTATTGTAGTTCATTTTGATAATTATGTATTTTTTTATAAATTTTCAAATAAAAAGATTTTTCAATTTTATTTCCTTAAAAAATCGCAAATAAATTTTTACATGATTTACATTGTTTGAACTATTGTCTTCATTTTTATTGCTATGTTTATGACGTTTCAGCTGTTGTATGCTCCGGTTTTCTTCAGGTGCTAGGAATTTCAAACTGAACACTTGATCACAACCACTGGGGTATATCATTCTTATTCCATATGCAATGCCACTTCTGATAGACATGTAATTATCTCCCTTTAACTTGACTCTAAGTTATTTGTTCACCACTGCTGTAGCCTGGTATTGAACTCACAATTCAAGTGACTGGAACTAACCAACTTCCATATCCAGTGAGCAATGTGTCCTTGAGGATAATAGTTCGAACATTGTAAATAGTGTAAACACTATCTCATCTCAGAAGTATAGACTAATAAATCTTTATAAAAGGTCAATTATGAATATTACATTATATTTGGGTTACATATTTTATAATCTTGTAATTAAACATTGCTGAAGGAGTCAAAAGTGTATGCAGTAATGGCATTGTCAAGAGAATAAGAATTCTTTTGATATTCTGTTTTTTTGTTTTTGAAGGTGTGACGGTTCAGTATTGTCAAATACATGTAATGTTTATATCTTTTGATGATCAAAGCATTTGTGAAATTTTTTGAATGCTAGTCATCAGGTTTTCCTCTACCTTGCATTTTAAGACATCAACTGATGGTTGTCCAATTTGAGGTTTTATTCATTTCATGGAAGTCACTACTTTTAAAGTGCTAAAACTGGTTTTGAGCAGTCTGGTCAGAAGTTGTTTAATTTCCTTCCATTTTCTGAACGATGAGGAAATTGAATATAGAAACGGCTGTAAATTTACTATAAAACCAAAACATTAAACTAAAAATTCAAGTCATGTTCTTAAATAGCCTTGTCAAATGAAGATTTTTATATGGATGTCATGCATAGCACCAAACTCATTCTGAAAAATCTATACTATCTGCCGTATACAACTGCTTTTTCAGATCACTAATTAAATTAACCCTGTAGGTCTTAAACTGTCTTACTTCAAACCTTGTAGACTGGTGCTAATGTTAAATATTCGTTGGATGATATTTTTGAGCAGCATATAATTTTGGCAGTGAAGTGTACTTGAACTTGGTGACTCAGATATTTTGAAATTTGAGTTAAATGTATTTTGTTGAAAAATGTCAGCCAGGTGCGCAAAAGGGAAGACATTTCTGGATTGGGATTTTATTTGTCTACCAAGGTCAGATGCCAACTCTTTCTCCAGATTGAGGTTTGTACGGAAGACAGTTGTCAATGGCATGGAAGTGACATCAATCTGACAGAAAATTATTAGTAAATTTTAATTTTGAGAGTCTGAGTTCAGCTGTCAAAGCAAACAGATATCCTAAAATCAAGGTCACCTTAATGTATGGGTGCAGTGCTGACAACTCTGACCAAAAGAACTTACTCCATGGCATGTCACCAAAGATGTCTTTAAAAAAAATAAAATATAGTCACATTTGTTTACATATGGGTTCGGTCTATTGTTTTTGATGAGGTGTTTGTTGCAGTTTGTTTTACAGTGACGACAAAAGAGATGAAGTATAAGATTATGAAATGTTTACCAAGCTGTTGTCTGTCAACCATTATAGGCAACCTCTCCTGCCTCCCATAAGCATGGACCAAGCGATTCTCTCGGAGAGTAATACACTACGCCTCCTCGGACTTACCCTGTCCTCAGACCTCAAATGGAACCACTATATTGAATCCATAGCTAAATCTACTGCTAAAAAGGTTGGGTCATTATGTCGATCCAGGATGTTTTTTACACCTGAATCCATCCTGCATATATACAAGTCAACCATCCGTCTGTGCATGGAGTACTGCTGCCATTTATGGTCAGGTGCCCCTGCCATTCTCCTCAGTGTTCTTGACAGGCTCCAAAGGAGAGTCTGTAATGTGATAGGTACTGATCTGGCGGCTCGACTGCAGCCACTTCCCCATCGTCGAAATGTGGCCTCCCTTTGTCTGTTCTATAAATACTTTCATGGCTTCTGCTCGGACGAACTTAAGTCACTGATACCTCCTCAACAGGTGTTTACTCGTGCAACCAGACTGGCAACTGGGTCCCACCCATTCACAGTTAGGTTAGCCAAATGCAGACGACAATTCTACTCCTGCAGCTTCTTCTCTCGCACTTCCTGCCTGTGGAACTCGCTCCCGTATTCTTGCTTTCCTGATGGCTACAACCTCCAGAAATTTAAATGCAAAGTCAATACTCATCTACTAACCACTGGACTCTAGCTCTCTCCCCACTCCTCTATAACCTTCCCTTTCTCTCCACCTATGTATCTGACATCGCACCTGCTTTCTCAGCTTTCTATTGTTCCTTTCTAACTAGTTTGTACTTCTCACTCTTTTCTAATTAATCTTTTTACATTCATGTAGCCCCCTGCACATCAGTGGCGTTTCCGCCTCGCTTGTGGTGAAATGATTAAAAAAAAAAAGAAAAAAAAAAAGCCGGGTTGAGTGGTCCCCAGTAAAAGGATTTATGATTAGAAAGGTTGATTGTCACCAAAGGTTTTGAGTTCCAGAAGTTTGATTAGCATCGTTATAACGGTTACAGTGAAGGTGGCAGAATTTATGCACTTTAATTTTTGTCACTGAGTTTCTACCAGATATAAATTGTCATCCTCATGGTAGCAACATTTGTCCAGTCATCCTTGATTGATCCAGATAATGTGGGGATCAAACAAACAGTTGTTTCCTAGAATTATTTACCTGTGACAGTGGTATATAACACAACAAAATCACAAAGAACTCACTTGGAATTTTGATTTCAGACACTCATCAGCATATGGCTTTCTGCTTTTATTTTTAAAAACATTTTCATGAAAATTGTCCTGATCAGCTTTCCTCCTTTATGCCTCGACTACATGAATTTAAGTGTGCTACTAAATTGGCGAGTAGGTCTCACCGTTTTACTGTTGAAATAAATGCAATTGTGTGTTCTATTTTAATAGTTTTTCTTGGACTGTTTTATATTTGGTGCCTTAATTTAAGCATGCTACTAGAGGATGTGCCTTGTGATGCAGTGGATATCGGCTCGGAACGAGAAATCGGGGAGCCGAGTTTGAATTCCAGTTGAAATCTTTGCATTCACTTACGCACAAATACCCTTGGGAAAGGTATTAATCCGTCTCTTCCCTCCAGTTATGGGTTAAATAATAGGACAGATTGGGTTCTATTGCCTTGGCTGGCAACCAGTCTACCACAGAAAGCAATGGCAACCTACTGCGGGATAATCTTCTGCTCAGTCAGTCATGTCTCTTTTGAGACATGATCGCCCAAGTGTTTCATGTATGGCACTTAACTGACTGACTAGATTAGTAGGAATGTCCACTTGTGTCGCTTGGTATCTGGAAGTCAGTAAGTTGATGCGAAATCGTCGTACACTTCATGCTTTCTCTATTTCTTTCATTTTTTTCTTCACTTACCAGATCTCGCAGTTATTAACTTTTGCTGAGTGTTCATCTCATTCCTGCTGCCAATGCTGCAGCATACTGCTGTCCTTGCCAGTTTCGTCACTATCGCTGTCCATCGTGTTTTGTGCATGCAGGCAAGGTGTCGTCATTTGTTCAATTGATCTCTTGCCTTTGTCTGTCCCACTCTGCTCATCAATGTCTTCGTCATCGTTTTCAACCGAGTTGGCTTCCTTTGGAGGAAAACGATTATCCATACAATTCTCTCCCCCCCCGGTCACATGCGAGACATTAAGGAATCATTGTCGGACACTCTCCTCTTGGAACAATCCCATTTGGCTCTTTTCCGAGTGTGTGTTGTGGTGCAGTGGATATCAACTCAGAACGAGAAATTATAGAGCCAAGTCTGAATTCCAGTCAAATTCACTTACGTACAAATACCCTTGGGAAAGGTATTACTCCATATCTTCCCTCCAGTTATAGGTTAGATAACAGGACAGATTGGGTTCTGTAACCTTGGCTGGTAACCAGTTTACCGCAGAAAGTAGTGGCAATCTACTGCAAGATAATCTTCTGCCCTGTCAGTCATGTCTCTTTTGGGACATGATCACCCAAGCTTGTATAATGTATGGCACTTAACTGACTAGATTGGCAACATGGTCTTACTGTTGAACTACCTAGATGCGACTATATTTTCTATTCTAATAATTATTTTCTTGCACTTATTGCTTGTGAAATTCTTTTAGCATTTCTTACTTTCCTGCGACTTACAACATTCAAAATTTTAAATACAACAGCAGTTACCATCTTCCGACTTCCTGAAACCTGTTCTTTTATTGTCTTTTCTCCTCTCTTTTTTTAAATCATATTGCCCCAAGTAAGGCATTTTACTACCACTGGTGTACAGAGAGAGGGTAACGTAGGAGGAAAGTTATGAGAAAGTGACAGGTTATAGGGGTGCCAGGAAGTGGGTAAGAGAAGGATGAGAATACTGATGAGTAGAGTGGATGGAGAATGCAGCATGAGGGAGAAGATGTAGTGAGATAGATGACTATTGACTTTACATTTAAATTCTTGGAGATTGTAGTTGCCGGGGAAGCAAGTAAATGGAAGAGAATTCTACGGGCGTGCAAGAAAAGAAGCTGCTGGAGTAAAATTTGCGTTTACATTTTATTGGTTTCATGGTAAAAGGGTAGGACCTAGTTGCTAATTTTGTGGCTCAAGTAAATATAGGGGGCACCAGTGAGCCAAGTTCATCGGATCAGAAGCCGTGAAAGTATCTGATGAAGAGACACAGGGAAGCCACATTGTGCCAGTGAGAAAGTAACTGTATCTGAGCTGCCAAGTCAGGATTGATCCCATTACAGATTCTTTGTTGGGTTTTGTCAATGACCCCTAATTATCTTATTCTGTTTCACTATCAGTAACCCTTACATTCTCGTGGCATTATTCCCTTTCTTGGAATGAAATGATGAAAAAGAAAAAAATAACAGTACCAAATGACAAAAACCACATCACTTGAAAACTTCTAACAGCTCAAATGGATAGCACATGTAACTCAAATAGAAAATAATGACATAATTATGATGTTGACAAAGTTCTGGGTATGAAAATAAACTACATCAACAGCAAGTCCTCTGATTGGAGGTTTTGAGGAGTTTGGAAACATCTCTTAAATGATGTTCTTCCCAGGTTAATCCTTTCCTGGGTTAATGACATCTGTTAGGATCCCAGCTATGGACAAATGGTGACCCCACCTCCCCCCGCCATAACAAACTAAAACACTATGAAAGTCCAAAAATAAATTTTTATAGGTAAATTACCAGCAATACATGTTCATATTAAAAAATTAACAATACATATATATATATATATATATATATATATATATATATATATAATTATAAATTGTTTTAGAACATGTACATAATTTTTTCTATATATGTCCTCTACAATCATATGTTTGTTCCAACATTGGGTGTCCAACATTTCGTCAGGAGGAATAAGCAAGAACTGGAATCATCCGCTGTTTATATTTGGTTCGTTGTTGTTGTGGGGTTGGTTGGGGTTATTGATAATGGAGGGAATGTGTCTTCCGTGTTGACCGTTAGACTTTTGAAGAATTTGGTGTGTAAGTGCTAAATTGTTGATTAATGGCATTATCTGTTGGAATGTACGTTTTTATCGGTGGGGTATATCTTCTGGTTAGAATTTTGAAGAAAGTGGTGTGTGGAGGGGTTTGATTACTTGGTCAGTTTGTGTGGGGGGTTTTTTGTGATTGGGGAACTTGTTTGTTGACCTTAAGAATTTTTAGGACGGCATAGTGGTTGGCTCATGTTTGATTAATTGGTGTCTGTTGTTACCAGGCAAATATTTTTGTATTTTATTTTTGTTTTTTATATTTTTATTTTAGCAGGATAGGGTTTTTTTATTCAAGTTTGGAGTATTATTGTATTTAGGTGAAGTTATTTCCAAAAAATCTAAACTTATATTTTTTAGGAAGGAAATGCAAATTTGTATTTTATCAGTTTTTTATATAAAGTTACATATTTAATCTTAATTTTGAGCTTAGAGGATAGGTTTTATTCTTTTAATTTTTTATTTTTCACAGATTATCATTTGGAATCCTGTTTATTTCTTTTAATTTTATGTTTCATTTATTTAGACGTTGTTGTGGGTATAAGATCTTACTTTAAGGATTTATTAGATCAATTTTCTCTATAGCATTTTTCATCTTTTATAATAAGAATATCTAATCAAACTCCTAGTATTTCCTAGCATGATTGTAGGGTTAGGTCCCTAATGTGTTTACAGTTTACTGTGGTTTCGTGCCTCTGATTTAAAAGCTTGTTACTATTTATATATTTAAGGATCTCTATTTTTTCTTGAAGGCAAAGAAAACATGGTTCTTTCATAGATTTTGCTGTTCTTGCTTGTTTGAGGATTTTCCATTTAACCTTAGGTGTTTTATTTTCGTCTTTTAATTTCCAAAAGTATTTGGAGAGAGATATCATGTTTTGTTTTTTTGTTATTGAAGGCTGAGAGGTGATTGTAAAAGCGTTTTTTAAATATGTTCATGGTATTCCCAAGATATGTTTCTTCATCTTTAGAATTTTCTATGGATGAAATCGAACACATATATGAGATTTTGTCAGACATTTATTGGTCATGGGGCATTGGTTGGGGTTTCTACAGTTACAGAGGTTGTTATCACGGGACGGACTTGTATTAGTGTTGGATTTATTTTTGCTGTGTAGTTTTAATATTTTGGTGTTATGCATTTTGATTATTTTTTCTAGATTATTGGAACAGCTATAGCTTAATTTTATGGTATTTTATTGAAGATTTTGCTCAGAGGGTTATTTTTGGGAAAGTGCTTCTCTACTAATTTAAGAAATTTATGCCCCAGCTTCAAGTTAACTGATTGATTGAATGGAGGGTTATACCATATTATTTTCCTGTTTCTATTTTTGCTTTTTGGACTTTTGAATTTTTCCACAAAGCTGATTTTTGATGATTTATACCCGCTTTCATTAAGGATTCTATTATAAATTACCTTGTGCTTATTAAATATCTCTTTACTGGATGAGTGTTAATGCGATATTCTACCGATGATGTGATGTGCTTAACAATGGATGGTGCGTGATTAGATTTATTTATATATATATATATATATATATATATTGGGTTAGCGTTGTTTTTCATATAAGGTTGGAAAGTGTTCGATACTAGGTTTAATGTTATGTCTAGGAAGTCTACTTGCTTGATATTGTGGTTAATCACTACGTTAAGGCCAAAGGATTTAAAGACTCGATGGATTAATTTTCTGGTTTTATCAACCTTACCTCCAGTAGATTTATCAGTGGTGTTAATGCATTGCTTGGGGTGAAATGATTAAAAAATAAAATAAAACATATACTCTCACTATTTGAAAAACAATTTAATGATTAACATAAGTACTTATTTAATAAAAATTCAATATTGTTTTTATCTTTAAGAATTTGTATATACAAGAATCCTGTTTCCAGTTTGCCCTGCATTTGCAAGAACTATAAACAAATTTCAAGACCAAACATTTCAATAAGCTGGTATTTGACTCTGGAAAGAAATATTTATGCATGACTAGTTGTATATTGCATGTATGTATGTATGTAAAAAAAAAAAATCCTGAGAATTTATTCTTTGCTGTTAAAAAGAAAAAAATTATGAAAAAAAAAGTTTATCAAGAAGTTGTACAAAATAAATTTTTAAACTAGGGTTTTTGTTGAAGTATTTTTCCAAACAAATCAGCTCATCAAATTTCATCAATTAGTTTGCAAAAGAGAATAGGAAACATAGTTTGTAAATCTTGAAAAGAATGAGTGATAACTTCAATGATACTAAATACTGTGAGGATTTCAACATGCATAAGCATATTGCAAAAAATTCTAGTACTTAAAAATTGCCAAAATCTCAAAAAATCTGCTATAAAACCTGCAAGAAAATGTATAACTGAACAGTATTGATTAAAGATGGTGATAAAAAATATTGTCCTGTTATTGTTTTTAGATGGTTCTATAAAATAAATTTTTGATTAAAAGTTCATAAAAAGCCAAAACACATTTTATGTACCTTAGTAATAGAATTACTTGTCTGGTGCAATGACAAAGCATTTTGGAATGTTATAAAGAGACAAGAGGATGTGCGTTGTGGTGCATTGGATATCGGCTCGGAACGAGAAATCGAATTCCAGCCAGATTCATTGCATTCACTTGCGCGCAAATACCCTTGGGAAAGGTATTAATCCGTCTATTCCTTTCAGTCATGGGTTAAATAGCAGGACAGATTGGGTTCTATAGCTTTGGTCGGCAACCAGTCTACCACAGAAAGCAATGGCAACCTACTGCTGGATAATCATCTGCCCAGTCAGTCATGTCTCATCCAAGCGTGTGTATCACGTATGGCACTTAACTGACTGATGAAGAGACATATAAAAAGCATTGAGTATCTTATATACTGAGATAAGCAAGTATCCAACTGAGCAAATAAACCAACAGTAGCTTCCTTAACAGCATGGACACTTGACAAATAAACAAAAACATTAGTCTTCTTCCTATTGAACAACCTTAAATGATCAGCCATCCACCTTGAGGCTCGGGATATTATCACCACAGCATGACAGCTAATTAATTAACTAATAAGACGTATAATGATTTAATAGTTGACTAGGCTTTTGAATACTTTTAACGAAGCCATTGCTGAAAGGAAATCCTTCTTTAAACTATTAAGTCCTCTAATACAGGATTTAAGGATTAATTTATTCAACAGATATCTTAAATTAATGTTGATCAAAATTGTATTTACACATACCTATTCAATGCTGGTAAATTCAAAATCAGTATCATCCTGGGTATGATGATAAATTACGTCCAGCAGCAAGGTATCTGATTGAGAGGTTTTGAAAAATGTGGAACTGCCTATTACTGCTGTTCCTAGGTCCCCTGTAATGCGGGGTGGTAGCACCTCAGAGGATCCCAGCTATGAGCAAATAGTGAACTCCCAGAGAAAATTAGAAAAAATTACCAATTTTCATAGTAAATAATAAAAAAGTACCAGTAATACATTGTTGGAAAAAAAAAAATTAAGAAAATTTAATTCAGTATTAAAATGACCCATAAAACAAACAAAATCAGCAAAATATTTGATTTTTTTAGACTTTCACTCTAAAGCTTATATCACCTATATATTTCAAGACAATGGGGATTTTTTTTTTTAAACAGCTTATGTGGTAAGTCTGAAAGTATAGGGCACCCAGTAAGGATTGAAATTACTATTCAGTCTTAATGGATCTTGACAAATTTGCTATTACACCACGTTGAGGTGCCCATGTTCTACTTGAAGATAAAAATTCTTATATATTAAGTAATTTTAAAAGTATCATTTTTTTTCAAATCTTTACTCCAATGTTGTTTGATTTTTGTCTTTCTTTTATTTTATTTTATTTCATTTTTTTTTTTTTGCTAGTGAATATTGCCTTATAATTTTTTGAGAACAACAATGATTTTTCCACATACAAGTCCGACTATTTAACCAACAACTGGAGATGGTTGCATACCCTTTCCAGAGATATTGGTACATAAGTGAATGTAGCAAACCCAACTGAAATTACAACTCAGTTCTCCAGTTTCTCGTTCTTAGCTACTATCCATCATACCACCCTTTACTATAAATTCTTTACTTGTACACATGAAATAGATGTCTTTTAAGGTGTGATATTATCTGTATATTAATAGTGTAGTACCTATTTGGGTCATACTCTAAGCAGAATCTTTTGTGTGTGTGTACACATACACACAAAAGATTAAACATATGCTTCACAAAATCCATTAAAAAATCTATTTTCTTTTGTGTAAATGTGAGTTAATGTTTGGTGTGACATTGTAAACAACATTGCGTTTGTTTTTGTTTAAAAATTACAGGGGAAAATATTTACATTTTTTGTTGACTAAATGAATTTCAGAAATTTTCGAAGAATATTTAAAAATTTAGACACTTAATTTTAGAGGAAAAAGTTACATTAATGCCACATGAATTACAGACAGTTGATTTCCTGCATGAAATATTTAGTGAAAAAAAAGCTTTATTTTTTTATTTTATTTTCTGAAGTATGAAATATTAAATCTGGAAAAAGAAAAGACTTAAACAATTAAACATTGGCACTTTTTTTTTTTTTACATATTTTGTTTTTGTTTGAAAAAACACTTTTCTTCTTTCTTTTTTTTTTTTTTTTTTTTTTTTAAATATTTTGTTTAAAAATTATGGGTAAAAATATTTTTTTTTTTTTTTTTTACCAAATGAGTTTTTAAGACATTGAAATAAAGATTGAATATAAAGACTCATTTTTTTTTTCTTTTTAGTCATGTTTGACACGTGTGATTTGATTTGTGATGTAATCTAGCAACCATCTTAGATGTTTTACAGAGCAAATGTAAACAATCGGCTCCATTGGCTAGAAAGTGCGAAAGGGAAAATTGCTGAACTTAAACTCAAAAAGTATGTGTTGACCTGGCTTCCCTGTACATGTGTGTCCCTAGAGAGTTTGAATGACGTAGCTTAAAAATGTAGGCATGCATAGATTACAGTTACACAGACTCAGTGATTGCCTTTTATATATATATATATATAGAGAGAGAGAGAGAGAGGGAGAGAGAGATTTCAAGTCTTTCTTTGCTGACTTCATCTTGATTCTCCTTCAACGAAGAAAAATAATTTTCATCTGGTTATTTTTATTTATCCATTCGGCTCTTCAATTCTCACTGTGAACAAAATAGCAAGTCAGTTTTTATATTATAATATATTAATACCTACCGAGGTACCCACGTGTGTCATGCTTTTGCTGTAATGAATGAAATTAAATGTCTTTTGTAAATGTATTATATTTCCAGAGAAAATTATAGTAATGGAAGAAAGAATAAGACAAAGAGAGGGAGTAATAGAACGGCAGAGATGAGAATGATTACAAACAGAAGAGGGACAAGTAATCCATAAATATAACGAAGGCAAGTCAGAAGAAATGGTAGGAACGAAGAGAAAACATATTTTTGATTGTTATTGCAATATTTTGTTAAAGTTAAATTCAATATTTAATGATGCAATAGAATTTCTATGAATATTTTGTCATCATAGAATTTGTCATGTGTTTATTCAATCATGAATGAAAGAATTAAGATTCATCAGAATATTAAAATAAGAAAAGTGAAATTTTCACAGGTTAAAACTAGTTATTATTATACTAAAATTTAATTTCAGACTTGAGGATCACTGAAGGTAGATGGGTTTTTTTTTTTTTTTTTTTTATCATTTCAGCCCAAGCAAGGCAGAAATGCCACTGATGAACAGGGTGCTACATAACTGTAAAACGATTAATTAGAAAAGAGTGAGGAGTACAAACTAGTTAGAAAGGAGCAATAGAAAGCTGAGAATGCAGGTGCGATGACAGATACATAGGTGGAGAGAAAGGGAAGGTTATACAGGGGTGGGGAGAGAGCTAGAGTCCAGTGGTTAATAGATAAGTATTGACATTGCATTTAAATTTCTGGAGGTTGTAGCCGTCAGGAAAGCAAGAATACGGGAGCGAGTTCCACAGGCAGGAAGTGCGAGAGAAGAAGCTGCAGGAGTGGAATTGTCAGCGTTAAAATGTTTGATGAATGAAGGATGTAATATAAAAGAAAAAAAAATAGTTAATAAGAAATGAAGATTTTGAGGATAAGGAGGATAGTTAATAATTGACCCTAACTTGAAGAGATTAAAATTGTGTTCAGGGAAGCCTCCACATGAAAGTTTGTCTAACAAAGTGGTATTTTCTTGGGGGGAAAAATTAAGTTGATCTGAGAAAACACATTGCTTAAATGTTGCTTACACTATCGGTATTCCCAAGTAGTCCCCCATCTAAGCTTTGGTGTCATTATTCAGTCAGTCAGTTAAGTGCCATATGTGATACCCGCTTTGGGTCTCAAAAGAGACATGACTGACTGGGGAGAAGGATATCCTTCAATAGGTTGCCATTGCTTTCTGCGGTAGACTGGTTGCCGACCAATGCTATAGAACCCAATCTGTCCTATTATTTGACTCATAGCAAGAGGAGAAAGAAAGAAATGTATTATATTATTACATAGTAATTAGTGGGGGATCAGTTTATTACTTCATAACAATATAAAACTGATCTCCCACTTTATGCCCAGTAGAAACCTTACACATGTCGACAACTATTTTATTCAGCCAGTTAAGTGCCATACATGATACACACTTTGGGCGATCATGTTTTGAAAGAGACATGACTGACTGGGCAGAATACTATCCTGCAGTAGGTTGCCATTGCTTTCTGTGGTAGACTGGTTGACAACCAAGGCTATAGAATCCAATCTGTCCTATTATTTAACCTATAACCAGAAGGAAGAGAGGGATTAATACCTTTCCCAAGGGTATTTGTGCATAAGTGAATGCAAGGAATTCAACTGAAATTTGAACTCGGGTCTCCAATTTGTCGTTCCGAGTCGAAATCCACTGCACCACAATGCACATCTGTGCATATCATTATTACAAGATGTTTTAATGGCAACTGCAAATATTGAGATTCTGGTTATTGTGAGGTTTTGTTTTAAGCTGGTACTCAGTCACTGAAGCTATCTGCATAATTCAAGAAGGCTTATAACCATAACATGCTGAGACACTGGTCTCTGTATAATGACTGAAGTTAAACAATGTTAAGCCTTGTAAGTACCTCGATGGGTGACTACTAGGTGCTGTAAACTTAAATTTGAATGTGCAGGTGAGGGAATGGATAAATACTTGGAATTGTTAACCAGAGAGCAGAATTTCAATTTTTGTTTGGTCTGTTATATTTGCTTATGTGCAAATACCCTTGGGTAAAAATAGGAATCCATCCCCCCATCTATGGGTTAATAAGACTTGTATCACCAAATCATTATCATTGTTTAATATCTGCTTCCATGCTAGTATGGACTGAATAGTTTTTATTATTATTATTATTGATGGCTTTGTAATTGAACTATAATGAAAATATTGGAGTTTTACAGTTGTATGCTCTTACTAACACCAACCAGTTTAGCAGACTGGAAACTGTTTTTATCGAGACACCATTTTTAGAATGATTACCTTTCAAGGTGAAAGAGTTCAACATACCCTATTCTACACAGAGTAGATGTAGAGGTTTTTATTTCTGAGATTTTATTCTCTTAAACAAGTTGCTATCCAAAGCTGAAGGCTCTGACCTAACCTAACCTAACTGTTTCTTTTTCTGTTAAATGACCCCAGTTAGGGGATTAACTATTTTCCCATAGCTGGGACCCTAAAAGGTGCAACCACTCCAGGTGAGGGTGAACAGTGGAACAACAGCAATTAAGAGATGGTTTCACGCTCATTGAAACCTTCAATCTTCTGATCATAATCCTCTCTGCCGGATGTAATTTATCGCCATACCCAGGGCCCATTATCTCTCAAAACATGCTTAAAATCTGTAAATATTTTCTGGCTTTAAATAGCCTGCAAAGGGTTGATAAACTGTAGAAAACAAATCAATCAGTATTCAAAAAATGAAAAAAATATCTGACTGTCCTGCCTTAAATTGGTTTCAACAATATTTAGACCTTATTAAGCAGACCCTGAATTTTTTCCATTTGTTAAATGGTTGTTCTTACAATGAGACTTTTCACTTTGTCTGTTAGGGCTCAAGTTCATTCTTGCTCTTAAGTGAGTCTCATGTAGGATTCATTGCTAAAGATGCTGGAAAAATTGTTGATTTCTTGTATGACTTCAAAAAAATATCTGACTGTCCTGCCTTAAATTGGTTTCAACAATATTTAGACCTTATTAAGCAGACCCTGAATTTTTTCTATTTGTTAAATGGTTGTTCTTACAATGAGACTTTTCACTTTGTCTGTTAGGGCTCAAGTTCATTCTTGCTCTTAAGTGAGTCTCATGTAGGATTCATTGCTAAAGATGCTGGAAAAATTGTTGATTTCTTGTATGACTCCAAAAAAAATATCTGACTTCATGCTATATCTTTACAAATGTGATCAGACCAAAGATGGAGTAGACGGTAAACTGCATCCAGCAGCAAGGTTTCTGATTGGGAGGTTGTGAGGAGCATGTAACCACCTCTTAATTGCTGTTGTTCCCAGGTCTACCCTGAACCGGAGTAGTAGCACCTATTAGGGTCCCAGATTTTTTTATAGAAAAACATACATTTTTGAAGAAAAATATAACCAACAATACATTTCTGATAAAAAAAAATGATTATCATAACACATTTATGAAGGAAAAAAAATTATTCTTAATTTTGAATACAAAACTAGAAGACATTTTAAGTTTTCTAAAATAAAAAATTTTTTCACTAAAATCTTACTAAATCAACCTTCTCACTATAACCGAACATTAAAAAAAAAATACCTTAAAACCCAACCTTTTTTTTTTTTTTTTGCTTTAAATAACTCACAGGTGTTTATATGCCATTAAACAAATAATGCCATTAAACAAATAATGCCATTAAACAAATAATGCCATTAAACAAATAATGCCATTAAACAAAATTCAAATAGATTAATGTTGAGAATGATAACTTCTCGTCTTAGAGTATTATGGTCATAGGGTGCATAGAGAAGTTGTATAGAATTTGGTTTGCCAGTTGCATTTTCCATGGTGGCAGCCATGATGTTATCTTGCATCTCCTTAAATTGAAGTCACACAAGTCAAAAGCCAACACAAAGATCAAATGATTGAATTATTAAACATAATTAGATTATTGGTGTTTGTTAGTGAATTCATCAGACATCGCTAGTTGTTCATTGATGTCTCAATGGGATATCAATGTGTTTTGCCCTTTTCAAAGAACTTCCACCTTGTTGAACACTCTTCCATGTGTGTTTCCTTGAACACTTTACTCTTCACCTCTCCAACCCAGAAGTGGGGGAATCACTCTTTACCTCTCCAAGCAGGAAATCACTCTTGACCTTCTTCTCTCTTTTCCTCTCTTGTTTTCTCCACTCTTAACACTTCCTCCTGTTATCTTTTTCTCCTTCTTTTTACCCCGCTCCCTCTTTCGGCCCGTTTTCCCCCCGCTCCCTCTTTCGGCCCGTTTTCCCCCCCGCTCCCTATGAATATGTATTATTTCTTTCATCTGGTTTTCTTTTCATTTTTCTCATTTTCTTACCTTTTTGATTTCTTCTACCCTCATTTGCTCTTTTTTTCTTTCAGCTTTCCTAATTATTTCCTGTTTAAAATTGCTGTGCATGTTTTTTTTTGTTGTTTTAGGAAAGCATATCTGATTCTAGCATGCAAAGAAGGCAGATTGAACAGATACTCCAATCTGATCTTATTTAGTTAAACATAATGGTTGTCTATACAAACAGAATCAGATTATGACCTTTTGGGGCCTTTAGGCTAATGAAATTATGGAACCCCCATACAGAGCCACCCTCTAACTTGTTCACACTCATCTTTAATATTTTCTACTGATGATATATTTTAGTGACATTTTGATAAAGCTTGAAGTAAAATTAGTTTTTAAATAAACTAGAATAATCATTTTTTAATTTTCAATAAAAATATTCAAGAAATATCTCTTCTACTTTTATTACAAACCAAATTAACACATATTTCAACACAACCATGGTAAAAAAAAAAAAAAAAAATTAAGGAGTTTGTCATATTGATATCATTTCAGTTTATGAAACTATTTAAAAATTATAACATCTAGAAAATTAAAAATATTTTTTTATAAAAGCTTGACGGGCCCAAGACTGTATGCTATATTAGTCTAAAGGATAATCTGGCCCTGTACCTGTGGTTGCAGGCTATACTAGCCTAACAAATAAGTAAGCACTGCATACAAACAAGTAACAGCATAATGCTATAGAGTATCACTGCAATAATTTCATTTTTTTATTTTAGTTGAACCGAAATATTTACTTAGTATTTCTTCTTTTATAACTGAGTAAATTTAAATTTGATCAGTTTTTCAAATCAGATCTGTCAGACAGATGTTTTTTTTTAATTTTTAATTAAATAATTATCCCAGCTGTTTCCAATTCTACAATTTATTCACTTTATTTGAAAATATAAATAAAAACACAAAAGTTTTTTTTTTCTTTCCAATACTTTAATTTTATTTCATGAAAGCGATACAGTTATTCAGAGTCGTACCATCAAAACTTATTTTGCCTTGTCATCAGATTCGATGATGACACTTGTAAACATATCATTTTCTCATTGCTGTCATAATAATAAATCTTTCAATTGTAACATTACTGTTTATTTCACTCCAGACATCATCAATCACTATCAGTGTCCTGGGTATGATGATAAACTACATCCGACAGCAAGATCTCTGATTGGGAGATTGGAGGTTTTGAGGAGTGTTTCCCAGATCCACCCTGACTCTGAGTGGTAGCACCTGTTAAGATCCCAATTATAGGCAAATATTACCAGAAATGTATTTTTACATAGTAAAATAACCAACAAATGCAAAGTTCGAATTCCAGCCGAATTCATTGCATTCACTTACGTGCAAATACCCTTGGGAAAGGTATTAGTCCATTTATTCCTTCCAGTTATGGGTTAAATAACAGGATAGATTGGGTTCTATAGCCTTGGTCGGCAACCAGTCTACTTCAGAAAGCAATGGCAACCTACTGCGGGATAATCTTCTGCCTAGTCAGTCATGTCTCATTCGAGACATGATCGCCCAAGCGTGTATCACGTATGGCACTTAACTGACTGACTGAGTTTTTGGTCATAAGTAAATTAGACCATTACACAGTTGAATTAAAAAATTATATTGTAGAACTTTTGAATATTTTTTATTTGTAATCACGTTAAACCCAGGTTTTTACCATCTGCATATGTCTTCATTTTGTTGTAAATCGCCTGAAGACACCAGCAGATGGTAAAAACTTGGGTTGCATAATATAACTCATTTACTAATGAAATATATGTAGTGTGTGTGGTGGAGTTGTTAGAACATAAACTTTTTGACCATGAGAGCTGAGTTTGAATCTCACTATGGCTGATTTATCAGGCAGGTGATTTTTGATGTTATTGGCCTTGAGAAAATCTGTTCCTAACATAAAACACTTTTGGAAAGTGTCTGAAACCCATCCCACAGATTGACATTAGTGACAGAACTATTATAGAGCCATTGATGATTGTGCTAGCACAAAGTCACAATTCATGCATTGGTCAGACTGTACGAAATAATGCATTCTCTCTCCCCGAAACTGTAACTAAGATCTGCTCAGCATATTGCTGAAAAAACCGTGTTTGGGCTTGGAGGATGTTGAACAAATGTACCTGAGCAGGCATCTGTAACATCTGCCCTAGTAGACAAGCATAATCAGATATGAGCAGCCAGCAATTACATATAAAAGAGTGGACATAGTTCAACACAGTGACAACTCTGTTTTATACTGTGTTCAGGTCATGATAGCCCAAATAGACACTAATATTAAGTGAATCAGATTTCTTCATCCTGCCAGGTTAATCTTGCACTTGGTTTCTTTGAAGGTCATTTCGTATAAAGTCTATTCTTACATGATATAAGGTGAGCCTATTACATACAACAAACGTATACTAAAGGGCAGGTATCCAAGATAAAAAAAAAATCAATATGTGAATACTATATACTTGGTGTATGGCTCAGTTAAAACAAATTTAGAGATAAGTAAACTGAACATAGAATTGGCTGCACTAGAGGTAGTTTCACCCAACACCATAAATTGCTACAAAACTAAAACATTTGGATATTTGATTGGTCCAGTCAGCATATCCATCAGCACTTTCATTTCTTTTGGGCAACATTTTGTGGTGCTTTAAAAATGGACATTTTAAAAGTATATATAAATATATCCTAAAATATTAAAGATAAAAGATTAAATATAAAAGAAAGAGGTAAGAAAAGTAAAAATGAGGAAAGCAATTTACTCTCCCTGAAGTGGTGGCTTGAAAAACATTACCAAAAAAAAATGGTTGATAAATTATTGCTCTTGGCTCTTCAAAACTAATTGAAGATAAAAACGTAAAATAAGGGGAAGAAAATAAATCTCTGGCAGTAATCTTATTTTTCCAATTTTTTTTCTTACACATTTTTTTTTAAATTTTTAATATATTTTTTTTATTTATTTATATATACTTTTAAAATGTACACATTCAAATCCCTGAAAAGATTTTGCATACTTTACAGATTATTAACTGGTTTGTTACTATCTGAAAGAAAAGAAAAGGAAAGATAACCTTTTTTTTTGCTCTTGTTTCCTCCACCATATAGATTGTACACCTGAAGAAAATCAGAAAATAAATCTGCTGAAACACTGTGCTTACAATATGTTGTAGAGTGGCTGACACCCCTGCAGCACTCTAAATGATGAAATGGCCCATTTAAGTAAAGAATAGTAGCATTTTGAGGTGTAATATTCAAGTGCCATTTGAGTAATATTCAGACTGATTACTTTAACAACTATTGTGATGTAAACCCCTCAATGTGTTATAAGCTCTGTCTAGTCTGTCATTCCAACTATTGTATAGTTCTGTATATATCCATTTAGCACCAGATATTGTTCTGAATAATACCACAGCACACTTTCTCTGTGTATCGTATCCACCTTGGCTATACAACACAAAAATGAACAAGATCACTAATCTGAACAACTCTTAGTTTAAATAAAATGTTGTTTGTATTGGGTTTGAAAATTTTATGCCAATTTTTAAGGGAAATTAAAACAAAATTATGCTATTTGAATATCTATTCAGCTAAATTTGAATCATTTTGTTGTATAACTTTTTTCCCTTTGACTTAAAGTTTCTATCTTTTCAGAATTTAAATGGCTTCTTGGCAAAGGACTTATTGAGGTGGTATTTTATATCATCCAAAGAATTCAAATTTTTACCATTGATTATTTTGCAAGGACCTGAACAAATGAAAATCCAATGATGGTAAATATAGCTGATGGTGTTACCACATCTCAGCCAAGCTATAACAATATTTAATGGGTCATCAAAGAAATGTGAAGTCTGGCATTATCCTGATGAAAAGTCTGGCATTATCCTGATGAAAAGTCTGGCATTATCCTGATGAAAAGTCTGGCATTATCCTGATGAAAAGTCTGGCATTATCCTGATGAAAAGTCTGGCATTATCCTGATGAAAAGTCTGGCATTATCCTGATGAAAAGTCTGGCATTATCCTGATGAAAAGTCTGGCATTATCCTGATGAAAAGTCTGGCATTATCCTGTTGGCCATTTTTTTTTTTTTTTTTTTTTTTACAGTAATAAAAAATTTTAAAATAATCTAAAACGCACCTTATAATGATCTCTTTTTTACAGGGTTTGCAAAATCAACATAACTTAAGTAATTTTAAATTTTCTTTTTCTACTGATAATTTGAAGTGTGCTCTTATCAAAAATGTAAGCATATTATATCTGTCAATAAACTTGACATGTTTTAGCATGAATGACTAAATATTGGCATAAATTTTTTGAAAAACCAAGTAAAATTGGGTTCCAATTTAATTTAAACACTTGAGTGACTAAATGAAAAAATTCTATTTAACATGTTTCATCCTTTGAAAAGACTTCATCAACTAATGTTCATATTGATGGAATTAAGGGTCATCAAACAGGACCCAAGTGACTCCCTAGGAGTTGGTGAGGAGTTCCAGGTGATAGTCAAGGGGTCATGGGTGTCTGAACTCAGCTGGTTTAAATAGATTTTATTTGTATGTCTCCTTCTTTATATCAATGTTTCTAAAGGATATCCAACTATCAAAAAAAAAAAAACAATAAAGAAAATGTCTTTTTTTAAATTTTTTATTTTTTTTAAAGGCATTTGTAGCATAGCTCGTGCCAAAATGTCTATTCTTAATAATAAAGCAAACTAAAAAATGCCAAGTGATTAACAAAATGAATAACAAATACCCCCCCCCCCCCATTGTATAAAGGTTTTTTTCTGTCTTGATTGTTTGCCATAACTTCAAGTAGAAAACAACCACTGCCAATAATTATGGCCTCTTCATTGGTTCATGATAGCAACTTGTTTGAAAGATGAAATCTGTAAAGGTTGAGGGAACAATGAAAGTTTAAGAAGGAAAAGATGAACAGTGTAAAAGTGTGGAGGTGGGTGGGTTGGAGAAGGAGGTAACTGTTGTTAGATGGGAGAAGAAGAACTGAGAGTAAAGTTGGGGGAAGAAGGCAAACATTATGAAAAAAGTAGGAGATATGAACAGTGAGTAAAGTGGGGGGGAAGGTGGTATACATTGTTAATAGTGTGAGATAAGAACAGTGGGTAACGTGGAGGGGGGGTAAGCTGAACAGTTTAATGTGGTGGGGAGTAAGCTGAACAGTTTAATGTGGTGGTGGGGGGGTAAGCTGAACAGTTTAATGTGGTGGTGGGGGGGTAAGCTGAACAGTTTAATGTGGAAGACAAATATTCTGTTAACAGTAATCCATCAGTTTCTTTCACGTTGTGGGTCCCAGAACTAAAGGTGAATGTGAATTATGTTTTAGAAGTATTATCTGTGTCAATGTTTTTTGTGTCTTGACACTTCAGGATACAGCTGATAATAGGTAACCACAAGTTCTTTTTTTATTATCTGAATTTCTATGACTTCTTTCTAATGATATTGCCTTTACTATGGTTTTCAATGCTGAGTTTTCCTCCTTGACTGGCCTACCCACCTCTCAAGGTTAGAGAGCTCAGTTTACCTTACTATTTAACCTTTAACTAGGAGTGAGAGAAGAAATAGACTATGGCGTTTTTAAGAGACATTAGTTTGCAATGATTGCCATAGACTAGACTGGAATTTAAATTTGTATCAGCTTGCCCTTGAAAATACTTTTGACATTGTTATTAATCTTGCCAGTTCTGAAAAGATTCCCATTATTACATTACTGCAGTACTGAATTGTAAAAAGAAAAAAGCCTGAATGTGATGTTATTTTACAAATGTAGATTTCTGAGGCTTTTCATTGGTCATGTGACAAGTATTAAAATACAGTGTCACCTGATAGCGAATGAATCAGGTAATCTCCACACTGCATAACTTGCAGGTGCCTTAGGGCATTTCTGGCCTTATATGGTTAAGTGCTGTGCTGGATTTACATATAGACTAGCATGGGTGGCAGCCCAGGTGCCCCTAGGGGCTTCTAAGACTTGGGCAATTGATAAAACTACAAAAAAAAAAATGATATAAAACCAAAAGAGATGAGCTTATTTTCAGATTTAATGTGGCTCCTTTGAACTACTTTGCAAAATTTAGAGTATTTGAGCCCCTCTAGTTGAAGTAGGTCTTTTAAGGATTACAAGGCTGTAATTTTCTTCATTTTTGTTTTATAGAATGCTTTGTTAAAGAATTTGAATACTAGAATTTCAGAGTAATAGAGGCCCTTCATTCTAGATACATTTCAGTAGAATGTAAAGTTCAGATTAAAAAAATATGAAGTTGCTAATGAAATAAATTGAATTAGTTTCAAAATCATTAAACATTTTGTTGAAGTCAAATTGGTATTTGATATCCATAAAACCTCCAGTCCTTTGTGAACTGGAACAGAGGATGGCTTGTTAATTTTAACACCTCCAAAACTAAACTGCTCTATTAATCATCTGAGAGACCCTGTTCTGCCTTTCATTAGTATGGCTCATACTAAACTCGAGTAGAGTGGCTCATTGTACCTTCTCAGGCTGACAAGTTCAGTTGGCATGAAGTCAAAGATTATATTGAATCCATTGTTAGGTCAGCTGTTGAGAAAGTTGGCTCACTGTGTTGTGCTAGACGATTATTCTCTCCCAGAAACTATAAGTTAACCATTCACCCATACTTTGAATATTGCTGCCATATACATTCCAGAGCTCTTGTTTTATATCCAGAGAGCTGTGATGAAATCTAGGAAAGAATCAGCAATGTTATTATTCTTGATCTGGCATCTCAGCTTCAGCCACTTTCCCACTGCTGTAAAGTTGCCTCTCTGCTTTTTCTATAAATACTTTCAAGGTAATTGTAAAGATCAGTTTTTTGTTATGATACCTAAACTTTATAATTATTTAAACGCAGTACTATACTGGAGGATGCGCATTGTGGTGCAGTGGATATTGGCTCAGAACAAGAAATCAGGGTGTCAAGTTCGAATTCCAGTTGAATTCATTGCATTCACTTACATGCAAATACCCTTGGAAAAGGTATTAATCCTTCTGGTTATAGGTTAAATAACAAGACATTGGGTTCTATAGCCTTGGCTTGCAACCAGTGTACTGCAAAAAAACAATGGCATTCTACTGTGGGATAATCTTCTGCCGAAGTCAGTCATGCCTCTTGTGAGACATGACTGCCAAAGCGTGTTTCACATATGGCACTTTACTGACTGACGAGACTGGAAATTAGGTCCCATTAGTTTATAGTTGAGTTGGCTAGATTTAACCAAAAGTTCTATGCTAACAGTTTCTTTTCTTGTACATCTTGCTTCTGGAACTCTCTTCCATTTTCATGCTTTACAGTCAACTATAATCATAAAAAATTTAAATGCAATGTCCATCGCTGTCCTCTTGGTTACTCCTCCTTTGTTTTCCACTACTTACTAATGTTCCTGTTTTCTACACCAAGTGTGACTTTACTGGCTTTATATTGCGGGGACTTACCTACAAATGGACTTGTCCACACCTTTATAATGTGGCTACCAACTCTGAGTAAAAAGTCACTGAGTAGTAGCCACAGAGTGAGTGAATGAGTGTGTCAGGACGCCTGTGAGAGAGTACTCTCCAGTCCACGTTTACCTTTGTACTACTTTGTAGTATTTTTTTAACCACAAGTTCAAAGAACATGAACGATTCAATTTGAGTCATATAAACTCTAGTGAAGTTTTTTTTTTTTTTAATAATGTCTAGCCTGTCCAAGAGTCACTTGAGGTGGTATTAGAGAGTAAGAGTCACAGTTTATATGGATATGTGAGGAAGATAATGGTTAACTTTAGACTTGAACAGGTTAAGATTGTAGTGATCGAGGAAGCATCCTCTTAGGAGTTGGCTCTACAAAGCAGCAGTTCATGGGAAGAAGCTGTGACTGGAAATTACATTGCAGGAATGGAATGCCAAAGGAATGAGGGCTTTTATGTGCGTGGCATGGTGTCTTTGTCATGAAGGTTAATGATGGAGCTAAGGAATGTTGTTTGTCTGAACACTTTCCATGGAAGTAGCAATGTTTATGTGGAAAAAGGTTGAAGGGTGGAAGATAATTCATCACCCACAAGGATGCAAATTTCTTTGAACTTGAAAATTAAATAAAACATAGAAATAAACAGCCGGAGAGAGAATATAAAGTTAATCAAGTTATTTAGGCTCAACGATATTAAAAGTCCGCAAGGTATATTTAATAATGATATCATAATTTTTTTTTTTTTACTATACAAGATTCAAGGATCATTCAAGATAGAGGATTACTGAAGACAGTTTTGGGGTGAGCATTAAGTTCATACAGATGTTTTTGAAAGATCTAGGCTAACCCTAGACTTGAAGAGGTTAAGATTGTAGAGGTCAGGGAAGCATCTAACTGGGATTCTGTTCAACAAAATAACTGTTCTCTATTCATTTTCTATACCCTTTGCAGGTTATTTTAAGCCAGAAAATACTTTTAGATTGTGAGATTTTTTAAATGTTTATTTTTTTGAGATGATGATTTAATGATACAAATCTTACTAATTAACTCATAGGTAGGGAGAAGAGTTGCATTTATACCTTTCCCCAAGGATATTTGCATGTAAGTGAATCTGATGTCTGCAATGGAAATTCAAGCTCAATTCTCTGATTAACTATTTAAAACCTTTATTCATTGCATCATCTGCACATCCAAGCTTAAAACAGTTGGTATTTCCAAGTGATCACCCATCAAGGTACTATTCAAGCTTGATGTTGCTTAACTTCCATGATTGTACATGTACCAGTGTTTCATCTTGATGTGGCTGTAAGCTCACAATGAGTGGATCTTATCCCTTATTAAAGGATATGAAAGAAATGAGAATAGTTTGTTTCAATGTACATAGTGAGTCAGGTCTTAGCTGGGAGTGTTAGGTTTTAATGAATTCAACAGATTAGGCATTCGTCTTTGATTTCTTTTATATTTTTTTAAATTTTACATTGTAAGTTGTAGCACATCTGGGTAAGATCCAGATAAAATGTCCAAAAATCATGTTTTTGTTTTGTTTTTGGTTTTTGTTGAGTGTTTTTGATGTCAAGGAAAATAAATTTAAGTTTAAAATTAACTTTTATAATTAGCAACAGCAGCCAGGAAGGACCATTTGATGAAAGGCATGGACTCAAAAGCTCTTCTAACATTCTGAAGATGAGATTTTAATCTCAAAATATTAATGTATAATAAATAGGTAATACCCAACAACTTTTTACCTTTTATTTTACTAAAAACGCATTGTGACAGCCTTCAAAATCTAATCATATAATGATAAAGTTTTGAAATTTTAAAATTTATTAGGCTAAAGTTTTGAAATTTTGGTCAAGTATTTTCAATGAAGATGATAACTAATACAAAGGATATAATCAACTTGGAATGATTTTATTACAAAAGAACAACTGAATTACATTTCATATGAGTTTTAATTGTGAAATGTGTATGTGTGCTCTCAAAATGAGATTTGGCAACAATCTAGAAGAGAACAGACTCTCATGGCAGGCTTGGAGATATAAAGCCAAAATGTGCAATTAAAAAAGAAAACAAATATGAGAAAAATTAGTCTCGAAAAACACCTGTACTTAATAAATGAATAGTAATAAATTGTCATCAAGGGCAGTAAACTAGTTGATCAGAATGTCGATGAGCAGATAGGTTCATTTATCACCCAATTCATACTTTTCTTTTTTTTTTTTTAAACGAAAGTAGAAGTTTATCCCTTATTTCCTGTCTAGGTTTGTATTTCCAGTTGCTTCTAAAATCTGCTCATTCTTTTTCAATCCCAGTTACCCCTTCGCATTTTGGTGGCATTATCATCTTGCTTGGGGTGAACTGATTGAACATTTTTTTAAAATTCAGTTAATCAAGTGCCATATGTGATACAGGCTTTGGGCGATCATGTCTCGAAAGAGACATGACTCCTTGGACAAAAGATTATCCCGCAGTAGGTTGCCATTGCTTTCTACGGTAGACTGTTTGCCAGCCAAGGCTATAGAACTCAATCTGTCTTATTTGACTCATAGCAAGAGGAGAAAAAAATGTATTATATTATGTAGTAATTAGTGGAGGATCAGTTTATTACTTCATAACAATATAAAACTTACCCCCCACTTTATGCCTAGTAGAAGCCTTAATTATGTCTCAAAGTATTTTATTCAGTCAGTCAGTTAGTTAAGTGCCATACATGATACAGGCTTGGGCAATCATCTCTCGAAAGAGACATGACTAACTGGGCAGAAGATTATCCCGCAGTAGGTTGCCATTGCTTTCCGTAATAGACTGGTTGCCAGCCATAGCTATAGAACCCAATCTGTCCTATTATTTAACTCATAACTGGAGGGAAAAGGCATATTAATACCTTTTGCAAGGGTATTTGTGCGTAAGTGAATGCAAAGAATTTAACTGGAATTCGAACTTGGCACTCAGATTTGTCGTTCTGAGTTGATATCCACTGCACCACAACACACATCTGCAAATTGTTTGAATTTGTCGACTATATTTGATCCTTATTAGATGCTCCCTAATTGTGGTCTTGTGCCAGACTAAGTTCATTTTCACCTAAAAATTCTTTCTTGTTCTGTATAGAATTGATTTGATTCTTTCAAATTGATTTGCGTGCCAGGAATAATTTTTTTATTTTGTCTTTTGGAATCAGAAGACAAAGATGTTTCACTATTTGCCTTATTTGAGCCTGAACTGGCCAATTCAATGAGTCTTTCTGATGAAGCATACACCTGATCAAGGTTGACAAGCAAATTGATTGAATTTCTGGGAGGGAAACAAAAACTAAAGGAAGGTTCTAGTCCAGAAGAAACCTTGTTGAGAAACAATGTTTCAGAATTTTTTACGCTTTTCTGTTCAATCACAAATCAAGTTAGTTTTGATTTGTTAATTTTGTTCTGTTTTGTATTAATGTGAAAAGATAAATTTGAAGCTATTTCTTTGATTTTGAATCAGCCAACACGCACACACTTTTAGTGAATGCATAAAAAAATTAAATGATTTATCTTCCAACGAGGAGTTTCACAGAGACACTGTCCAACTCACTAGGGTGAGATAAATCTGTTGAACATATATGGCATTTATTTTAATTAATATTTAATAATTATTATTTGTCAATAATTGTTGTTAATAATAATAATTCTAATTGAGGTATCTGTTAAAAGCATTCAATAGTTTTATCTTGGCCTAATGTGTGGGATAAGTGTCTCTCTGAAACTTGAAGTTTGAAGATAAATTATTTTGAACTTATGTATCTATTACTCTATTTTTAATACTGAACCCTTCATTTGCAAAAGTCTGCTCGCCTTGAAGACATTTGTTTTTTGTAATTTAATGATCAATATATTTTGTTAGGAGTTAATTATCTTTTTCATAAATATATATTCTAAACATATGCTGTTAAATATAAGAGACAATGAATGTCTATTATGTCTAATCATGAGCTGTTCTAAACGTCGTATTTTTGCTTTAATTTCAGTTGAAAATAAAGACAAAAATTCTCCAACATTTGGATAATTATTGATTGATTTTCTTCTAAGCTTTCGGCTCACATGAGCCATCTTCAGAGAGGTTGTTTAGACTAAAATATTATAACATCCACCATCACCGATTTTATTTTGTGTTGACATAAAACTCCACTTGGCAATGGCAATAGTTACCAAAAATAATAAATGCAGTTCTTAAATTTGTGATGCGGTTTTATGACGTCACACCGCGTGATAGCGCGAAATGACAACAAAACCATGTAGTCAAATGCAATGTAATATGTTATTTCCGGATTCATTGTCTCTTATATTTAACAGCATGTGTTTAGAAAATTAATTGCTGCCTTGATACACTATATATATATATATATATATATACACACACACACACACACACACACACACACACACACACACATATATATATATATACACACACATATATATATATATATATATATATATATATATATATATATATATATATATATACACACATATATATATATACACACACATATATATATATATATATATATATATACACACATATACACACACACACATATATACACATATACACACACATATATATATTTATATATATAAATATATATTTTGTTAGTTAATTATCTTTTTCATAAATATATATAATTAATGTGGAGAAGTTTTTTATTTAACTGAGCAGTATTATTTGGAGCTTCATAAAGACATTATTGTAATGCCTTCACTCTTCAGGGTTATTGTTGTGTTTCTGGACTGTGGCAACTCAGTTTAATTAAAAAGAATCTTACTTTAATTTAAACCAGACCACTCAACAAAGAAATCTCCATAGCTCTGACCACAATGAACACCCAGACTTGTGGTTTCTGTGTTGTTGACCTAACAAATAAGCAAGACATGTTATAAGTCTGTCATTCTCAAAGTTTTAAAGAACTTGTGTAGGAACTTCATACTGGAACCGGATTTTCAGAAAACAACCCAAGTCACTTTAGAGCAGATACAGGAGCCTTAAACCAGATCTTATTATACTCAACTATGAACCAATTTAGGATTTTTCTGCTGCTTCTGTTTTTGACAAATTTCTCATCTAATTTTAAACCAATTACAAAAAAATCTGAAACAGTTTTGTAAGGATGACAGGGATTTTATCAGAAAGAGTTGAGAAGCTACTACAACAAGGCATAATTGGACCAAGTTCATCCCCCTGGAGGTGGTTGTTAAGGACTCCATTAATAGATGTAAGAGGTTATATGTTGATTACTCAGACTTTGAGGTCCTGGGTATGACGGTAAACTGCATCCGGTAGCAAAGCCTTCGATTGGGAGGTTGTGAGAAGCATGGAACCACCTCTTAATTGCTGTTTTTCCCAGGTCCACCCTTACCTGGAGTAGTAGCACCTGTTACAGTCCCAGCTATGAGCAAATAGTTAACCCCCAAACTGGGGTCAAAACACTATGAAAGTATAAAAATAAACTTTTTTAGAAATATATACAAAAAATAGACTTTTATAGGAAAATATAAATTTTTAAAGGAAAAATATATTATTCCCATGATACATTTTCTGAAGAAAAAGAAATTACCAGCAATACACTTAATACAAAACTAGAAGGCATCTTCAGTTTTCTAAAACAAAATTTTATGTCAAAATCTGATTAAATCAACCTTCTCACTATAACCAAACATTAAAAAACATACCTTAAAACCCCACCTTTTTGGCATTAAATAACCCACAGAGGTTGATATGCCGTAAAACAAAACTCAAACTCAGACTCTTAACCAATTTACAGAACTTGATGTTTATCCTCTTCTACGTATCAAAGAGATTGTAAACAAATTAGCTACATTTTCTACCCTTGATCTGAAAAAAGCCTACCACCAAATTCCCTTAAGGCAAAAAAAAAAAAAAGAAAATAGTTCTTTTGAAGCTAATGGAAGGTTGTATCAGTTCTGTACAGTTCCATTTGGTGTAACAGTGTGGGCTCTTGTCTATTCACCCCCGCATTAATCTCTCCCCTTTGGCAGAGCCTCATCTGAGTTCCTCTTCACTTGGAAACAGGGTGGATCAATATGCTCACTCTACTCTACTCCAATATTTTACAAGAATTTAAGAGGATAAGAGCATTGCATTCCTGTATATGTAGGTATATGACAGTAGGTAATAAGATAATTAAACCTGTCCCAGAAAGACTTCAACCATTTTAAGACTGCCAACAACCCTAAATTCCTTAAGGAGAGCGGTTGGTATGTTTGCATACTGTGCTAAATGGATACCAAAATTCTTTGACATAATCCAAGCACTGATTAAAAAGAAAACTTTTTACTATTTTGTGCTTAGGGAAAACTTTTTACTATTTTGTGCTTAGGGTTTTCTTCAACCATTGCTGATTTGCATCAAGGACTATATTATCCTGGGATTACACGAATGCTCTGTTTTGTATAGACTAAGAACTTACTCTTTTCAACAGAAGTAAAGGAAGTAGGTTCTTTGTGTTGACTATGTGGAGAAATTAAGCCAAGATTTTTTTTCTTTGCATGGAAAAGGGAACTAATTAAAGCTACTCAACCACTGGAAAGCCTTAGCATGGACCTCCAACTTCGAATAATGTTTATATCCTTCACATTATGGATAAATATTTCTGATTTGCACTGACTGGCTTTCCAGGTTATATCTCCTCTGATAGAGAATTTTCTTTTCTATAAAAAGAAATAAAGGTCTATCTTTCAAATAAGGACATGTCTACAAACAAGACAACACTCGACCACCCCACTGGTAATGGATGGGCAGAAGATACAGCACTCTCATCAGGAAAGCAATTTGATTGTAAGTCAAACAAGCTGGATGACTTTAATTGGGAGACACTACTCCCCAACACTCTACACTGCATTAGATCTCTCCTGCTAACTGCGACCAACTTCACCCTGCAGAAACAGTTTCAAAAGATGCTTTTCTTTTGGTACTTCATTGCTAACAAGGCCTGAACCAGTATTCCTTCACTGGTTCATCAGAAACAAGAACAATTCTCTGAGGGATGAGGTTGAGCTGCTAGACACAAATCCATCCTATGCTACTGTTAAGCACCAAGTTGGATGAGAATCAATTGTATTGAAGCCATAGGGGGGATGGTTAATGTTTATTGAATTTGGCCTTGTGTAATACATAACCAAACTCCTTAGAGCTTACAAGTTTTATACAGAATTTTCATAAGGTTGAAATGTGTGAAATAGTGGAATAATGTAAGAATAAAATTATAATTTTAAAATAGGAATTTATTAAAAGGAAAGAATAACAAGAATAGGTAGTAGTTAAAATTGTTAAAAGAGAAATGTAGGTATTTAAAATGTCTACAGAAGTTTAGTTCCTGGTTGTGTAATAGCAGAATTTAAAGTCTTATGTTCCTTCCTCTTTTTGATAGATCAGCGACACTGAGAGAGAGAAGGTAAAACAAATAAAGAAATTGTACTTAATGCATCCTGTTGTTGTTGCTCTCTTTGGCAGCATGGTATGAAAAGGAAAATTGGAAGAAGTCGAATGAATTTGTGACGTGCCTTACGTTTGGGTTGGTTAAGTAGTTAAATCTGGTCATGTGACCAGCTCCCAGAGGTGTTTTCTTCTTTAGGAGTGAAAAAAACATTTGACTGATGTGGTAATATGAATTTTCTATTTCGTATCCAATCAGGATCCAGAATTTTGCTTTTCACACTGACTGGTAAAATTTGCCATAGTTTGGATTTTTCCAAAATGTTTTTAATTCTTAATTTCTTATTTACCACAGTATCATTAAGAGATCTAGCACCATGTTCAGTATCGGAAAACACTGGTTTAATAAAGGAAACTGTTGAGGTCCCTTCGGCACTGATAGAAAGAACTGATTGCATTGAAAGTGAAGATATCAATAGTAATAAACTGTTGCCATCCAAGTCATCTGAACTTGATGTACCCACCCTTTCACTAACTAAAACTGACTGTCCAGTACTTCATAGGTTTTCCAGATTGGCAATACCCTCACCCCCCAGCATCTGAACTAATAACCAAATCAAAATAGATGGGGAGAATTTATTAATAACAATTGATAGCTGTTGTGAATGAAGGTTATGAGTTCTTAAGGAATTATCCTGTACTACACACACCCTGTGCACTATGAGGAAACAAAGGCAGACTTTTTAAGTTACTAACAGTAGCATGTAAAATTAAATTAGCTTCTTAGGTTGTAATAATATTTGGTTATTTATAATACACTGTGTATAAGAAAAAAATTAAAGAGCAAGAATAATAAGAGAACAGAAATGAAGAAGACAAAATATATTGATTGAAATTGCATTTACATTTTTAAATATTTGACTGGTAAGTAATAAGTTGGAAGAGAATTCCACAAGTGAGGAGTGGGATAAAAGCAACTGTTAGCATAGAACTTAGTTATATCTACTCACTTAAACTGTAAAATGATGAGACCTTGCCATT
Source organism: Ascarosepion bandense (assembly GCA_037127315.1). Taxonomy (NCBI): domain Eukaryota; kingdom Metazoa; phylum Mollusca; class Cephalopoda; order Sepiida; family Sepiidae; genus Ascarosepion; species Ascarosepion bandense. The sequence continues at coordinate 1,114,916 of JBBBDQ010001125.1, forward strand.
AATCTAGTACTACACGACTAAAAACCATAGAGAAGAATATATCAGAACAATTACCATAAAAGTATTTATAGAAAAGGCACGGAGAAGCTACATTATGGTGGTGGGGAAGTGACTAAAGGCAAGACACTATGTCAGTACTAAGGATATTGAAGATTCTTGTTTGGATTTTATCAAGGATCTTTGTACAGATATTTTTGTCAAAATGATATTGCAATCAAAAATAATTATTTTAGAAATTCAATTTATTATTTCAATGGTATAGTTTTATTCTATGCAAAAAATTGTTTATCTTTTAATTTAATCTTTTTTGATTATGAATATTTGAACAATTGCAAGAAAAGCATTTTTGTTTTTTATTAAATTGTACGCATGTATGCTTGTAGCAAATAGGTGCTACAATGTAACAGATGCAGTTGAGAGCTTTCAAAATATTTGCATTTTAAAGAGAAATGAATTTTAGTGCATAAAAGATTTTGTAAGTATATTTATATAAAGAACAATATAGCTCAGAAAAATGAGAAAATTATGTTTAGTGTTTACAGAATTTAAAAAATGAAAGAAAACCCTTATGTACATAGCTGTAGGGTGTGTGATGTCTCAACTTGTTCAAAATTAAGTAGTTCAGTTTGACAAGCTATTATAGTATAATGTGAAATTTTATGATTATATATATATATATATATATATATATATATATATATATATATATATAATTTTTTTTCACAAAAAAATATGGGGTTGCACTAGTATTTTTTCAGCCCTTTTATTTTAGATTTTGCTTCCAATTTGGCTCTAAGTAGGTATAATTGTAGTTCTTAGTCTCAGCCATGATACCATTTACTAAGAGTTCTTATTTAGCCTTTAAAATTCAGTTTACGATGAAATAACTTATTTGATATCAATACCAGGAAATCCAAATTAGACTTACATTCATTTTTCTTTCAGTCTATGATTTTGCTTTAACTGGAAACAACTATTGCTTTTTAATCCCTACATGTTAAAAAATCAGAAAACCCTTCACTTCTAATTTGGAACTATTAGTACAAGGATGGGCTTGTATGGTGCATTGGCTATCAACTTGGAATCCCAGTTGAATTTGTTGCATTCGCTCAAATGCAAATACCCTTGGGAAAGATATTAATCCATCTCTTCAGCTATGATGGGATTCTATAGCCTTGGTTGGCAACCAATCTGCTATACAAAGGAATGGCAAACTATTGCAGGAAAATCTTCAGCCAAGTCAGTCATGTATCAAAAGAAACATGATCGGCCAAACTTAATGAGTTCAAATTTTAAATGTAATTGCAGTTTGGCCAATTATAGGGTAGCTTCCCTGATTTATTGGCAAATTTATTTTATATGCTGTGGCATTTCAGAATGTGGATTATGATCCCTCATGAATTCATGATTTTTTTTTTGTTTTGACCTTTCACCATAAATGTCCTTATTCTGGCTTCTATTCAAATGTCTTAAGTTATTGTTTTTCTCTACTTCTCTTATGAATTTTTAATTCTTTAAACCTTCTTTTCTCACTGTGTACCTGAAATATATGATTCAGTCTCTATGTAGTTTCTGTATTACTTAAAACTTCTTCATTGCTCACATGTTCTGTTCATGGTATTCAACAGTAGTGTAACACTATTTCTGTTATCGAAAAAAAAAAAGGGGGAAGAAAGTTATTTGAATTGACCAATATACCGAAAGACAGAAAATATAATAATTGAATATTTTTTTTCTCTCATCTGCTGAAGGCTAAGTGAGAGTTATTTTAAAAAGACCTCCCCAAGAAAAATAGATAAATAAATTTACGGTGGTCGAAAATGAACAACCACTTTTTTTGATAAAATTCTTGGACATTGGCCAAAAGATTCGGTCAGAAAGATAAAAATTCTGTGTGGCTTTTTTTAGTGGCTTTTGAGTCAGTATGAATAAAATTTGTATCGGTGCATAAGTCAAGTTCAGAGATCATTAAACATTTGATAAAAACCATCAATATTTCTAGTCTTATAGCCCAGACATTTCAGTGCTAATTCTGAGTTTCACTTCAGTTTTGGAATTTGTTGTCATGAAGTCCTACCAGCCATCTCTTTAAGAAGGAGGAGTGATTTGTGATCTTAAAGGTAATTAGTCCATAAGTATGATATTTTGTTTTATATAACATTTGTCTTGAGTTTTCACTATTTTTTAGTCATTGCATACATTTTTATCATTGCTGTAATGTGAAAAGACTTATAAACTGGTTTAACTGTCTTTTTCTTTTTTTATTGTATTTCAATTTTTTTTATGGTAATATATATTTTGTTATGCCCTATTCTTTTTTTTCTTTTAATTTTTTTTTCTTTTAATTTTTTTTTCTTTTAATGTATCTGTTTTTATTGCACTAATAAAATTGAATCTGATGCGAAATTCAGTAGAAGATACTTAAATTATCATTGAAGGTCAGAGATTTTGAAACTAGCAAATCTTTTAAATATTCTTAGAAAAAAAATATCCAGAATTAGAGATAAATTAAATCAAATCTAATATAGTAATTATATACTAAGCATCTTAACATGAAGCATTGAATGAGAATAAGATCAACCATACTTAAATATCCGTTAACCAAAATTTGACATGACATAGGAAACAAGTCAGATCAAATAGAATCTTTTAAATTCCTGACTAAATATAACTATTCTCAATAGTTGAATTTTTTGAGACGTTCCTTTATGACATTGACAATCATGGCTCTCTGCAACATCCTCTCCATTGTAGCTTTGAGCAATATTATTATTTTTATTATCACTTCAACTCCTTGTTCTACCATCAATTTACACAAGCTTGCTAGATTGGTTGCTCACTGTTTCCCATGTTTCTCTTTTGTATGTCTTGTGAGTGCCAAGTTTTCCAAGCCTTCTTTCCTAATTAATGGTCTCAGAAATTTCAACTCTTTCTGATTCTAGATTTATGTCCTTTCTATACCATTTTGCTTATCGTTCAACAGACTTGACGTTTACTAATGACAGTTGAATATGACACAGCATCACAAGTACAGAACACCTACAAAGAGCTCGTCATTGCAGTTATCTCTGAAGTCATCGAACTTTGTCTATACTGTAAGCTTACTTATAATGCAACTAAGTGCTAAAACTAGAGGCTTATTTCAAAGTGACTGAATTTCACAAGTTTTGTCAGAAAAGTTAAAATATTTTTCATAAGTGACTTTTTCATTAATTTTATAGTATAAAAATATTGCATTTGATTTTTGTTTTTTAATGGAAAACTAAAATTAAATGTTTTTAACTGCTTTTTAAAAATAAAAAGTACACAAAAAATGAAATTGTATGAATGACATATTTGTTATATCATAAGGCAAAATGTTAAATTAACTTTGTGATAAATAATGGCTTTGTAAAATAAATTTTACAGTCTAAAAATCTGAAGTCCCTGAAATCAATGTTTTTGGTTGAAAATTAAAATAGTGAAGACGGAAATAAACATTAATACAGTCAAAAACCAAATGAAAAAAAAATGGTTCCTGAGTTAATAAATTAATTCTTTGAAAATAAATATTTAGCATTTTTCAATCAATTGGTTGCTTTCTTGCTAACAATTGAAAAAAAAAATGTTTTGTGATACCTTTGAAGGGTATTTATACAAAATATCTAGATTAACATGACAGAAAGGAAATACATGAGAAACAAGGCAGTAATTCAAGACAACATGGCTTTAAAGAAATTCCTTTACCCATTCACCTGTCTTTCTAATCAAGTTACATGACACTTACACTTTCCTCCTCATTTTCTCCCTTACCTCGTTTTTTTTTTTTTTCCACATGCGTGAAGAAATCACATTTCTTTTCATCTTCACAAACAACTATAAACAACGGCTGTAAGAACTTTAACACTCATACTCTATAAGAAAAATAGTTGTAAAAACATGAAAATCAAATTTTGGTATTTAAACACTCTTTTCATCTTTTTTCTTTGTTATGGATTTGTTTCACAAAGAAAATTGTGATTAATATTGCTTGAACATTCATTGTGGTGCAGTGGGTATCGACTCAGAACAAGAAAATGAAGAACAGTTTGATTTCCAGTTGAATTCGTTGCATTCACTTACATGCAAATATCCTTGGAAAAAGTATGAATTCATCTATTTCCAGCTATGGGCTAAATAACAGGACAGATTCACTTCTATAGCCTTGGCTGGCAACCATTCTACTGCAAAGAGTAATAGCAACCTACTGCAGGAAAATCTTCCACCTGTTCAGTCATGTCTCTTTTGAGATATAATCACCCAAGCATGTCTCATGTATGGCACTTAACTGACTGATTGCATTGTAAGTGACAAGGAAGCAATAAATCAAGAGTCCCACAGGTGAGAAATGCAAGAAAAGAAATTGTTAGAATAGAACAGGATTACATCTAATTCAACAGTAAAGTGATGAGACCTATTTGCCAATCTAGTAGTATACTTAAATTTGTGGTTGAAGTACCAAGGAGGAGAACCCAGTATAACAACTGTTATAAAAATTTTTATAGAAAAACCAGAGGTAAGCCATGTCATAGTAGCGGAAAAGTTACTAATGTCGAGATGACAAAGTGGGACTGATAACATTAGAGAACTTCCTTTGGATTTTGTCAAATCTTGAGATCTATAACTGGGCACCAGATCAGAGAAGACAGAATTATTCAACGCAAGCATGAATCATAGTCTTATAAATGTGCATGATGGATTCTGGTAAAAAAGAAATTACCTGACACAGTGAACCAGTTTTTTTTTTTGCAGCAGACCAAACAATTCAATATAATCACTACATTTCACAAAACCTGAAGTACAATGATTTTCTCTCCTGGAGGTTAGCATCAGCCATGCTGGTGGAAGGCAAAAGGATTTTGTTTTGTGAAAATCATAAATGAAAAGTGATTAAAATGTAAATGCAAATTCTACTCCATCAGCTTCTTTTCTCACACTTCCCGCCTGTGGAATTCCCTTTCATTTACTTACTTACTTTGATAGCTACAATCTCAAAGAATTTAAATGTAAAGTCAATAGTCATCTCCTATCTCCCTGACTTGCATCCTCTCTCTCATGCTTTCTCTGTCCACTCTAATCAGTATTCTCATCCTTCTCTTACCCACTTCCTGACACCCCCTATAACCTGTCAGTCTTTTTCATAACTTTCCTTCTATGTAACCCCCTGCAAAACAGTGGCAGTAAAATGCCTTGCTTGGGGTGATATGATTATAAAAAGAAAAAACAGTCAACTCTTATCTCACTAACCTGCATTCTTTCTTTCTCTCATGCTCCTTTCTCTGTCCACTCCACTTTCACCAGTATTCTCATCCTTCTTTTACCCACTTCCTGACACCTCCTATAACCTGTCAGTCTTTCTCATAATTTTCCTTCTATGTAACCCCCTGCAAAACAGTGGCAGTAAAATGCCTTGTTTGGGGTAATATGATTATAAAAAAAGAAAAAAAAAATCTGCATTATTGGTTTATAAGTGTAAGATTTTTTTTTTTTCATTTATTGGAAATTTGAAAAAATCTAAGCCATGGTTCAGATTTTGCTGCTAGGCATTTCCAATTTGGACGTACGCCAACCAAACTGGGAAAAGTTATAAAAGTGTTGGGAGATTGTTTTTGCTGTTATTGTTCTGTTTTTGCTCTTTACAAATTGGACAACAACACTTGTATTTTCTGTAAGATAAATCTCCTCTATGAAAGTTATTCTAGTTTACCTCTATCCACATTGATATGACAGTAATTAGAGCTTGAAAACTACCAGACTGTCTCCCATAAAAATGTTTTTGCAGAGCAGTGGAAAAAATTTTGCCAGTGGTAAGCCAATTACTCTTACAAACTAAAATTATCAACTTATTTATATTTACAATCCTGATTATTTTAAAAATTATTTTTTAACTGCTTCAAATAAAAACACTTTTTTTTTTTTTTTTTTTTTTTTAATCGTTTTATCCCAAGCAAGGCAACAAAGCCACTAAAACACAGATGGTTACTGAGTGTGAAAGAATATAAAGAAAACATTAAGTAGCAATAACAAAAAAAAGTTGAATTAAATTAAATAGGACAGAAGATAATGATTAACGTCGCATTTAAATTTTTGAAGATCAAACTTGAGCAGGAAGAGAGTTCGACAAGTGGGAAGTCCGAAGAAAAGAAATTTTTTTTTCTCTTTTTTTAAAATTGTTTCACCCAAGCAAGACATGGCCACCACTGGTGTTCATGGGGTTACAGTGAGAGAAAAAACAAGGTACAGGGGATGCCGAAGAAAGGATAAAAGAAGAATGGGAATTAAGGGGATAAAAAATGGTAATTGATGTTGCGTTTAAACTTTTGGAGATTGTAGTTGTTAGGGTACCAAGCAAATAGTTGAGAGTTACACAAATGGAAAGTGCGAGGTGGGGGGACTGTTAGAGTAGCAGAGGTGGTTACGCTTAACTATTTTGACAGTAAAAGAGTGGGACCTAATTGCCACTCTAGTAGTATGAGTAAATATATGTGGTCAGGGCACCAGGGAAAGAAGCTCATCAGAACAACAGCAATTTGTGACATTTTATTAATTTTTCAGTTCTTTTAATAGGAGTAGGATATCTGATGCTGACTAGGGACTGGAGCAAGTATTTTTGTGACCACTTGATTCATACATGTAGTCCCAAAGGATGTTAATGTTTTAACTACATTGCTAATCAAATTGTCCCACAAACACTATTTGGCAGACCCAAGTGAGCATTGTTATAAATGGCATTGCTTGTTTGTCCGGGTGTCCAACATAATTTGGAACTAATTTTTCTTATGTCTGTAGCTGTCATAGTTTCGGGAGTCCCATAATCAAATAGTTTCTTTGTTGAGGTCTAACTGTCCACATGACAACCTATCTTCTCTATAATGGCATAAAGAGGGGTGCCTGTAGCACTTCCCTTGATGATGGCAGACTTTTCTTCATTGTTGAGGCCTTTTCCATGTTCCATTGCTCTTACAGAGGAAAGACGCTATTAGTGGGGTTCACCCTAAAACTGACGAATCTGAAATAAAAATTAAAAATCTTCTATTTTTGTTGTGTTTTTTTTTTTTTTTTTTCTGATAATACCTTAACATAGGTTAGGCAGAGTTTTGAGTGTTGTCCAAAGATCCTGCCATCCAATCAGATAGTGAGTCTAAATGTGGTAAGTTTGTTCACCAAGGTACCCACAATGGAAACACTATTGGTAATCAGAGACAGACTGTCGTCGGACTTATCCCTAGGAGAACATACCAGCATACCAATAGAAGATCTTTAATTTCTTTAACACCATATTAATGTGTCCTGGTTATTATTTAAAATTTTGCCAACATATGCCTTTGATAATGTGTTGGCTGAAAGGGTCCTAAGGTGTTACATATATTATGACGTCTCCTCTGAGATATATATATATATATATATATATATATATATATTTTTTTTTTTTTTTTTTTTTTTTTTTTTGATTGTTTAATTAGATTTTGGTCCTAAGATTAGACCAGTGCACATTTGTATTAAAGTGTTCAATACAATTATATTGTAGAACTTTTGAACATTTTCCATTTGAAAACGAGTTATTACGTGACCTAGGTTTCTACCCTGAGTGGTGTCTTCAGGCAATTTGCAATAACTGATTTTACCATTTACCTTCTTTTTTTTTTTTAAAGCGGTAAAATTATATATATATATGAATTTATTGGTTAAAGTTTTCATTATCAGGCATGGTGTTTGTAAATATATAAGTGGATACTTAGGTCAGCAGCAACAGTTTGTATGAATGCTTTTGTGCATGAAACAGACAGTCGCTGCTGGGTGTTGACTACAATTTTCACTGTGTGCGTGTGTGATGGATAAATTTTCTAAATTACACAAAAATTAAATTAATACTCATTTCAGCAAATATATTTACCAACATAACACAAATATATCTTGAGATACCAAAGAGCAAATTTAAATAAAATCACCACTGGCTTCAACCGTAGCCTCCAGATGACTTTGGAATCTCCTGAATCTCTTCTGGATGGTCTCCTTGTTTAAGTTTGTGAATGCTGCCATAATCCTTGCCTTCAGGTCATCTTGTATTTTAAGAAGTTTTGTTGGATGATTCTAGTTCAACTCTACCCCATATATAATGACCAAGGTGATTGCGATCTGGGGAGACTTTTGTTGTCAATTGTGAAAGGTGATGTGATTGCAGAAATTGTCTGACAATCATGACCGGGTTCTCCTGCTTGTGTGGCATGGTGCAGAGTCCTATTGTCAGATGTGGTATCTTCCAGCAGCCACCCTCTTGACAGGGCACAATACCTCATCAATGCACTTGGTTTAAGCCTCTCTGTTGAGTCTGAGGCTCCATAGATGAATGGAAGCATAAAGTCACCATCACTAGTGGTCACTCCAAAAACCTTTGTAATCACCATTAAAATCATCCACTGCTTTCCGAATTCTCTGCAGTGTCTTCAGATTGACACCCAGACACTCTGAAATGTTTGTATTGCACCTTCCAGCATGAATGACAAGTAGTACTGCATGTCATTTTCAAATTTCTGTCAAGTGAATTTTGTCATGTTCTTTTCTTACAAATGGTGCCCAACTGACCCTACTATACTACAAAATCAAAAACATAAAATGGCAATAATTTAAATATTGCACACTACACACCCACACTACATATTAAAATGTTAAACTTTTCCAAGATTGTATGGCGAGAGATATATATATATAATTAAAATTGTCTTTTTATTTAAGAGTAATATAGTTTACATTGTGACACGCAAATTTCTGTTTCGAGATTTTTACCACGTCATCAAGCAATGCTAACTCTTTGTTGTGAAAATGATTTTCATTTGAATATAAGAAATATGTTTATTTATGGATGTGGGAAGACAGAAAAATGTATGTATGTGTGTGTTCAATTTAACTACTCAAAATGGAGTTCCATTTTAAATTTGAAAAAAAAGTTTATATTTTTGGGGAATACATGATTTCTTCTTTCAGTCTTAACGGCAGGAGTGTCAGTCGATCAAAACCCCTGTCTAGACTGCATTTCCGTTGATGTATCCATTATTGTTACAAAATTCTCCTCTTAGTTTTCTCTGTATCCCATGGCCGTATCTGACTACCGAGCACACTGCGCATGGATCTGGGCTGATCTGTGCAATCATAGTGAAAATCTGGGCACAGAAAAATGTCTTCGTCAGAAAACAAACAAAACAATTCACAAAGAAAGAAAGAAAAACGAAGAAAACATCCGAATAAATGCAGTAAAAATCTGTTTGTTTATTTATTAATTTTGAGAGAAAAGACTGGTGATACTCAGAAAGTCTGAACCCGATTTCCTGCTTTCGTTCACATTGTGTGCCTAATTTCCATTGGAATAGCCAAAAAAATCCGCAAAAATCATAGTTTCTGGAAACAGATGACACTGATGACGTCATCAAATTTCTCTGTGCCTGGTGTTTTTTTAGCATCAACTACAGTCCTGCTGTATCTCATCATTTTCCAAAACAAAAAAAGAAAGCAAACATTTTATATTTTTGGTTTGACTTAAAGGAACCTTTGAGTGTAAATATATTTTTATTTTGATTCAGAATGCATTTTCTCATTTTTCATAAAATTCTTAATTTGTAAAAATTTCTAATATCTATTCATTTATTAAAAATTTTAATGTCCATTTTATTATTTTTATAAAATCTATTATGTTATTATTATACTCTAGTACAATTTTTAATATCTTTTTTATGAAGAATCATTTTAACCTTATTCTAAGAACATTTTGCAATGTTTACATATGATCTTGATGTGGTGTAATGGTTAGCAAGCTTGTCTCACAAGACAATCATTACAATTGAGTAATGAGTTTGATCCCCACTGGTTGCCCCATTCTTTTGGCCTTGTGCCACATCTAATCTGTGCTTAGAAAATCACCATATGACATTATTTAATTATGTTTATTTCATAGACTTTTATTTTTAAGAAATTTAATATAGATTTTCAGATAGACACAAGGGGCATGGGTCATGGGTCATTTGAAGACTTACATATCCTAACTTTTTTAAAATTTTCCATTTTTAATAGACATATTATTTTCCATTTTTAATGCATTTTATATATATATATATATATATATATATATATATGTATGTATGTGTGTGTGTGTGTATGCATAAGCAGACACAGAGGTCAATACCAAGCAGTGAGAATCTGTTGTGTGTGAATTTAATCTTCATATTTACACTCTATCCTTAATACTTTATTTTCTTTTTTATTCATAAATATACAGTGTATATATGTAAATATTGTGTCAACCACGAAGTAGATGATACATATACAATAAAAACTTACTTAGGAGTGAACTGAAGAAAAAAAAGAAACAAGTGATATAATATTGTAGATCAACAGAAAGATGATAGCCATGATAAAGAGTACAAAATATTTAGAACAAGTCATTTTTTTCTGATACAGAAGAGAGAACCATCCAGAAGACAAAAACAAAAATATGATGACAAATACAGAATTTGTATGTGCAGTCGATCAAGGCTAAATTTCTAATTTGGTGTGGAGCCAAGTTTTGAATTAAAATAGAACATGATGATTATATGATGATAACAATCATCTCTTTTCTTGTTCCTCCATTTTATGAGTGTGTGCATTTTCTTTTTTTTTTTCTAACACCTCTCATTTGATAAACTCTTATGTCTGTCTCACCAGTCTAATAATCTCCTTACCTTTTGGTTACTTGCTCTGTTTAGAACTGAAAAGCAATGTCAGTCATCAAACATGAACGCACACACTGATTAGTACCATATGAGCCATTTCAGTGATATCCAATCCAAACAAATTGAAGAAACAGAAAGATTGTGAAACTGATTTGATAATAATCAGCCATTCTGGTTGATTATTCCTTGCTCATTGCCACACAAAAACCAACAGACATCAGACACCACTTCACAGCTGAACTCCTGGGTCGAGGGAACCATAAATTAACAGCTTTCTCCAGTTTAGAATCTCCATTTGATGTTAATGTCAAGTCACATCTTATCATTATGAGTTTGTCATTTACAGTGAATTATATCTGCATGAAAGTTGTTAGAAGAAACATGCTTTCAGAATTGCAATTAAAATTGATATGCACACACACAGGGTCCCCCCACAAAAAAATGTATTTATACACTTCAACAGTTTGTCATACTAAGCATTAGAGAGGACTTTGAAGATGAGGAATTTTATTTTGAGCAAGATAGAAGCATCCCCCCCCCCAAACTACCATCATAATGTTAAATCCTTCCTTGATGAGGTCTTGCCAAACAGGCGGATTGGACGAAGGGGTCCCATAGAATATTCTCCACATTCACCAGACCTTACACCACAAACCTTTTTTTTATTCTACAAGATTTTTTTTCCCTTATAGCATGCAGAAAAATTGCAAACTAATTGTTTCTTGGTGTTTGCAATTCAATTACTTTGTGTTGTCAGCAGTGCCTGGACCAGAATGGATGTTTGTTTGAAAACAGGCATTGACAAAACTATAAAATAATGTCTGTAGATTCTATTTAATTTTGAAAATATGTATTTTAATAAACACTGGCTTTACAATTATTTAAAGAGTGCTATTTTCTTTTATACCATGTGTATGCAGTCCTGGGCATGACGGTGAACTGCATCCAGCAGCAAGGCCTCTGATTGGGAGGTTGTGAGAAGCATGAAACCACCTCTTAATTGTTGTTTTTTGCAGGTTCACTCTGACCCGGAATGGTAGCATCTGTTAGGGTCCCAGCTATGGTCAAATTGTTAAACCCCAAACTGGGGTCAAAACACTATGAAAGTATAAAAATACACTTTTATAGAAAAATATACATTTTTGAAGAAAAATATTACCAACAATACATTTTTGAAGGAAAAAACATTCTCAGTAAAACATTTTTGAATACAAAACTAGAAGACATTTTCAGTTTTCTAAAATAAAAGAATAAAAACAAAAAATTTTCATTAAAATCTGACTAAATCAACCTTTTCACTATAACCAAACATTAAAAAAAAATACCTTTAAACCACATCTTTCTGGCATTAAATAACCCACAGAGATTGATATGCCGTTAAAATAACTCACTCTATTAACTCTAAATACCGTGTACACAATGTAGACCTCCCACAGAAGAATCTATAACACTTGTTATCCAAATCGATTTTCTGACTTGTCCCTGATTGCTATGTCTTCTGGGATGTAGCTGTACTAATCAGGCTTGGTTAAATGTTGGTTAGTGAGGTTTTGAATTCAGTATTGTTCTGGTTTCTATCCAAGACATAGGACTTAGTCTGTCTTGCTATTTCACCATAGCTGGAGGGGGAGAAGTTATGGATTCAGATCTCTTCCAACGATATTTGCAGTAAAGTTAATGCAACAAACTTAATTGGAATTTTCATGTTTACAACAAAATGGCCCTGAAAGAAAGCAAAATACCAGACAGGAGGAAATTTTAAAAAATGAATCCATGAAATGGAAATTTAAAAAATATTTTAGCTGTAGAAAAGGTACACATTTGTTAACAACAGATTCTGAGTGTTTACATTTTTATAGTACTACTTATATGACTAGCTGTCGAGAAGTATTTTTTGTTTGGGTCAATGAAAGGAAAAAGTTTCTTTTTTTAAAAGCATTGATTTTTAAAGATACCAGTCAGCTGCTGCTACTATATGTCATCTCTACTACTAATCAGTGTATCAAGGTCTGAACTCACCCCATGTAGAAATGGACTGAGAGATGACTATATACAGTAGTTAGGATTGTCTCACTGGTTAATTTAAATGCACAACATGATCAGTTGTTATAAGAACTTCTATTTTGTTTTGGGGCCAATTAAAAGTACACTTAGCCATTAGATTTTACAGAATGAGCAGAGACAGTAGGAAGCTTGTTGCATCACTCTTCCAAGTATAAAAAGCCTGCTTTAAATATCGGCATTTAAAAATACTGACCTTTTTCTGAGCCCCAACCAGGGACTTTTGCTTCATGAAGCATTGTAACAGAAAAGACTTTGAGCAAGGAAGACAATGGTAATTTTGCTGTGAGTCAACATCTGTGCAAATGGGGCACAGCAGACGATGACGTTCGTATGGGAAGGTCTACTAAATGTAACATATTCTCCAAACCTGTCACCTTCTTGTGGCTTCCACTTGCTTTACTCCATGCAATTCATTTTGATTCAATCAGTTAACTGCCATGTGTGATTCATGCTTGGGTAATCATGTCCCAAAAGAGACATGAGTTACTAGGCAGAAGAGTTTTCCACAGTAGGTTGCCATTACTTTCTGCAGTAATTGGAGTAGATAGATCTATCGCCCAGTTCGCACTCCACCCATGTCTATTGAACAGGTTAAGAGGCTCATCCCTTGTTCCCTGTTTAGGATGTGGTTTCCAGCTTTCTCTTTTCCAATCTTCTCACTTTGTTTTTTTTTTTCAATTGGAGTAGACAGATCTATCTTTCGCCCGGTTCACACTCCACCCATGTCTATTGAACAGGTTAAGAGGCTCATCCCTTGTTCCCTGTTTAGGATGTGGTTTCCGGCTTTCTCTTTTCCAATCTTCTCACTTTGTTTTTTTTTTCAATTGGAGTAGACAGATCTATCTATCGCCCAGTTCACACTCCACCCATGTCTATTGAACAGGTTAAGAGGCTCATCCCTTGTTCCCTGTTTAGGATATCGCTTCCGGCTTTCTCTTTTCCAATCTTCTCACTTTGTTTTTTTTTTTTTCCTACACAACAATTATCTATATCTTCAAAAATTCCCTATAAGAATTTTGCTATATTAGATAACTTTCATTCTATTTTTGTTTGTTTATATATTTTTTCTTTATAAATGTATATGTGTGTATACATATCATTTATCAAAATCCTCTTTTTAGACCCCCTCCAATGTAATATTCCCTTTTTCTGCACCTTCCCTTTTATTCCAGTCGTAGAATTTAAAGTGATTTCATCTTTAGACGATATTATTTTCAACAGAAAAATCTTTTTAAAAACTTTTGGCAGAGCCGAATATTACATCATATTAACATTTTCTCTATTTCTCTTTTCCTCTTTTACTTTTTCTTTTTCCATTTTATGTATCTATCCCTTTCTTTTTGATGGCTCTCTGGCATGATTTTTTCTTCTTTTTTCCTTCCCCACTCCATCTCTTCTTTAAATCTTTCCCTGCCTATGTTGTCGTTTTCTTTTTCCACTTCTTTCTATTTTCCCTTTCCCCCACTTACTTTCCTGCAATAGCTTAATTTTTGATTTCTTAACATAGATGTAATCTAAATGCCATTTTCAATGATCAAGTCTTGAATCCTTTCCACTGTCTCTCTTTTCTTTTCTTCTCACCTTCTTCTCTACCCTGTGTATCAATTTCTAGATGACAACCTTCTAACATAATCTACCCTCTTTTTTTAACACCCCTTCCATGATTCTTTCTTATTTTATCTTACTTTTTTATTCTTTCATGTAAACTTCTGGGTATGATTTTCTTTTTGAGTAAACATCCAGTAAATGAATTTTGTACTGTATTTACATAATAAATGAATTTTGCCACTGAAGAAGTGAGGTTTTTCCTCACTGAAATGGGCATACAGCATATGTAGTTTTCAGAGTTTTATTTGAAAAAAAAAAAAAAAATATATATATATATATATATTACAATAGTTTACAAAAGCACTATTCAAAAATTTTTTTCACTACAATACTGTTCTTCTTTAGGTGATATGTTAAAATAAATAGTGATAATTATTTATTTTGAAAATACAAGATGAATTTTTGGTTATTTAGAAAATTAGGGAGTGGGAGTTGTAGAAAATGCTTTAGGTGTGTCAATATTGTTCAATCAAAAATGAGAATTATGTAACCATAGTTTTAACATTTGTTTCATGAAAGGAAGCAGGATGGCCTGGTGTCTAGACATGTCACTTTTTTTTTCTCTCGATAATATACATAGTGGGACCTTAGGTTATTTCTAAATGGGTAGACAATAATTTTTAACACTAGATTGGATTTTCGTTTTTTTTTTTTATTAAATATTTTTTTTTTTACTGCTATCTTATGAGTAAAGGGGCTGGAATGTTTAGGTTAGAATCTTCTCACTTTTCAATTGGAGTAGATAGACTAAACTATTGCCCAGTTCACACTCCACCCACGTCTATTGAACAGGTGAAGAGGCTCATCCCTTGTTCCCTGTTTAGGATGTGGTTTCCAGCTTTCTCTCTTCCAATCTTTTCACTCCTATGTAGCCTACTGCACATCAGTGGCATTACCACCTTGCTTGGGGTGATATGATTAAAAAAAAAATCGGAGTAGATAGATCCATCTATCGCCCGGTTCACACTCCACCCACGTCTATTGAACAGGTTAAGAGGCCCATCCCTTATTCCCTGGTTAGGATGTGGTTTCCGGCTTTCTCTTTTCCAATTTTTTCACTATTACGTAGCCTCCTTCACATCAGTGGCGTTACCACCTTGCTCGGGGTGATACGATTAAAAAAACAAAACAAAAAAAAAAGCAGTTACTAACCCAGGCTATAGAACCCAATCTGTCCTGCTATTCACCTCATAGCTGGAGGGAGAAGAGATGGATTAATATCTTTTCCAAGGGTATTTGTGTGTAAGTGAATGAAACAAATTCAACTAGAATTCGAACACTGCTCTTTGATTTCTCATTCTGAGAATAATTTTTTGATTAGCATTGATAAAATGTTTCAAACATTGAAAAATTAATGAAGGGTTCTCCATAACACAGATGATTATTCATGCAAATACACATTAGGATTTTTCTTCACTAAAACTGAATTCACACATTTATACACTAAATTTTATCACTGTGGTTGGTAATCTTTTGAAGGGAGCACACCAGACAGGTATGCAAGTGTCTCAGAGGAGAACCTCGATATCAGATGTGCTAAAATAAATTCTTTCAACCTCAGACCACTCTGTCCAGAAGGCTGCCTTGGTCTGGAGGTTTAAAGGAAAAAAATTAACAAAGTTAATGTTAGATTATTTAAAGAAATTTTCATGTTTTACTGCAGTGATAACAGTTAATGCAATTAACAAAAAATGCAAATTCTTTACTATGGTCCACTGTACTGTCATATGAAAAACTCTAACTAGACTGACAGTATTATATATGCGTACCTTTATTAAGCACTTAAAACACTTGAAAATTTTTGTATATAGAATGTTTGTTTACTTAAGCCACCTATCTCATATATTATGTCTGTTTCAGCCCACCTGGTTTAGTGGTAGAAAAAAGGTGTTCCTTTATCACCTGCTGTTTTCTCTCTCTTCCTGCTCCAATTATTTTCAGGTTTATTACTACAGTAGTGAAGGGTTGTTTATCTATCTTTCATAGATTTCTCCTGCTGTTAAGTTCCAGTGAACCACTATTTACCTGCAGAATAATAACACTTATTATTAGTCCGCAGATGAAGATATAAGTAATGAAAATAAAATGCTAGAAGCATTTTTGCAACAAATATTTTCTCCCCCCCACTCCCAGTAGTCTTCTTAGAAATATCAATTAAAATCTTTTACAGGTACAGGAACTCAGTGGATAAAAAGGTCAGCCTTTTCTGTTATTACAGTTAGAAGTGTGTTGCCATAATTGTTACCAGCACAATAAATGAAATGGGAGAATTGAGTTCAAATATTGGCTGAGGCTGCTTATGTTGATTGATATGAACCCACTTTTCTCTACACTGACTTATTGCCAGATATCCTGAAAAATTGTCTTGTCACTAACATGCCATAACAAGTGAATAAAGAGAGAGAAGGCGTGTCTTTTTTTTTTAATGGTTACCATCTAAAACTAATGTCAATTGTCAAGTTGCATGCACAAGTCCCATAACCCATGAGTGCCATATGTACTGCAGCCATAGCAGAAGTGGGTGTGTCTAGTGTATGATCGTCTGACGGAGCCCATCCCTCTTCAGTAGTACCTTAATTGGAGTAGATAGTACCTTCTATCGCCCAGTCTCACACTCCACCCCCTTCTTTTGGACAGGAGTAGAGGTGATCGCCTTGTTTCTTGTTTAGGAAGGGGTTCCCGGTTCATCTCTCTCTTTTTCGGTCTTTATGTCGGTTCGGCTGGAAGCTTTTTGCAGTTGGTGAGTATGGTGGCAATGTCTCTTCATTCTGAGGGTACCGGGTTGGCAGTTTCCTGGTTGCTGCTTCCGACTGGTAGTTAGGAGCCCGAACTCTTGCGTAGCGTCTCGAGAGGCTGCTCTGATCAGCAGTTGAATAATATCGGGGTTCCTGTAGTGCCATTTCGCGCATGGACGGGCGTCCCTGCATGAATTTCCGATGGGCAACCCCGAGGCCACATTATGCTGCAGGCGGCGCCATTCAACATCCTTCACCTGCTGTAATTAACGACCATCTGACCCTACTCTAGACCTCTCTCTATCCACAACTATAACCAGCATGAAATTAAACAAACAAAATAGCAAGCCTAAACCAGCTAGTCGTAAATCGCCCAAACCTATCTGCGTTACCTTCACAAATATACGAGGTATTCGCAGTAACTTTAATAGTGTAGAATCTTTCCTTCTAGCTAACTCACCCGATATCTTAGCTATATGTGAGACTAACCTTGACCCTTCTATCCCCTCTTCAGAGCTGTTTGTTTCTGGTTACCTTCCTTTCTTCAGGAAGGACTCCAATGTCCATATGCATGGGCTTGGTGTATATGTCAGTGAACAACTCCCCCTAGCCAGGGTCACATCTCTTGAATCCCTTGATCATTCCTTCATGTGCTTCCGTCTCTCACTTCTAAGCTCGGTTAGCTATCTCTTTTTCCTCTACCGCTCCCCCTCCTCCTCTGACTGTACGGTACTTGATTGCATATCTACTAACATCGACAGGGCCATTTCTTCTCACCCATATATTTGTGTTTGGCGATTTTAACGCCCACCACACCAAGTGGCTTGAAAACTCTGCCACCGACCTTGCTGGGATCCGCACCATGCACTTTTCAATAGCCCAAGCTCTAACACAAGTGGTGGACTTCCCCTCGCGTTTCTCTAAAAACCCTAACGGAAGAGACTCTTTACTCGACCTTTGTTTTACCTCCATCCCAGACTCCTGCACTACCAGGCAACTCTGCCCCCTCAGAAACTCTGACCACGCCGTAGTCTCCGTAAACATATCAATCCGCACTAACTCTACCCAAGAAAACCAGACCAGCAGAATATCATACTGCTACCAAAGAGCCGACTGGGACTCGTTCAGGGACTTCCTCTGCGACGTCCCCTGGAACAACGTCTTTGATCTTCCTGTCGAAGACTGTGCCTCCGAAGTCTCCTCTTGGGTTAAGGCTGGTATCGATGCTTTTATCCCTGCCAGAAAATTCCTACTAAAACCAAATTCGTCCCCCTGGTTCTCACCCACTTGCTCGGCCGCTATTGCCCACCGGAACCATTTCTTCCGGCTCTATCGAAGCTGCTCATCGAACCAAAACAGGCGCCTTTTCACCTCAGCACGGAACAAGTGTAAAAAAGTACTGAACGAAGCCAAGAGGGCGTTTGCTACCAGAATTAGGCAACGCATAGCATCCTCTAAGTTTGGCTCCAAAGATTACTGGCGTCTCTGCATAAGCGTGCTCAGCAGGAACAAGACTTCAATACCCCCAATAATCAATGAATTTGAAGTTCTCACCTCCCCAGCTAACAAGGCTGAATGCTTTGCCCGTAGATTCTCAACCAATTCGACACTGGACTCGTTAGGAATACCTACACCAGACTTCCCACCCAGAACTAAGGCTCAACTAAATAACGTCTACATTACACCCTTGCTGGTTGCCAAGATAATTGCTCAACTTGACCCACACAAAGCGAGCGGTGGTGACGGAATCCCAGTCATAGTACTGAAGAAATGTGCCCCAGAACTCTCCTCTGTCCTCTCTAAACTCTATAACCTCTGCCTATCTGCTTCCTGCTTTCCTGCCTGTTGGAAGTCCTCCTGCGTAGTACCTATATTTAAGAATTCTGGCGAACCCTCAGACCCCGCCAATTACCGTCCTATTAGTCTCCTTCCAATCTTTGGCAAAGTTTTTGAAGCCATTATCAACGCCGAGGTGACTTAGCATCTTATGGCCAACGGGCTTCTCTCTGACAAACAGTATGGGTTTCGCTTCACCAGGTCTACTGCTGATATGCTAACGACCATTACCGAGTACATATACCAGGCACTTGACAAGAATGGTGAAGCCCGAACCGTTGCCTTGGATATCTCCAAAGCATTTGACAGGGTCTGGCATGCTGGCCTCTTGTGCAAACTGCAGAGCTATGGGATAACTGGACATCTGTTTGACCTCATCCAGTCTTTCCTCTCTAACCGCACATTGAAGGTGGTATTAAATGGGCATGCCTCCCAAAACTACCATACGAACGCGGGCGTCCCTCAAGGTTCTATCCTAGGTCCCACGCTCTTTCTGATCTACATTAATGATCTCCCCGACACCATTAGATCCCAAGTTGGCATGTATGCCGACGACACAACAATCTACTCCCGCATCAATCAGAAACCAGGTCTGGACGACAAAGTGAACCTCGCTGCCGTACCTGAAAGGGACCTCCAATCCGTAGTGACCTGGGGTAGGAAATGGTTGGTAAATTTCAATGCCTCTAAAACAAAGCTGTTATCAACTAATCACCATAGACAATCGCATCTACCTCCCATTAGCATGGGACAGGCTAGCCTGCCAGAGAGTAAAATACTACGCCTCCTTGGCCTTACACTCTCGGCGGACCTCAAATGGAATGACTATATTGAATCCATTGCCAAATCTGCTGCTATGAAAGTGGGCTCCTTGTGTAGGGCCCAGAAATTTTTCCCACCTGAATCTATTCTGCACATATACAAATCTACCATCCGCCCGTGTATTGAATATTGCTGCCATATCTGGTCGGGTGCCCCTGCTGCTCTCCTTGGGCTTCTTGACAAAATACAAAGGAGGATCTGTAACGTGGTTGATACTGACTTGGCAGACCGGCTGCAGCCGCTCTCACACCGGCGTGATGTGGCTTCCCTGTGTCTCTTCTACAAGTACTTTCATGGCTTCTGCTCCGATGAGATTAGATCACTGGTGCCGCCTAAGCACAAATTTACACGAGATACTAGATTAGCAACTAGGTCCCACCCTTTTACTGTTAAACAAATAAGATGTAGCCGTAAATTCTACTCCAACAGCTTCTTTTCTCGCGCTTCCCGCCTGTGGAACTCCCTTCCACAAGTCTGCTTTCCCGGCAGTTACAATCTCCAGGTGTTTAAATGTAGGGTCAATAGACACCTCCTATCACACTAACTCCCAACTATTCTCACAACACTCTCATCTACCCAACCCTCATTCTCGGTATCCTTACCCGCCTATCACCCACCCTCTGTCATTTCCTATATTTAATCAGCCTTTCTCCACTCTACGTAGCCCCCTGCACAGTAGTGGCAGTGACATGCCTTGCTCGGGGTGAAACGCTTATAAAAAAAAAAAAATTTGAATTAAGAATTGTATTTCTGCTAGACTGGTTGCAACCCAAGGCTAGAGAACCAAGTCTGTTCTGCTACTGAATCAATAGCCGGGTCAAATGAAACAGTTCATAGATTTCCCAAGGGTAATTGAAAAGTGAACTGAACAGAATAGCCCAAAATTTGAAAATCAATATCTGTTACACTACTTGCACATACCTGAGTCTTTTTTGTAAGTCCCTATCACAAAAACACTGACCTTCATATAAACCTAAGTGGAGGACTACAAAATAAATTCATTATATCAATTGTTATTGGTTATGAAATTTTTGTTTGGTGTAGAAGAAAAATGTACCCCCAAATGCTTCACCATATACAGGGTTTGATAGAAATATCTCCCACATAATGGTAATATTAGTATCAATATCTGCGTCTAGCAAGTAGCTGTCTTACCATTATGTGTGAGGTATTTCTGCTGCAACCTGTATTACTAAATTTTTTATAGATTTTCCATAATATCAGCCTTTTCTTTGTGTAAAACTGCCAAAATCTAACAATTTGGAACCCAACTAAAAAACTACAAAACTGACAGTTCAGGAGAAAATCTGAGATATTTTTTTTTTATTCTCTAAGAAAAATCAAACTGTTTGACTTCAAACACTACAAATGATGTAATTATTGACAAAAATAAATTGATATAAAACTATATTTATAGATTTCCATCCTTTGAAGTGTAAGGAAAAACGAAAAGTCATTTTTGGGCTTGGGTAAAAATTATAAATAAATCATTCATCTCATACTTCTCGACTTTACCACAGGTCGATAAATAACGATTTAAAAAAAAAACTGAACCCTCTTTTATTTTTTGTAAAACTGTGTAGCGCCAGTGTAGTCGTAGACATGAGTAGGCTCGTAACCAGAGTGCCTTGAATGGAGTGGGGGAGCTCGTGATTAAGAATTTGCACATTTAATTAGTGCACAATCATATCGTTTTTAGGTGTCGGGTGGGCAGCGGGAGTGGGCAAATCATTTTCGACGTGTCTCGACGTGTCTGAGCTGAAAAATAATAATTCGCATTCTTGCTTTCTTTATACTCGGTTTTGGAACATTGAAGTCGTCATTCTATGTCCCCCTCACAAATCTCCTTCCAATTGAAGTCAAACGACTAATAGTAGCAGCGTTTCTGACAGGCGTTTTTCGATCCAAGGTGTGTTAAGAGGAGGAGGAGGAGGAATGAAAACAAAGGAAGTGTAACTGAGGTTGGCCCAAAAAGACACGTCATGACGCGTACACGTTAGGGTTGCCGTCGGTAAGCCGTTTTAAACTTTAAACATAATAAAATAAATGCAGCCGATGGAATAGGATTGATTGAGGTTATTACTCACTTTGTAATTTGTTTCTAAGTGTACTTGAGTTTATGAAAATAAAGGATTAGCAAAATAGAAAAGGAAAACTGAAGTGTGAAAATCGGTAGACGAGACTAAGAGACTCCAAAAACTGTCTCCAAATCGGCGAGATACACACAAAAATTAAAGTAGTAGCCGTAAAACTAAAGAAAGAGTCGTTATTTTGTTGATGCGTCAACTGCTTAATAAATTTCATGTCAAGTCTTGTCTTGCATTTTTGCTTTCTTTCGTACTTGATTATTTTATTTTCAACAAAAACAAATTATTCATGTTCCAAATAAGCCTTCGTTTAACTGTGAAATTCCTAAAGTTTACGCTTTCAAATCTTAGAAACACATATGGAAATTATAAAATGGAAAAATACAAACCAGAAAACCTTAATCAACCAGAGAAATATCTTTTTTAATCCCATTAGGAAATACAGTATGTCGTGGTGAAAGTAGCTGTAAATTTATTGCAGACGACATTTCGCGAGGAGTGAACCCGCAAAAAAAGTCACGGCGTAAAAAAATAATTAATGTAATTTTCTCGTTTTACTTTAGGTAATGAGTTTTAATAAAATTTAGTAAAATAATTTTTGTCTTTTATTTAAAAAAAAAAAAAAAGAAAGAAAAACAGTATAATTCTTTATTCAATTATTGCGGCTTGCCAAAGCTTTTTTACGACACAATGACTTGTTGCCACGTCTAAATCTTGAGTGGAGTTAAAATTTTAAATTCTGAGAGTTTTTTGGACGTACTGTTTTGGACAAATTCTCTTTCTGATTTTCATTTCAGAAAGTTTTTTTTTTTTCTCCAACAGTTTTTTCAACGGTTTCGTTGTTAATCAGTCAGGTGAATAGTGAATAGTGAAATAGTGACTTGTCGGTCGGGTAGAACAGAACAACCTGTAGGTCCCCCCCCCCCCACTAAATCGCTCAATTAAAAAAACAGGATTAAGTATGAATAAATAAACTTAATGAAAACGAACTTTTCCCATTAAAATGTTTAAATGTATTATTAAGTGGAAAGATTTTTTTTAAGTCCCTTCTGACACGTTCGAAATTTTGGTAAAAAATCTTGTTTTGATTTTAGTTATCGAGTAGCCAAATCGTTACGAGAGTTTACAATACAATGGAAAACGTAATTACATCATAACTCAGTTTTTTTCCGGTGACGAACAAATTAATTTGGAAATTCTTGCAAAAATAAAATAATTGTCAGATTTTAATGAAACTTTCAGGACTTAATCACAAATGAATTAAATTATTTTTGAAATTATTACTTTTAAAAAAAATCTTGGTAAAAATATATTGTTTTTACGTTTGTTAACTCGCCTCCACGTGAATTCATGAAATTTTAACTTAAGAAATTAAATTTTATTGAGAAAATTGGTTTTAAGTTTTATAAGTTAAACACAGGACTCATTGGAGAATGTCAATCAGCTATTATTTATTTATTTTTGAAAAATTTTACCTTTATTTCCGAAAATCTACTCCCAATAATAAAATAAAAAATTCAATATAACTGACATTATTTAATTTGATAAGCTTTTAATTGCTTGAATAATTATAAATTAAGGACATTATAGTCTGAAGGAAAAAAAAAAATTCAAATACTAATGAAATTTTAAAAGAATTGTTTTAACTTTTTTTTTTTATTAATAATAATAATAATAATAATAATAATAAATTATAAAGATTCAAAAATATTTTTAAAATACTTTAAAGATTTGTTGGGGTTAGTTTAAAGACTTATTATGTAAAGATTATATTTATAGTGGGTTATCTATTCTTTTCCAGTTTATAGTGGGCGTCTGTTCTAGTGAAGGGTAGTTGTATATTGTTGCAGATTAACTGAATTTGGCCTTGTTGTAGATAGCCCACTATAAGTCATAAAATGATTATAAATCCAGAAAAGCAAACTGAGTTGAAAAATAACATTTTATATATATACACATATCAATTAAGGCTTTTACAATTAAAGTAATACTTGAAGTATAGGTCCAACAGAGGTTAAAATGTTCATGGCAATAAAATGCTGAAAAGAGAATTAATACTTAGGAATGTAGGAGCGTTGTGAGTAAGGAATGTCTTTGATGTATTTACTTCTTAGGTCAGTAAGTAGTTTTGAGACAGCAAAAGATAAGAGGGGTAAGGGAGGCGAACATAGTAAGCCGCTTGACTTGGGTCAAGGGGACTACTAATTACAGTCGTCTGTCTGGCGATGATTTCTGTATCGGCTTTTTATTTTGACTTTTTGGATCGCAACAGATCATTTGGGAATTCATATCCGTATTTGATTCTGGGCTTCCCATTAGCTAATAAATAAAATTCGCGTAGGCTCGCAAACTGGAAATTTAATATTTAATTAAGTTTTATTTTTCAACCGGAACATCTGTGCGAACTCGGATGCGCACCGAGTTTTGGTTATTTGCTTTCTGGTTGTTAAAGTGCAAACATCTGGTCCCTCATTTTTGCTTGGTCGGTATTACCACAATCTCAATTCTCACAGTGTGTCCTCGTGTTGTAATCATTAAACTTAATTTTCAAAGTGACCCACTGTGAAGCAATTGATAATTAAACAGGCCATTATGACTGCAGTGTCAGTGTTATTCAGATTAGCCTGCTCCTTAAATTGTGGTTTCGTAGAAGATAGAGCTAAGCTTAATCGGCTCAATGTTTGAAAACATGAAATGGAAGAGAACTTTACCGTCAGCCCTTAAAATCTTTCAGAAGAAATTGGATCATTGAAAGATAACATTCACAGACTTACAAAGAAAAAAAATTTGATTAATTTAGAATATTAACTAAGAGCATACTTATCCCAAAGACAACCTTAACAGGCATAAAGCATCTTAATTTGTTGGATTAGAGTATGGAGGGACAGTGGATATGCGTGTGGAATTATCTCCGCTTGGAGATTTACTAAGACTCCTTGTTTCTTCTTTTTCTTTCTTTCTTTCCTTTCAGTATGTGGTAGTAACAAAACCAACTGTCATGAGTCCTTACCTGTAACTCCAGAATGAACTCTTCCTAACACTATATGTCCTACGCCTCTCAAGAGAGAGAGAAAGAGAGGGTCGAGTTGGTAGTAGTTCACTCCAAACCAGACTGATAGTCATACTAATTAATACCTTCCACATTTTGTATTGTTATTTCTTGTTAATATATATTTGTTATTTCTACCCTTGTGGTCGTGTTGTTCTTAACTAGGTCCATAACACCAACACAACTTGTTTCCAGGTTAAGAATCAGTCAGTCAATTAAGTGCCATTTGTGAAACACGCTTGGGCAATCATGTCTCGAAAGAGACATGACTGACTGAGCAGAAGATTATCCCACAGTATGTTGCCATTGTTTTCTGCAGTAGACTGGTTGCCGACCAAGGCTATAGAACCCAATCTGTCTTGTCATTTAACCCATAACTGGAGAGAAGAGATGGATTAATACCTTTTCCAAGGGTATTTATGCGTAAGTGAATGCAGGGAATTCAACTGGAATTCAAACTCGGCTCCCCGATTTGTTGTTCCGAGTCAATATCCACTGCACCACAATGCACATTAAGAATACTTTTCCTGATTTATTGAACTCTTTCACACACACGCACACACACACACACAATTCCTAGATTTGAATGTCTTTCTTTTCATCTTTTTTTGTTTGCATACAATTATATTTTATTTCTTGCGAATCATTTATTAACCATATAGAAAACACACGAAAATATCACTTAGTTGAAATTTATTCCATTTTTTTTTCACCTCAAGGATGAGGACTTGTAAATGATAAGTCCTCATGTGTAGATTTTGTTTGCCTCTTTCTTTTTATTATTTTTTATTTTTTATTTTTTTGTCCAACTAGATGCATATCCTCAACACAAGTAACATAAAACAATGAAAAGCCTTCAAAATAACTGTACCAATGCAAAAATCATTGGGAATGACTATAATAAAATAAGCACCAGTAAATAATCAATAATCCAATAAAGAGATTAACGTGTTTTTCTGTCAAACTCAGCTGAAACTTCGACAACAACAGAATCACATAGAAAACCATTACACCACATTAAATACGCCCACAGTGAGGAAAGAAAAAAGTTAATTTGTTTCAGGGGATCATCAATTATAACATTTGTCTACCAGTTTGTAGCGTTTGTTGAAGAGGAATATAGAGGATGCGATGGATAAATTGACGTGTAAATTACACAAAAATGAAAATAACACTGGCAACTCATTTTAATAGATACATTTACTAAAATTACACAAAAATATCTTGAAATACTAAAGATTCAATAAAATCACCAAAGGCCACCAGACAACATTGGAATCCCTTGCAACTCATCTGGACAGTATCCTTGTTTACATTGGTGACTGCTGCCATAATAGTTGTCTTCAGTTCATTTTGGGTATTACAAGGAATTTAGTTGGTCTTTTGCTCAGCTGAAATAATTAATTTTAACGAATGATACACAATATTTATCCTGTTTAAAGGGAAATGCTAATTTCTTAATGAGAAATTACAATCAGTTGCTGAACAACGTTAAATGCCTGTGTGTATGTATAGATTACAAAGTGGATGGTTGACTTTCTGTTATGTTGCATGTAAGAATTATTGTGAAATCAATACAAACAATGTAATTGTATAAAGTTGGTGTATTACCAGGAAGAGAAGTATTTACAAAAGAGGTCGTTAGTAAAATACAGAACAAGGGTTTAGTGGAACGTATTGTCGTGAGACGTAAGAGTCTGACCAATAGAACACTTCGGTCCAATACCGAAATACCCGACTGACTTGTTCACTTGGTTGATTTCCGAGGTCTTTCCCGAGGTATCATCACCACTCCTTTATGTAGTGCTTAGCACAGTCCATTACTGTAGACAAAGGTGGAGAGCACCCCAACACTTTCTTTGTGTGTTGAGAGAGAAAGCAAATGTGTGTGCTTGTATGTTAACTGACAGGAAAGACAAATGAACAGACTCAACTCCACTGGTAGACATGAAGCCCCCTTGTCTGAGATGTGGAACTTTACATTTGTGCCTGCAATGTATTAGAGACTTCTCAATTTCGCTCTACTTCAGTCATGAACCTTGTGACCATGCTTGCAAAACAGATGCAACTTTGAGATAGCATGCTTCAGCAATTAACGGCCGAGAGTAACCCTAGGTCAACCCTGCAACTGACTTCCTTGGTCTGGTGTTAAAAAAATGACTGCAAGATTTACTTTAGAATAATAGTTCAAGAAATATGGCATAGAATAATTGGAATAATGTTAGAGAAATCTACACCATGACATTTAAATGATTCATCTGAAAAGTCTGAGGATTGCTTCATAGTGTGAAACTTAATGTCAAAATGAAGTTTTGCATTTCTGACATTTTTTAATTGTACTATGTGTGTGTATCACCATAGTTCATTTGTCAGGAAAGTGACTTCATGTTATTGATCTGGAGGAAGCGATACCAGAGTGCAGCACATTAAAAAAATGCCTGAAAATCATATCACAAGTTGACCAAAGCATTTTTAGTGAAATTTAGTAAATCAGACCCTTTGGGCACCATTGATTGTACTAACACAAAGTCACAAGACACCATGACTGAGAAAGTGAGTGTCCTGGCCTCATTCAGAACATTGTTCACACTATATAAGACACTTTCTCCTAAAAACTATAACTAAAGTCCACTCAGCATCTTCTTCGTGTGTCATGTCCCTTCAGGACGTAGGCAATCATGGACTTCCACTTGGCTCTCTCTCTTGTCGCTCTCAATTTTTCTCTTGGTATCTCTTCCAACGTCTATTGTTCAGGTGTAGAGGCTCATCCCTTGTTCCCTGTTTAGGATGTGGTTTCCGGCTTTCTCTTTTCCAAATCTTTTCACTCTCACGTAGCCCTCTGCACATCAGTGGCATTACCGCCTTGCTCGGGGTGATATGATTTAAAAAAAAAAAAATCCCCGTTCTGTCAACCATTTGCTCAGACCTAACATGCGCATCTCGTGCTGCTTTCCTCTGTCTCTTCTTCCATTTATCTGACCTGTGAGTATCAAGTTCTCCAAGCCTTCCTTCCTCTTTACTTGTCCAAGGAACCTCATTTGTCTCTTCCTGATATTTATTATCAGTTTTCTTCTTGTTTGCATACTTTCCAACACCTCATCATTGCACATGTGCTCTGTCCATGATATCCTCAGCATCCTTCAGTAAAACCACATTTCTGCTGCCTCAAGCCTCTCCATCATCTTTGATGAGATCGTCCAGCATTCACTTCCATTCAGAAGGACAGCAATCCAGCACTCTTTCCTTTGTTTCTAATGAGATTTTTCTGTCTTTCAGTACTCTTCTGAAATGCGTCTTTGGCAGTGCCAATGCGTCTTTGGATCTCCATGTTGCATTTTCCATCCCCTGTGAAAACACTTCCCAGATATTTGAATTTTTTTACTTGTTTTATTTTAGATTATCCAACTTGCAGTTGGTATATTGGTTCCACTTTTTGCTGATGACCATACATTCAGTTTTCTTGAGGTTTATGCTCAGTCCTTTCTTCTCGCTTTTTCTTGCTACCTTCTGAAGAAGGTCCTGCATTTTCCTTTCTGTGTCTGCTATCAGCACTGTGTCATCCATGTATTGGATATTGTTGAGATTGTAGTCGCCAATGGCAAATCCTGGCAAGGCTTTTATTTCTCTCATCATTGCTTTGCTGTACAGGTTGAAAAGATCTGGTAAGAAAACACATCCTTGTCTTACACCCCTTTCTATTTTTGTATACCTGCTGAGTTCACCTCCGATCTGTACACAAGCGGTTTGTTGCCAGTATAGATTATTGATTATCCTCATGTCTTTTCCAAAAATGTTGAGATTGTCAAGCATCTCTATCAAGTCCCTGTGTCAAATGCTTTTGCGTGATCTATAAAGCACAGATAAAGTTTCTTCTGCGTTTGTATTGCTTGTTCAGATAGCATTCTGAGCATGAATATTGCATTCTTCATTCTGGTATCTTTAACAAATCCACATTGTTCCTGTCCTATCTCTTGGCTGATTCTGCCGCTCCCTCTGTTCATCAGAATCTGGATGATGAGTTTTTTTTATGCGGCTCATTAAATTGATTGTTTGATGAAGCTCACATTCCTTTGCTCTTGGTTTCTTAGGTAGTGTCATGAAGATTGATCTGCTTAGATCCTCCAGTATATTGTGGCTGCTGTAGATTTCGTTTATTATTTCTGTTAGTCTGTTGACACCAAAGCCTTCTAGGGACATCAGCATCTTTATTACAATCCCGTCTGGTCCCGCTGCTTTGTTTCTCTTCAATTTGGCCATTGCCGATTCCACTTCGGTTTTTAATATTTCTGGTTCATTCGTAGTTTTGTGCATTGTTAGTTGCATTCTGTTGTCATGAAAGAGATCTCCGATGTACTTATCCCATCTCTGAAGTATTTTTTCTTTTTCTAGTATTAGTGTGCCATCTTTTGCTTTTATACATCCTGTTGCTGAGCATGTCTTTTGCCCTGTTAGTTCCTTTATTTTTTTTTTGTGCATTTCTTCATTATTTGTTGTGCTCATTCTCTCAACTTCGGCGCATTTATCGTTGAGCCATCTTTCTTTAGCCTGTCTACATTTACTTCGTATTTCTTTGTGTAGTCTCTTATATTCAGTTCCATATCTTGGCATCGTTTTCTGTCTCCTTTGCATCAGGCCAAGAATATCTTTGGTGATCAACTGGTTTTTCTTCTGGTGTGCTTTTTCCTTAGGAATGATGTTATTCACCGATGTCACTGGAGCTGCTCTGAGTGCATCCTATTTTGAGCTTCCATTTCCAATTTGTCCTTCGTATATTGTTTTCACACTCTCCATATACATTTCCTACAGGTTAGGGTCATTCATGAGTCTATTGTACTGCAACCTTAGCGCTGTGCTAGGTTTCTTTAACCTTCTTAGTTTTATCCTTATTTTGCATATGACTGGCAGGTGGTCACTTCTGCAGTCCGCACTTGGGTAGGCTTTGCAGTGAAGGACTCCATTTTTGAATATCTTGTTGATGGTAATGTAGTCAGTTTGGTTTTTAGTTTGTCCTCCTGGACTTTTCCTTGTCCATAGTCTTCTTGAGTCCTCTTGGAACCAGGTGTTGTTTATTATGTGGTTATTTGCTGTGCGCCATTGAACCCATTTCTCTCCATGGCTATTGTGGTGTCCTAGTCCAAAGTTGCCGACTGTTTCACCTTTTTCTCGGCCAACTTTTGCATTCAGATCTCCCAAGATAATTCTGATTTGCACTGTACCTTGGCATAATCTAGCATGGAGTAGAAGGACTCGATTTCTTCTTCTGTACTTTATGATGTTGCCAACTTCTTTTTCATTCTATTTACTTCCTGCATTTCTAATTCTGTGCTTGTCACTGAGGAAGTTTCTGTTGTTTGGCCACCTCGTTTTACATATGCCTAGAAGGTTCATATTCAATCTAGACATCTCCTGCTTTACGTTTTCCAGCTGTCCACAGTTGTTCAAGGTTCTAGCATTCCATATTCCAAGAGTTATTTTCCATTTGTTGCAAACACTCGCAGCATGACAGTCCAGTGACACTGTCACTCATGTCCTTCCATTCTGGGTGAGGGATAAATTCTGTGGAAATTTCTCCCCTTTAATGCTAACAGTCGTAGGATGACGGTCCGGTGACACCTGTAGTGTGTGTCGTACCTTAACGGATGAGAAGTCAGTGTCTTTGGGCTTAACCGCCTTCATGCTGTTAGGGTTTGTCGTATTGTTGTGAAAGTTCATGAATATACATGAGAAGAATAGCGGAGTGGTATCCCTTTGCATTCTTCATGGCTATTTATCGAGATGCCAACACTAATTAACTGGCTGTTGTCTCTTTTACTGTGAAACCAATAAAATGTAAATGCAAATTCTACTCCAGCAGCTTCTTTTCTTGCACTTCCCGCCTGTGGAATTCCCTTTCGTTTACTTGCTTCCCCGACAGCTACAATCTCCAAGAATTTAAATTTAAAGTCAATAGTCATCTCCTATCTCACTAACCTGCATCCTCTCACCAGTATTCTCATCCTTCTCTTACCCACTTCCTGACACCCCCTATAACCCATCACTTTCTCATAACTTTCCTTCTATGTAACCCCCATGGGGCAATATCATTATAAAATATCTATCTATATATTTTTTTTTATAATCATTTCACCCTCAAGCAAGGTAGCACTACCACTGACACACAGGAGTCTACATAAGAGGAGAGAGAAGAGAAAGAGGAAGGTTACAAGGAGTGTTGGAGAATGGGTAAGAGAAGGATGGAAATACTGGTGTGAAGGTAGTTACATGAGAGTAAAATAAAAAGAGGGAACAAGATACAGGGGGTGTTGGGAAAAGGATAAGAGAAGGATGATGTCAATGGGATAAGAGATTGCAATTAATGTTGCATTTAAACTCTTGGAGAAACAAGTATTTGGAAGGAAGTTTCACAACCAGGAAGAGCTAGAAAAGAAGCTGCTAGAGTAGAAATGGCAGCTGCATTTGGTTGATTTGAATGTGAAAGGATGGGACCGTATTACCAGTCCAGTTGCTTGAGTAAATTTGTGTAGAGGGGGAACCAAGCAGCTAAGCTTTTTAGAGCAGAAGACCTGAAAATATTTGTAGAAGAATCAGAGGAAAGCCACATCCCATCAGTGAGAGAGGGACTGGGGTTTAGCTGCTAGGTCAGGATCAATTTTATTACTGATTCTCTGCTGGATTTTGTCAAGAACCCAGAGGTGATTAGCAGAGGTGCTCTACCAGATATGGCCAAAGTATTCAATGCATGGGTGGATGGTTGATTTGTATATGTGTAAGATGGAGTCAGGTGAGAAAACTTTCTGGCCTGACACAGTGACCCAACCTTCCTAGTAATAGATTTAGCTATTTATTCAATGTAGTCATTCTACTTGAGGTCGGTTCAGAGAGTGAAGCCAAGAAGGTGCAGTGTATTGCTTTCCTGGAGACTAGCTTGATTCATGCTGATGGGAGGTTAGTGGGGATATCTATGGTGGTTAAAGAATAGCTACTTCATTTTAGAAGCATTAAAATTTACAAACTATTTCTTACCACAGATTGGGGGTCCATTTCAAGATCAATAGCCTTGTCAGCCTTGGCAGATTTCTTACTGAGGTGGGAGTAATTGGTGGTTTCATTAGAATAAATGCCTACTTAGGATTTGATCATATCAGGGAAATCGTTGAAGATAAGTGAAAGTGTCAGACCTGGGATAGAGCTATGGGGGACATTCGCATTTATGTGATGCAATCTTGAAGCGTGTTTGTTCAAAACAACCTTTATTACACAGTTTGATGGAAACTATTGGATCAAATCAAACAAGCATCAAGTTATACCATAGCCTTGTAGCTTGCACAGAAGGCCAGCATGCCAGAACCTGTTAAATGCTTTGGTGATATCTTGGGTAACAGCACTAGCTTTGTTGTTCTTATCAAGAATGTTTCTTAGCATATCAGCAATAGATCTGGTGAAGCGGAGGCTGTACTGTCTTTCAATATATAGGTTATGGGCTGTGAGATGTTGAACCATTTCAGCATTGATGATCGCCTCAAACATTTTGCCAAAAATCGGTAGGAGGCTAATAGGGCAATAGTTAGAGGGATCTGAGAGTTCTCCAGAAAGCACAGAGGAAGACCTCCAGCAGGCAAGAGAGGTTATGCGTGTGTGTGTATATATATATATATATATATATATATTGTGTGTATTTTGGCAGCATTTTTTCATTAATGCAGGTTTCATTGAATAATATAGACAAGTTTTGTCTATTAATTTTGTGTAGGATCCGTTCATACTGTCTGATATACTTGATGGTGATGTCGTTGAAAGACAAGAAAAATCACAGTAATTGTTGATTTTTTTATCGGGTCTAAGCTTTTGGCTCACATAAGCCATTATCAAAGAGTAAATATTAACACACAATAAACATAGAACATTTAAGTTATTAACAATATATATAACAAAAACTAAGTATTAAACAATCAATCAATATATATATATATATATATATATATATATATATATATATTGATTGATTGTTTAATACTTAGTTTTTGGTCCTGATAGGGTTAGACCAGTACACATTTATATTGTAGAACTTTTGAATATTTTTCATTTTTAAATAACTCGTTGTCTTAGACATTTTTAAACAAGTTATTTAAAAATGAAAAAAGAAAAAAATATATGTATAAGAAACAGAAATTAATTTGTTAGGATATGAGACTGGGTAAATATGTCTAGTCCGAGAGCTTGGAAAAATCTGTGTTTAAAGGCAATATCCAACTCTGCTTGACTGTTGACCTTTTGTGACTGTGATGACTATCATGCATATCAGATCTAATGATGATTTCTTCTATAGGTTGCAGTTTCAAATTCTGCTGAAGAGCACATATTTTTCATTCATAATCTTTCTTGAATATTTAAACCAATAAATGAAAATAAATATACTGTTTAATAAATAAATGCACCATCACCTCAAATATGGTACCTACTAAAAGTAACATTTTAGTAATAAAATAGATACGTATGCACAAACATGAGGAGTTAGCCAGAAGCTTTATACTGCAAACAAAAGCAGTACACAAATAGCTGTTGACAGGGCCGTGCTTAGGGCCCCAGCAGACCCTGTAATTGTGGGGAACCCGCAAGTTCCTTAGGGGCTGCAATCCCTGGGAAGCTGCAAGATCTATTGTAATGAAAAAAAAAAAAAATTAACAAAGTAGTTATTAGGATTAGCTGGAAAATTATTATCATACTTGTATATTGAAATAGACATCTATCAACCCGATCTCTCTTTCTCTCTCTCTCTCTCTCTCTCTCTCTCTATATATATATATATATATATATATATATAATCTTTGATAGAAGCCTTTTTCCAAAGAGGCTGCAAATCATTTGTAATTAAAAAAAAAAAAATGAACTTGAGAGAGAAATAGATTATAGATATGTTTCAGCATTTATAAAAAGTAGCTAAAAGTTGGGGAAATATTCCCAATGTATAGCTTCAAAATGCCAATTCTGCAATTTCATCCGTTTTTTAGTGATTACAGAATATCTGCATTTGGAGAGTATGTTATTTTGTTTAAAGTACCATTTATTGTGGGTTCAGTATGTTTGGGGATGCGTGAGTTGTATCATGTGGGTAGCTGGGTATTCTGTGGGGGTGGGGCCACGATGTTGCTAAGCACGGCACTGGCTGTTGAGATGGGATACTCTTGGTCTCCTATCTGGAGATAACAAGAGGAACTGGTTCAAAACATTTCAACTACAGTTCCAAAGTCAACAGCTAGAGATGAATGTCGGCTAAAGAAGATCCAGATTTCCAATCAATTGGCCAATTGTAGTGAAACTTCCAAAGACTTGAAAGATGTTGTTTGAGCTGTTTCTTGATCCACATCCACTTGGCTATGGCATCAGGATATCGATTTCTAAGTCACTGCTAAATTTTAATCTGAAATGGAAGTATTTTATCTGGGCTAGAGACCATCCAAGTTGGTCTGTTGATCAATAGAACAAGGTTGTTTTCAGTGATGAATCAAAATTCTGTATTTCCTTTAATGATCATGAACATTTAGAGGAATTTCCTTGATGTATAAATTCTTTATAAGCTGCTAACACCTGATTGTGTAGCCACACTTAGCAATTCAATTCTCAGGGTCTTAGGACTATGATGTGCTAACCACAGGGCCATCTCTGCACTACTCAATAGTGACACTGGTCCAATCTGGCTGTTGATTGCAGGGTGCTTTGATACACACTCACTGCCCACATTGTGTTCTTGATCTAAGTGCAGTGAAAGATTGGATGTTGCTGGTAATCAAAGCCCTGGATGTAGCTGTAGCAGAAGCTCTATTAAGGGAAAAAATATCTTCACAAAAGAATCGTTGGGTCAATCTTCAGTTGATTCTTCATGTAGTTCTTGGTGCAACAAAAATTAACCCTTCCCACATCAATTTTTGTAGTAAAACTAGGCCTTTTCAAAAATTCTGGAGCTGGGTTCTGAGTTCTTCTAATATGCATTCCAGCCCAAAATTCAGTGTAGGGCCAACAGGTTCTGAGGACTCTCAGTAATTTCTAACTTTCACAATAATCTCTATAGAGTTCTTTGTTCCCTTAATTCTGCATTCTTAATCAGCTTTCCAAATTTGGAGAATTATCCACCTTCCTTTGGAGTAGTTACAGAAATTGCTCCTCCCCTAAACTCTAACTTGTTTCACTTTACATTTTGTAACATCACAAGTCAGTGCTAAATTCTCCCACTTTCTTAGCATTCAACCTCTGCCTATTTCTCAGTCACTCTTCCCTCCCCTACTCTGGCACAACTGTCTTCCTGACAAATCTAATTTTTAAAGCACATATGTGAAGAGCCAGGGCTTTATTCTGGTCATTGATTTTATTTCTCTGGGTTTCTCAAGGAAGTGATGGAATTATTTAAGACAACTTGCTTGTCAACAAGGGTGCCTGTTTTTATAACCTCAACTCTTGAAAAGAAAAATTAACTTTTTACTTAAATTCTCCTCCCTCCCCTAGCAAGAATATAAGCTCTGTCAATCTCTCCCCCCCCCCCACTGTCAACAATGTGTCCTTCTAATTCCTCAATGAAGAGATAAAATTAATTCTTATTTCATGGATTTTATCTCTTTCTGCCAAGAAAGATTTCTCTTTCTTTGTCAACAATATTTGTTTTCTCAATTTTTCAAGGAAGAGACAACATTATTTTCTCATACTTGATATATATCTCTTGGTACAGCGTCTCAATTCATGAGGGTGAGAAAACATAGCTTCCCTCACTCCCAAACACCTGGTGGAAAGTCTTTTATTCTCTCTCTCTCTCTCTCTCTTGGTATATACCTGTTTTAATAGTTAATCCTTTACGGTCTTTCTAGCTCAGATTTTAACATTAGCCACTTCCTACACCAGTGTCACATCGTGATACAATGCCAAATACATGAAGAAAGTTCATGGTTTGGTGTTGCATGTCTGTCTATCAGGATATCTGAGATCATTTTTTGTCCTGTATATTAAGGACAAATTTAGTGAGTATCAAGTTATCTTTCAAAAATGACCTTGCTCCACTCCATGTCTACAAAAGAGTGGTTTATGGAAAAGAGGACAACTGTTCTTGATTGGTCTGCAAATAGTCCAGATTCAAATCCAATAAAAAATCTATGTGGTATCATCAAGAGGAAATGAAAAAAATACTTTCCATCAAATCTTGAAGAATAGAAGCAAGTCATTATTGAAGTGTTGGCATTGGTGACACTACTCAATTGATGAAGGTTAACTGGTTCATTACAATAACAAATGTTATAAATATTAAAGGCAAAAGGTCTGCAATAAAGTATTAATATATTAATACAGTTCTTCAAAATTGTGTTCATTAATAAATTCTTCATTCAATTAAATGCTATACATCATACACACTTCGGTGATTTTGTCTCTTTCAATTCATGACTGCCTAGGCTGCCTTTTCTTTTTCTGGTAGACTAGTTGCCAATCAAGGCTAGAAGATTCAGTCTGTCCTGCTATTTGACCCACAGATGTGGGGAGAAGAGATGGATTCATACCTTTCCCAAGGGTATTTGCATTTAAGTAAATATAATGAACCAGACTGGAATTTAAACTTGGCTCTAAACTTAGTCTTTCTAAGATTAACTTTTTTTTTTTGTCAGCTGCTTAAAAAATTCCATATTTTAGAGAAAACCTGGTTTGTCGGTGAAATACTGCAAAGTTATTTTGCTCTATCATATTCATATACCTTTAGGAGTAAATTGTCCAGTTTTAAAGGAAATAAAAAAAAAAATATTAAAATTATTTGCTGAAAAAAAAAAGTAATAAAACCCCAAAATATTAAAAAAAAACCCAGAATATTCCATATTTCTAAATTGTTCTTATAGTGAGGAACTTTTTCATTCACCAATTCTACAAAAATTTTAAAGGCTATTCTGTATCTTGCTGTGATATTCTTTATTTTAAATTTTTGTATTAAATAAATTTTTTAAATTATCAATGTTCCATAATGACCCTTTCTTTTATGGTAAACAAGTACAGAAAAGCATTTATTGAAATGACTAGCAGTATAGCCCGGCGTTGCTCAGGTGAAATGAAAGCTTTAAAACTCAGACTCTTTGGACGTTGGCACGATAGACTAAAAAGCAATAGTTGTTTCCATTTAAAGTGAAACCATAGACTGAAAGAAAAATGAATGGATGTAAGTCAAATTTTGATTTCTTGGTATTGATATCAAAAAAGATTTTTCATCGTAAACTGAATTTTGAAGGCTAAATAAGTCCTCTGAGTAAATGGTATCATGGCTGAGACTAAGAACTACAATTATACCTACTTAGAGCCAAACCCGAAGCAAAAACTAAAATAAAAGGGCTGAAAAAAAATACAGACATACATCTTGCCTTTTATATGTATATATATATTATCGATTTTCTGCACTATTGTAAGAAATGCATCCGTGAAACTTCTGAATATCGTTTCTTATGTCTTTGTCTATGAGTGTATCAAATTTGATTAAAATCGGACCACTCCTTCTATAACCCGATTTTTTGATTATCGATTTTCGATCTTGACACAAAACCTAGCTAAGAACACTTGCAGACGCTTATAGTACAACTGTGTAAATTTTCAAGAAAATCGGTTCAACCGCATTGGAGTCTATAGGTAACGGACACATACACACACACACACAGTTCCATTTATAAATAAGTTTAGATAACTGTTCATTCATGTGGAATCTATGTTCCTTGCTTCTGAATTTTGCTTAAGGTTTAGAAATATTTGACTTATTGCATAAACAAGAAAGAACTAAATAAACTTTAAAAACACATCTAAAAGTTTCTCTAACATTTTGTAAATATTACATGAGAAGTTTTGTATCAACCAAATGATTCAAGTAGGCGGACATCTTTATTTTGAGTTGAAGGAAATAGCAAAATAATATTTTCTGATAATTTTAAAATTATAGCTCTGGTCTGTTTGTCAAATTCTTGACCACTGACAATATCTAGCTTCCAGATTTTCATTGCATAACCTCCAGATTGAAAAGTTGTTGTGTCATGGCTTGTACCATATGACATCTGGTCACCCAGATGTATAAAAGACAATGAGCATTTAGCATGGGGATTTGTCATTATCATGGACTTCATGAAGTAACACTCTACTACTGCAAGAGACTGTAAATATTGTATATACCTCTTGGTTGTACCACTCTGATAATAAAGTAGTTTATCTACATTTCACTGTGTATCTCTTCATTCCGCGATACAATAAAAGTGAACCTTTTTAAAAAAAAAAAAAAGAAAAAACTGGAAAATTCAATGGTTAATCATAAGATACCTTTTTGTTTTTTCTTTCTTTTTTTTTTAAAAAAAAGCCCTCTAGTAATTTTAGTTTTTTATTTATTAAATTATTTCTTATAAGAAATTTCAATAGGATTTGTTTTATTAACATGCATTAATCCTTTTGTGCCCAAACCCACCCTGTAAAATATTGGCCTTCAATGTTCATCTCACTGCAACCCACCACCAGGTATGTTCTGCTGTGATCTGTATAAAATATATTTAAATTAAATGATTTAAATTAAATTATTACTTATTCGAAATTTCAATAGGATTTGTTTTATTAACATGCATTAATCCTTTTGTGCCCAAACCCACCCTGTAAAATATTGGCCTTCAATGTTCATCCCACTGCAACCCACCACCAGGTATGTTCTGCTGTGATCTGTATAAAATATATTTAAATTAAATGATTTAAATTAAATTATTACTTATTCGAAATTTCAATAGGATTTGTTTTATTAACATGCATTAATCCTTTTGTGTCCAAACCCACCCTGTAAAATATTAGCCTTCGGTGTTCATCTCACTGCAACCCACCACCAGGTATGTTCTGCTGTGATCTGTATAAAATATATTTAAATTAAATGATTTAAATTAAATTATTACTTATTCGAAATTTCAATAGGATTTGTTTTATTAACATGCATTAATCCTTTTGTGCCCAAACCCACCCTGTAAAATATTAGCCTTCAGTGTTCATCTCACTGCAACCCACCACCAGGTATGTTCTGCTGTGATCTGTATAAAATATATT
The DNA here is from genome assembly GCA_037127315.1 of Ascarosepion bandense. Classification (NCBI taxonomy): domain Eukaryota; kingdom Metazoa; phylum Mollusca; class Cephalopoda; order Sepiida; family Sepiidae; genus Ascarosepion; species Ascarosepion bandense. Next base: position 1,153,911 of record JBBBDQ010001125.1, read on the forward strand.
TAAATTAAATGATTTAAATTAAATTATTACTTATTCGAAATTTCAATAGGATTTGTTTTATTAACATGCATTAATCCTTTTGTGCCCAAACCCACCCTGTAAAATATTAGCCTTCAGTGTTCATCTCACTGCAACCCACCACCAGGTATGTTCTGCTGTGATCTGTATAAAATATATTTAAATTAAATGATTACTTATTCGAAATTTCAATAGGATTTGTTTTATTAACATGCATTAATCCTTTTGTGCCCAAACCCACCCTGTAAAATATTAGCCTTCAGTGTTCATCTCACTGCAACCCACCACCAGGTATGTTCTGCTGTGATCTGTATAAAATATATTTAAATTAAATGATTACTTATTCGAAATTTCAATAGGATTTGTTTTATTAACATGCATTAATCCTTTTGTGCCCAAACCCACCCTGTAAAATATTAGCCTTCAGTGTTCATCTCACTGCAACCCACCACCAGGTATGTTCTGCTGTGATCTGTATAAAATATATTTAAATTAAATGATTTAAATTAAATTATTACTTATTCGAAATTTCAATAGGATTTGTTTTATTAACATGCATTAATCCTTTTGTGCCCAAACCCACCCTGTAAAATATTAGCCTTCAGTGTTCATCTCACTGCAACCCACCACCAGGTATGTTCTGCTGTGATCTGTATAAAATATATTTAAATTAAATGATTTAAATTAAATTATTACTTATTCGAAATTTCAATAGGATTTGTTTTATTAACATGCATTAATCCTTTTGTGCCCAAACCCACCCTGTAAAATATTAGCCTTCAGTGTTCATCTCACTGCAACCCACCACCAGGTATGTTCTGCTGTGATCTGTATTGTCATCATAAATAACACAGTCAAGCAAGCAGTGCGACTTTGAGAGCTGATATTTACAGTGTGGGTTTGAGCATGTTAAATGCTAAAACGCTGAATCAAGAAGTATTTCTTGATGTTTTTCCTTTCCAAAAATCAAAGTTTTCACCTTTCTTTCTCTGACATTTTCTTGCCTAAACAAATTCTGGCTTTCTGTAGTTTTTCTTACAACTGTATATGTGGAGCTCCTACTTAAAAAAAAAAAAAATCCTTATACTGTATTCCCTCTTTGCACCAAAATGAGTAAAATACTTTCCAGTCTCAAAAGAGTGAAAGAAAGAAAGAAAATGACTGACAATTTGAATGAAATAGACAATGCATAAAGATAACGTCAGTCATGCAACATTGTGTTAGAAGGTATTTGAGATTACCAGGATTGCAACAAGATGAAACTGACATATTCTGCGTGTCTTACCATTGAATAATGATGAGTAAGCCTGTTTGGCAGATTGTGACTATTGCAATAAAGTTGGTCCTGACTGGATGCCCCCCAACTTGTGGCCTTGTGCCAGACAGAACTAAGCTTATTCAATTCATTCATAGCCTAGAGAACAAAATTATAATTTTTTTTGTGTGAAGAGATAAAATGTATCGATTTTACCCTCAAAACAAAAACTCCTATAAGTTTTCTATTGGGGTGAGATAACTACTAAATTATAAGTACCTTTTATTGGCAAAATGTTTGTTATCATTAAGAGGATAGATCAAAGTCCATTTTTAAAAAATTTTTAATTATTTCTAACATGTTCGAAATTTTGGTAGAAAATCTTGCTTTTCATTTGTCAGTGTGAGATCTAAACTGACAAAAAGTTTATTACATCAAAACATTACGCAAGGCAATTTTTTGACTCTGAAAGACACATTAATTTGGAAATTCTTGCAAAAATTAATGGTCAGATTTTGATTAAAATTTTAAGACTTACTCATAATTGACTGAAATTAATTTGGAAATAATTATTTTTAGAAAATATTGGTAAAAAAATATATATATGTTACCCACCATCAATTAATTTCCAGAAATGTCTAAAAATTCATCTTTGGGCCTCACTAAACCTCATATAATTAAATTCAGGAGTCATTGGGGAATGATAATCAACTGTCATTTTTCTTCAATATTAGCCGATTTTCTAAAAAGTAGGTCTGAATTACGAAACATACAATAACTATGCCAATTTTTATTTGGATAAACTTTTAATTGCTTTTATGAACAATATAAATTAAGCATATCATAGTCTAAAAAGAAAAAAAATTCAATGAGTAATGAATTTTCACAAGAATTATTCTAATTTTTTAAAATAATATATATATATATATATAAAGTTTCAGAATAATTTAAAAATTTCTTCCTCCATTGGGTGGGCTAGGGTATGAAATTAATGAATGAAGACTACATTTATTAATTGAAAATTGAAAAGCTTAATACAAATGATTTAGCCAATTAATTTTTAAACTAATTAAAACAATTTAATTGTATACATTTTGATTACTCGTATCTTATTTGTACAGGTAGCCGTACGTGATATTTATCATTAAACGGTCACATGATTCAATGATGAATGGCCAAATAGTTGGACAAACTATAAAACATATTTGTACAATTGATGGTGTAAATCATAATATTTAATAAATTAGCTCAGTTATTTTAATTTCTTTCTTTTTTATTAAATTGTAAAATTTTATTAAAAGAAAATTTTTATATGTAATTTTTATTTATTCAGAAAGCATATTCACATGTCAGGCTATAAAGCTAAACTAAAATTCTATAATATATTATTTAATTGCTGAAAACATTGTTAAATCTTTAATTTTACTATGTAGTTAAAAATTAAAATTTGAAAATTTTACATTTTATTTTATCACATTTGGCTACCATACTTAGCGTTCTTGACAGCTTCTGGTTGTCATTAAATCATTCATCACTTCCAATATAAGAGGACTACCATATTTAAGAAAAGCTTTTATGGTACATTTCAGACAGTAAGCATGTTCTTTTTTTTTTTTTTAATCATATCACCCCGAGCAAGGCGGCAACGCCACTGATGCACAGGGGGCTACGTAAGAGTGAAAAGATTGGAAAAGAGAAAGCCGGAAACCACGTCCTAAACAAGGAAAAACATAACCAATCCTTCAATTAGGCATGAAAAGTTTAAAATTATGCAAAAATTATGCAAAAACGAATTAAAAAACAAAATGGCTTACTTTTAACAATATTCAAGACAGTTGATTCCATCCCAAAACACACAGTTTCTGCTAGTGAGGTGAAAACAAATAATTTTTGAACTTTTTGGCCAGAGAATGATGGGACATGGGAGAGTCAATTAAATAGCCAGTGTGACCTATACACCAAGGTAAATAAAATACAGCCGGCAAAGGAAAAAAGAAAGAGACTGACTGACAGGCTCGGGAAAAAATAAAATAAAGACAAAGAATCCACCAGTCAAAGAAATTTCTTTGAAAAAACAAAACCAACCCTCAATTAGGCATGAAAATTTAAAATTAAGCAAAAACGAATAAAAAAAAATGGCTTACTTTTAACAATATTCAAGACAGTTGATTCCATCCCAAAACACACATTGTTTCTGCCAGTGAGTTGAAAAAAAATAATTTTTTTAACTTTTTGGCCAGAGAATGATGGGACATGGGAGGGTTTGTTTAAAATCAGATAAAGGTCAGTTTCAATTTTAAAAATTGACTTAATGTGTTAGTGAGAAATATTTTATTTTTGCAAGACTTTTAAAAAAGAAATTTGACTACTATTTATGTAACGTGTTGATCGATCAAAAATGGCAGTATTTTTTTTTTTTTTCTAATCAGAAATATTTTAGATTCCAATCAATATAATTTCAGTTTAAAATATACAAGTATATTTTGCTTACTGGAATTACTAAATTTAATCTCCTTGGCTTTCAATGAAGCTAATTTCAAAGCTTGAAGATACTTATTTATTTTTAAAATTTAAATTTAAATTTAGGTATCAAAAAAGTGTGGAGGTACCTACTAAATTATCATGTCACATCATCACAAGTTTCATAATTCATTAAAGTTGTAAGGGTACCATGTGTACTACAGCCATAGCATCAGTGGCATGTCAGGAGCAGGTTAGCCTGATGCGGCCCAAACTCTCTTCAGGCTAATTTAGAATTCAATTTCGTTTTTTATACTAATTGCTACCTCAAGGTAATTGAACCCAGTCTAATCTGCTCTTTAACCCATATCTGGAATTAAATGATGGTTTTTTTTAAGAAAATGATAACTATTATATTCACTATATACAGGGTTTGTTGGATGAATTGTTGTATAAATTATGCAGAAAGGAAAATATCATTGACATCTCATTTAACTTAAATTTACCAAAATATCTTAAAATACTTAATAGTAAATTTATTCAGTAAAATCTCCATTGGCTTCAACCATGGTCTTCACAAAATCTCCTGCATCTCTTCTGGATGATTTCCTTATTTAATTTGGTGGCTGCTGCAATAATCCTTGCTTTCAGTTCATCTTTGGTGTTGCAAGGTGCTTTGTTGTTGGTCTCCTTTTCAACTGCACCCCATACATAATAAAGACAGATGGCAGTCTGAGAGTTATTTGGCCTTATGTAAGGGGTGATATAGGTGCAGAAATTGTCTGACAGTCATGACTGGGTACTTTTGCTTGTGTAGGATGGTGAAGAGTCCTGTTGTCCTGTTTTAGACATGAGGTCTTCTAACAATCACCCTCTTGACCTAGAGTAACACCACCTACTTGAGACACTCGATGTAGACTTCTATGTTGAGTTTAAAACCCTGACCAACAAATTCAGGAGTTCTTTTCTTATCAGAATGATCAAAGTGAGTTTTCCAAATGAGACATACATTCATAATCACCATTAAACTCATTCAACTCTTTCTGAATCCTTTTGACTGTCCTTCAATTGACATCCAAGCTCTCCGAAATGTTCATAATGGAGTGAAGGCTAAGCAGTGCAGCATGCCATTTCCAAATTTCTGGGCTTACGACCATATCACATTGAATACACCAGTTCTCACTCAATCACCAATGTTAAGTAACGTTAAGCCTGGTCAGTACTTAGATGGGTGACTGCTTGAGAATACCAGGTGCTGTAAGCATTTAGTGACAGATGTGCGTTGTGGTGCAGTGGATATCAGCTCGGAAAGAGAAATCGGTGAGCCGAGTTCAAATTCCAGTTGAATACCCTGCATTTACTTAAGCACTGGTACCCTTTGGAAAGGTATTAATTCGTCCCTTCCCTCCAGTTATGGGTTAAATAACAAGGGTAGGACTTGGGGACCCTGCCCTTAAAAACAAATCCCAATGAATCTGAATACTCGAAAAGAAAAAAGTATTACTAGACACAAAACTTATATAAAAACAACAATAAATTGTTGGAAGAAAATGGTATTACCAGCAATAAATGACCTGCCAAGGTTGATATGCCATAAAAACAAAACAACCAACCAACCAACCAAATTTCTGGCAAAGGGAATTGTTATGGTGCTATTTTTCTCACAGACAGTGCCCAACTGACTCTACTATACTGTGCAGTTAACAAAATCAAAGACAACACACATGCACAAAATTAAAAATATAAAATGGCGAGAATTTACCCATTGTACCTGGCATATAATGAATTCTTATCTATGCTTATCATATATGTTACCCTATTTGGGCAGAATCTATATAGTCCCTACTTTCCTGTCTTGATAGAGTTCAAAAGCATCTCCAAGCCCTTTTGGGTGATAAATTATTTTTCACTTTTTAACCTCTTTCTTACAGATGGGATATAGCAAGCCTTCTATGGAAGTACATTTCACCAAGTTTCACTTTCACAGCTAGGACCCACCGTGGCACTTACATTGTAACAAACCTCCTGCATTTCCTCTGTATTCCATCAGTGAGAAGTAAGTTCTCACTCAAACAGCTTCTTCTCATGAACCGCTACTTTGTGGAATAGACTCCTAATCGAATGTTTTCCTGATCACGACAGTCTTCTAATTCAAGTCTAGTATTTATTGTTATCTTCCCCAACTGTCTGTTTAAACAACTCTTAAATATAACCCTCTACCTTGAGTAACTCTTGGGCCTTGTACAGGCTGAACCTTACTGTAAAAAAGAAATATATATTCGCAATATTACTATACATGCAATTATCAGATTAGATGAATGTTTAGAGGCATCTGTTTCATAAATTCTTTCCAAAGGAATAGAACAAATGAAAATGAAAGTTTACTTGTTCTGTTGAGACAAGAAAATCTTAAAATGATGCAAAAGCTTGTTTAGCTGATATACTACTTGACAATTTAACATTAGATAGCAGGAATCAACAAAGTATTGACAAAAAAATTGTCTAGATAAGATTCTAGAAGCTAGAATAAAAGCAATTAAAGTATCAAGACCTGATTATATAATCAAAATTTGACCACCTCCTTTTAAGATCAGTTTTTTAATCCTTGTTAAAGGGTTAGAAAACTGATCAGGTAGACAAAATGTACAAAGCTGATCTGGCTCACAATAATTACTCGGTAACAAGTTTGATTCTCACTGGGTGTCTCACACCTTTCGCCTTGTGCCATAATAAACTAAGCTAAGAAATGTATAATAAAAAACTAGCTGTAACAATTGGGCTCTGAATAAAATGTCACTTAAAAATCATTGGAAAATGAATTGGATAAAATATGAAAGTAAAGTTAGCACCCCAGACAAGGATTAATCCATGAGTTGTTTTGACTCATATTATGACCCTTTGTAAAACATGGAACTTTATTATCTGTCTGTATTTCTGAGATGAGGTAGTATTTACAGTATTTACATTATTTGGACAGTTGTCCTCACCTTTGTTGCCATTTGTACAATGTTTCAGTCGTCGTATGCTCTGGCCTCCTTCCTTAAGGACACATGGCCAAGTGGATATTGATGTTGGTTAATTCCTGACTTGACTCTTAGAGTTGTGAGTTCAATACCAGGCTACAGGAGTGGTGAACAAGTAACTTGCAGGATTAGAGGGAGATAACTCATGACTTCCAATTAAAACTTGATGCAAGGAATGGAGTTCGTATATCCCAAGGATTGTAATATAGGGTTCGGTTTGAAATTCCTAGCACCTGCAGAAGGCTGGAGCGTACATCCTCTGAAACATCGTACAAATGGCAACAAAGATGAGGACAATAGTCCGAATAATGTAAATACTGTAATGGGACCTTATTATTATCACAATGTTTTGGCCAGTATATTATCTGGCTTTTTTCAAGGAATGAACTCATTCCTTCTCCTCCGTCTATGGGTTAATTAGTAGGACTCTTATCAGTAAATTGTTATTATGAAAAAAAAATCTCATAATCCTGAAATATTTCTGACTTTATGTATCTTTAAAAGGATTGATAAACCATAATAAACAAATCACTCAATCTGGCTTTCTTCAGTTACCTGTCAACTTCTGTAAATTTCAAACTGAACCCTTTATTCAGAATAGTCTGTTCTGATTGCCCTGTTCCTGCTAAGTGTCATCTTGTAAAAATCTATTATTTCCTAGTTAAGTTGTTATTGTGGTGTTCATTGGAATATGTAGGTGAGATAATGGTTATTAACATGAAAAATGGATTCTGTAGGCAGTTCGAATTCTAACAAAGATGTTGCATTCAATTCACACTTAAACTATTTGTACAGACATGAGAATCCTACTTTTCTTCCAATAAGGTAAATTAGTAGGGCAGACTGATCTCTCTCACCCTGATAGAACAGCCAGGGTGACAACTGAATTTAAAAACATTACATTACCTTTCCTAAAAAAACCCTATAAATCTACCATTCATCTTTGAATATTGCTGGTCTAGTGTTTCTGCTATAAATTTAGAGATTTTTTTATAAACTATAAAGAAGAATCTGCAATGTTATGGCCTGGCATCTTGGCTTTAGTTTTTTTTTTTCCTACTGCTATAGCATAGCTTTCCTATGCCTTTTCTATAAACACTTTTATTGTAATTATTTAGATTAACTTTTCTCTACAGTACCTCTACTTTATGAATTTAAGCCCAATCAAAGATTGGCAGCAAGGTTTCATCATTTTACAATTGAAATGGCAAGATGTAACTATTCTAACAGTTTCTTCTATCACACTTATTGCTTGTAGAAATTTCCCAGTCAACTTTGATGGTCAAAAATTTAAATGAAATTTCGATTTTTATCATTTTTCTTAATTTTTATTCTTTTATTATCCTCTTTCCTTAATGGAAGTTTTTCTCTTTACACTCAGTGACCTTTTGTATCGTAGTGGCTTTATTGTCTTGCTTCAGTTGAAATGAAATTTAAGAAAAAGATCTTTGGCAATTTTAGAATAGAAACTTTGAAGAGCTGTGATCATCTAAATCTTGACAAGAAATAGAATTTAAAAAAAAAAAGGGAAAATATGTCAATGGCTCTTTGTACAACCCAACCAAAGGAAAGCATTCACAGATGTCAGGTAAATGAGTTTCTGCTCAACCAACCTATATAAAAACAATTCAGACAAAAATTCTTATCTCTGTTAGTTTTACCCATCTAAACATTTTTGGTTTTTGCCAGGTGTGTTAATTTGTCTTATGGGGAGAAGAGGGGTTCCTATGATTGACAGCTGTAGATCTGGGTTTCAGACATTCCTGCAAGCAGCATCAATATTTTTATCTAGGTTTCTCTGCAAAAGAAATATGTTATGCCAAATAAATCGACACAGAAGCTAAACTTTTCAATAAACTTATGAGCATTGGGGAAACAACACTGAGTTGTTTTCTTCCCACATCATGTTGAATTCTATTAGTCTGGATTCAGTCAAGTTAAGTACCATACATGATACATGCTTTGGGCGATCATGTCTTGAAAGAGACATGACTGACTGGGTAGAAGATTATCCTGGAATAGGTTGCCATTGCTTTCTGCAGTAGACTGATTGCCAGTCTGTCCTATTATTTAACCCATAACTTGAGGGAAGAGAGAGAGAGTAATACCTTTCCCAAGGATATTTGTGCATAAGTGAATGCAAGGAATTCAACTGGAATTCAAACTCTACTCCCTAAATTGTTGCTCTGAGTCGATATCCATTGTACCACAATGCATATCCATGGATTATACAGTCTTTTGTCAGCTTCAAGAAACTTCCTTCTATCATTGTCAGTCAAGTGCCATACGTGATACATGCTTTGGGTGATCATGTCTCGAAAGAGACATGACTGACTGGGCAGAAGATTATCCCACAGTAGGTTGCCATTGCTTTCTGCGGTAGACTGATTGTCGACCAAGGCTATAGAACCCAATCTGTCCTGTTATTTAATCCATAATTGGAGGGAAGAGATGGATTAATACCTTTCCCAAGGGTATTTGTGCGTAAGTGAATGCAAGGAATTCAACTGGAATTTGAACTTGGCTCCCCAAGTTGTCGTTCCGAGTCGATATCCATTGCGCCACAACGCACTCTTCAGTAAAGTTTTTTATATATTATTTGGGCTTCATCTCAAAGAAAATGGTGTTTCTTTTCCATGACAGGAGGGGTCAGTATCAAGGTTTGGTATTGTCTCTAAAAATTTTAAAAGTATTTTGGTGTATGTGTATTGAAATAATAGATCAACACATTCGTAGGTTGACCATAAATGAGAAATCGGTGAACTGATTTTGAATTTCAGCTGAGTTTGTTACAGTCACTTTCAGACAAATACCTTTGGTAATGATATGGAGCCCTCCCTTGCAAATTATAAATAGTAGAATGGATTGGGTTCTCTAGATGTGGCTGGCAAGAAGCCTAGAGGAATGACAACTCTGAATTCAAAACCATATGTAGCCCTTGTATAGTAAATGCACTGCAGCCATTGAGTTTACAAGGATTCTATAATATTGACTGAGGTGGGGGAATTGAAATATCAAAATTTAACATGTTTTTAATTTCAATAAAAACGAAAAAAAAAAGCAAAATTGTATAGGTGAAAATGGGTGAGAAAGGTGACACCATAACAAACACCATATTGTAGGATGTACAATTATATATTTTAAACAATTTCAAGAATTGCTCTGACCACAACTAGATGCAAACCTGTATTTGCATTATGAGGAACAGCTAGAAAATAGTGACACTTTAGCCATTGTAAAGCAAGAAACTAACTAGACTAAGATTTCGAGATTCTGAAATCAAACTCACTTATTAACTAAGATTTTATTTTGTAAAATCTTATCGGAAATTTCAGAAACAAACTGACACTACCCACCAGCCATGAATCTGATACCTTGCATTTGCCTGTGTATGAATTTATTTAAAGCAGTGTCCAAAATACACTAGTTGCATGATTTTTTATCTTCTATGTGCTTGTCTTGTCAGGATGTGAGGGATCATTGTTCTCCACAATGTCCTGTTCCTTGTGGTTCTTAACAATGTTTGTCTTTTTTGCTATCCCTCCTTATCCCCTTTTCTACCAACCATTTGCACAAGCTCATCAAGTAGGTTGTTGCTTTCCTCTGTCCCTCTTACCTTCTCCATGTCTTGGTGATGTTAAATTTTCCAAGTACTCTTTCCTCATTATGTGCCTCAGAAATTTTAATTATTTCTTTCTGATTTTAAGTAGTATAAGTGTGCTTTTTGTTTCTATTTTCTCTAAAATTTTGTTGTTGCTCACATATCCAGTCCATGGTATTCTCAGCATCCTTCTGTAAAACCACATTTCTGTTGCTTCAAGTTTCTTAATTTGTGAGGAGATTGTTCAGTAGTCACTGCCACTTAGGAAAACCAATATTACATAACCGATTTGTACTGTTTTCTTTGTTTCTAATGAAATTTTCCTGTTTATTAACATGTTGAATCACTTTTCCCCTATGCCTTTGAATTTTAGTATCACATTTTCTGTTCTTTGTAAAATGATTCCTAGATATTTAAATTTTTTACATGATCAATTTTAGTATTTTCAATTTGCAGTTCACATCTTGGACTGTTTCTCTTACTGACATCCATACATTCTGTCTTCTTGCAATTGATGCTTAGTTGTTTGTTTGTTTGTTTCTTTCTTTCTTTCCTTTACTACCTTCTGTAGAAGTGCCTGCAATTTCCTTCCTGTGTTGTTGGACATGTGAATACGACCAATTAAGAATATGGGGAGTGTTTCAATAAAGTATCCCACAAATAGTTTAGCATATAAAAACACCAAATTTCCAGACAGAGTGGTGGTACAGTGAAATTTTTTCAAAAATACTATCTTGGATTTTAGTACTGGTGCCCTCTGCTACCAGTTCTAGGAATGATGATAAACTACATCTGGCAGCAATGGAAACTGAATGTTCTGAGGTGCACGGAACCACCTCATAATTGTTGTTGTTCTGAGGTGGTCCACTCTGACCCAGGATGGTAGTACCTGTTAGGGGCCCAGCTCTGGATAAATAGTGAAGCCCCAAATAAAACACTATGAAAGTATGAAAATACCAGCAATGCAGAAAAAGTAACTGACAATTCATTTTATCTGTAGTTGAAGGCATACAACTGTATTCGAAATATATTTAGTTAAGGCCATAAAATTGTGTTCAAAATATTTGGATTTTTCTATTAAATAACCATGAAGGTTGATATGCCACTAAACAAAATAAAAAAATCAACCTCCTATGACTAAATATGTTTAATAATGCCTGACTTCTCTTCACTAGGTACCCTCATACTGGGTGCCAAACTATAATACCATATTTCACACAACTTGCTAGAAGTTAGTATTTGAGACAGAAGTTTAAAACTAAAATATTGGGTTGTTTGCCCTCTCCCAGAGGCGATCATTGCTCTCCACAACTTCCCTTTAACATATTATTTTTTTTTGTTTGGGCTACTTACTCATTCACACAAGCTCATCAGGTAAGTTTCTCTAGCTCTCTTGTCCTCAATATGCTCTGTGAAGGTTAAGTTTTCCAAGCCCTCTTTTCTCGTTACATGTACAATTCATTTCAGTTATCTCCTGATTCTAATTGTTCTTTCTGCTGTCATTTTATTTAAGACTTCCTTGTTAACTTGCTCTGTCTATAGAATTTTTAGTATTTTTCTGTCTAATCCTTCTGTCTAGCATTCACTCATAATGGTGGATATCACATTGCAATCCATCATTTTTTTTTTGTTTATTTTATACTTTAGTTAACATAATACAAATCCCAAGAGCTACTCAAGATAGAGGGACCTGAGTGAGATTGTTGTAAGGGAAGGGGGAATGAAAAGGTAAGAAGTGTATATTATGGGACTAAGAAGGGTAGATAAGTCTGAACTTGAAAAAGTCAAGATTGTAGTTGCCAGGAGTCTGTTCCACAAAGTAACAGTTCTGAAAAAAGAAACTGCCTTGTCGGAAATTTACAGATGTAACGGGTCTCCTGATTGGCTGATTTAACCCGAACCTCGTTTTGAACTTTAGGCGGGCTTTACCAGAGGTTTTATGTTTTTTTTCTGATGGTTTTGTTCTCGCCTTTTTTTTTCAGCTAGCACGAACAGTATCGGACGTATTTGTGCCGCTCCGGATTTTTGTTGCAGCAGGGCCTAAATTGGCGCCCACTTGTCTCGCTATATCGAGACCATCTTACCAATTCTTTGTAATCTTTTAGGCTAATGCCACAACTTAGTAACAGAGAAAATCTCTTGTTACCCTTCTTACCTTAAAAAGGATACCCTATGGGCAAAGCCTTGCCTTCCTAGAGAAAAATTCTCTAAGCACTATCATCTTATACCAAGATAAGAAACTGTGAAAGAAGCTGACCCAGAAGAAAGTTCCTGTACGTCGCGGATCGCAGTTCCTTGTGTCTTTTTCATCCCACTCCTAGACGGAGGATACTATACCAAGCTAAGCAGAGAAAAGAGACTATACCAAGCTACACTGTAGCAGCAAAATTCAGCATACTTTTGCAAGACAAATAAATTGTTTTTCCTATACCAGGTATGTCTTGTTATGTTTGATAATTTCCTTTCACTGCTTAAGCGCTAAGCTATGTGAATATATTTCTCACATAGCTTTTATTGCAAAAATATGAGCGTTACATATTTTATTGTAAATTTTTCCCTTCCAGAATTGTTATTTGTGTGATTTTTTTTGGTGCTTCTTGTCTGCTACCTAAAAAAAAAAAAATTTTTTTTTCAAAATTTGTCGGAGAGGGGGTTAGTTTGACTGGATAAGCCTTGATATTTCCTTATTTTCTCTCTCTCTTCGCATGTTATCCTGGTATGCTTGAGGGCGGCATATGGCGGGAGAGTGGCAAAATTTAAACCCTGTCTCTCTTCAACCTTTAAAATTACAATTGGAGTGTCCTGACTTCAGTGGGTCTCCTTCAGCGGATAAATTTGAATTTCGGACATTTCTCAGAAGGTTCGAATTCTGCACAGCCGACTTGGGAAGATATGACATTTAGTGCTTGTTATGATGACATTTAGTGCTTGTTAATATAACATTTAGTGCTTGTTAATATAACATTTGGTGCTTGTTATGGTGACATTTAGTGTTTGTTAGTGTAACATTTAGTACTTGTTAATATAACATTTAGTGCTTGTTAATATAACATTTAGTGCTTGTTATGGTGACATTTAGTGCTTGTTAGTGTAACATTTAGTACTTGTTAATATGACATTTAGTGCTTGTTAGTGTAACATTTAGTACTTGTTAGGTCTCTCCTTTCTGTGTATAGTACTGTACGTAACAGGTTGAAGGACGCAGGATTCGATCTTCAGTCCTGTAACTCCAACTGTGCGGATTTGCAAAAGAAAATGTCAGAGGATGGATCAATTACCTCCCCCCTTCCCTCCTATGAAAAGGTACTGGGGTATCATTATTCCCCTCGACAAGATACAATCAGACTTGCGCCCACTGAGATTAACATTAACGTAGACACTAAACGTGGAATTCTGTCTCAGACTTCCAGCATCTATGATCCGCTTTCCTTACTTCTCCCAGTTACTATTCAGGGCAAGACATTCGTTAGCCAACTATGGAAAAACAACTTATCCTGGGATCAACAGATCCCTGAAAATTTTACTATCCCTTGGCAAACTCTTGCTAAGGAACTTAATGAATTAAGCGAATTTGAGTTCCCCAGACGTGTGTTGCAGGAGAGCTTCCCGGTGGAATTTATTTGTTTCTGCGACGCATCTAAGCTCGCATACGGGTTTTCTTTATATGTTAAACAAGGAAATCGATGTTCCTTGTTGTTCGCTAAAGCTAAGGTGGCTCCCATTACTCCCATTAAAAGCTATGTGAGAAATATATTCACATAGCTTAGCGCTTAAGCAGTGAAAGGAAATTATCAAACATAACAAGACATACCTGGTATAGGAAAAACAATTTATTTGTCTTGCAAAAGTATGCTGAATTTTGCTGCTACAGTGTAGCTTGGTATAGTCTCTTTTCTCTGCTTAGCTTGGTATAGTATCCTCCGTCTAGGAGTGGGATGAAAAAGACACAAGGAACTGCGATCCGCGACGTACAGGAACTTTCTTCTGGGTCAGCTTCTTTCACAGTTTCTTATCTTGGTATAAGATGATAGTGCTTAGAGAATTTTTCTCTAGGAAGGCAAGGCTTTGCCCATAGGGTATCCTTTTTAAGGTAAGAAGGGTAACAAGAGATTTTCTCTGTTACTAAGTTGTGGCATTAGCCTAAAAGATTACAAAGAATTGGTAAGATGGTCTCGATATAGCGAGACAAGTGGGCGCCAATTTAGGCCCTGCTGCAACAAAAATCCGGAGCGGCACAAATACGTCCGATACTGTTCGTGCTAGCTGAAAAAAAAAGGCGAGAACAAAACCATCAGAAAAAAAACATAAAACCTCTGGTAAAGCCCGCCTAAAGTTCAAAACGAGGTTCGGGTTAAATCAGCCAATCAGGAGACCCGTTACATCTGTAAATTTCCGACAGCCTGAGTGGAACTTGCTCCTTACTAAAAGAACACGAAGAGAATGGCAATGATTTGTCACAATGAACATGACATGATTGATCTTAGTAGGTCTGAACTGGTGAGTTGATGGAATCTCCTTCATTAGAAGATTTGCTGTAATTATAGTGAGACTGGAGTGAGAGGCAGGTAACATTTTATCTGTGGCATTGTGGTGATACCAACCGAACAAAAGCGATATGTGCTCTCTCATAACTAAAAAGCAAATGAAGTTTGCGCAGATGTTATTGAAAAATAAAAATGAATCAAAGATCAAATTACCAACTGACTAAAGTACTAACTAACCTTTTCTAAGACATTCCACAAACCAACTTGCTGACCTACTTGATAATGAACATTAATCATACTACTCAGCTTTTTACCTTATATCTTCAATGAACATTCTTTTATCTCCTTCATTTCATTAGTATCTGCCATGAACTCTCTCTAACTTCATTGGACCTTTATTTCAAGTATTGTTTTAATTGTAAAATATTGATTGAAATGTATATATGTATAAATGTTATTTTACACTCAAAATTGCCTTTCTAAAATTTATAATCATTTATGAATTATAGTGGGCTATCTTCCCACAAGGCCAAATTCCATTAACCTACTACGGAATCCTACTACCCCTCACTACAAATGAAATAAGAGAAGAGATACTCACTATAGTATAAGGGTTACTGGGAGGAGAATAAGGCTGCATAAATACTTTTGAACTTTGTCAAAACTGGGCAGTGAGGATTGGACAACACTGGCCCAGATGTTACCACAATGTTCTATTCTTGCTCTGGTCTGACTTTTGCAAAGATAGGACATGGCAGCAAGAGTTAGGTATTTTTTGAAGCTAAACAAGTAATCAACCATTCTTCCAACATCTTTAATGGCGACACAAATATTCTATTTGAGGTCTAGCATTAGCTTTAGATCCTAAAGGCATTCGAGGTTTGGGGATGACTGCTCATCAGGATTGGAGTAAATTTGGTGATGAAATGTTACTAACTTTGTTTTCGAGGTACTGACTTTCTCCTCCAGAACTCTGAGAGTTTGGTCAGAAAAGAGATCAACTGCCAGACACTGAACATCAAGATATTTGGAGGTGCAATCCATGCATCATAGTATCATCTGCATATATATTTACTAAGGATCACTAAACCAGGTGTAGCAGCAATATTCAATGCATGAATTAATGGTATATATATAAATGTGCAAGATAGATTCTGATAAATAAAATTGTCTAACATGACATAGTGAACTGACTTTCTGAGCAATAGATTTAATAAATGATTCAATATAAAGATTCCTCTTCAGGTTACCAGAAAATGTGAACAAGAAACATGGAGTTACTCACCTGAAGGTTAGCATCAGCCATACATTCTTTAAGATGAGCAGTTTTGTTTTAATAGTGTTAAAGCTACTTCTTGCCACAGTTAACAACTGATTGAAGGTCATTTTTTAGATCAATTACCAATTTGATTTTATCAAACTTTCAGATTTGTTATTAAATCATTAGTAAATAGTTGTCATCAGCATAGACACCAAGTCAAAAACTGAGGATATGAGAAAGATCATTGAAGAGAAAAAGAACAATTCTATTTCAGTGTTCCAAGTTTCACTTACTCATGGTTAAAACTGTGATCAAATTTATCTAATGGCTTTATTTGCTTTATTTTAATGTGATTAGATTTTTAGTCTCTAGGATATTTTCTCAAACTGATCTCATATTGAATAAGTCAGATTTAAGGTCTGATGTGTTCTGAAAAGTACTTAGATGCAATATTTACAAGTCTGTTTATTTCCATAGCATATGTTCAAATGAGCTCTTTTCTTTAGTTTACACAATTCAGACCTTTTCACCCCCAAGTCATCATGTTACTTAGATGGAGTGAATCACTGTCATTTCCTCTGCATTTCAAATATAAGGAGAAAGTTCAGCTCAAATAGCTTTTTCCCAAGAACAGCTACTTTGTGGAACAGATTTCCATGTAGATATTTTCCTGAACACGTCAATCTTAACCTCTTTAAGTCAATGATAAATTGTTATCTATTCACCTCATCCTCATAATTTTTGATTCCCATGATCTCCTCTTGCATTCATTCAATATAAACATTTTAACAGTTACTCTATTTTGAGTGACTGTCGACCATTGTATTTGGTAAACCAGTACTGAAATAAAAATCAAGTAGAGTTCACTTAGATTTAGTTTTCATTAGATTTTTATTGATATTTACTAAACACATGTCCAAATATGTGTTGGAAGATTGTGTTGTGACAATATCCCAAATGGGAAGAGCCAGCCCATTTTGAAAATTTAAAATCTTGATTTTTATTTTGGCTTGAATACTTGCCACTAAAATGGTGACAAATATACAACTGTCTTAGCTATTAGGCCTTGATTGGGCTAAACTGATTACTGTATTTGACTGTGACCTAACCAAGAAATTTTAGTTTGAGCCACACTATCACACAGATTATCTGATCACACCTAAGTAAATTGATTACACGACTGTTATAACTTCTTGCTACTGACTATACAAATTCCCAGAGAAAATTACTTATTTTGAGAATGAACAAAAAATTAACATGATAAAACATATCCCAATTTGACAGCCTCAATTATAAAATTAATGGTTTGAAAAGATCAGCTAAAAAATCTAAAGGTTGAACAGGATCAATTAAAACATTAATGGTTGAACCGGATCAGTTAAAATATTTATGATATAATACGATCAATTAAAACATTAATGGTTGAACCGGATCAGTTAAAATATTTATGATATAATACGATCAATTAAAACATTAATGGTTGAACCGGATCAGTTAAAATATTTATGATATAATACGATCAATTAAAACATTAATGGTTGAACCGGATCAGTTAAAATATTTATGATATAATACGATCAATTAAAACATTAATGGTTGAACCGGATCAGTTAAAATATTTATGATATAATACGATCAATTAAAACATTAATGGTTGAACCGGATCAGTTAAAATATTTATGATATAATATGATCAATTAAAACATTAATGGTTGAACCGGATCAGTTAAATCCAAATGTTCAACAGGATCAATGAAAAAATAAAACTCAAGGTATAACAGGATTGAAAAACTTGCTAGGGAATTTTAAAAAGAAATTAAAAAGTTAACTGGGAAGTTGTTTTTAATTTCAATTATAAATCATTTGATCAAAATAATTTGCCTCCATTAAGCACAAGAAACATTTTACAACAATGATTTTTTTTCTGTGGCTGCTGTGAAAATTATACATATTTTTCACTCTTATGAAAATATATCTCTAACATTTTCATATTTATTATCGGAAAAAAGAAATGCCTAATAAAATTAGAAGTCTAACTCTTTTAAAATACAGATCTGGAATATGAAATCAATTAAAAACAAACAAATAAATCCGCCCCAAACTCTAAATACTCTCCTATCACAAGCCAGGCTCTGGCAAACGTTCCTTTTTGGATGATGCTGGGGAAGGAACAGAAGTTTTTCTGTGTTGCCAAAATCCTAATTTTTGTTTTATTTTTGAGTGCCAGTGAATGACCTCTAAAAATATCAAGGATTTATAAATAGCCATCTTGTGAAAAGCAAATTGTTCACATGAGTAATTCTAAGAAAAATTATCAGATGAGAAGTGAAAGTATCTAATTAAAATATTGAAATTTAGAAATACTGAAAATAGAAAATAAATTTTCTTTTCTTTTAACCTTATAGAATATAAATAATTGTTGGCAAAATACTTAGTACAGTGGAGTGAGCAGTTTGTTTTAAAAGGCTATTCAGAGTGAGTCTGTTTTTCAAGCAATAGCAAATGAGAAATGATTTTCTGTCAAAATTGATTTTATACAACAAATTTCAAATCTATATACTGACTATTATGGCTATTTGAGATCAGTCACTGAATCTCACTTTTTTTAGTGACCCCTCAAAAATCCACCAAATGCGATATTTTGTAAAATATTTTATTTTTTCCCATTTTTGAGCAATGATATTCTGCTCAATTATCTTGAACCCATTTTTATTATTTCCAAATAAAAAAAAAAAATCCAATTCAAGAAATGTTGTAGAGTGGCTGATACCCCTGCAGCACTCTGAATGATGGACTGGCTCATAGCTTGAAATGTTTTATTTAAGTAAAGAATAGTAGCATTCAAAGAGTAATATTTAGTTTCATTCAAGTAATATTTGAACAGATTACTCCGGTGACTCTTGCAATTTAAACTCCTCCTATCTGTCTTGTAAGTTCTGTCTTGTCTGTCATTGTAACTGTTGTACTGTTCTGTGTTTATCCGTTTAGCACTGAATATTGTGCTGAAGAATATCACAGCACACTTTCTCTGTGTATTGTATCCCTATCAGCGATACAACAAAAAAAAAGTTATTTTTCATTGTTGTCAAATAGATTAACTTAAAAACTAAGCGATAAAATCACAGATGTTTTCTATCAAACATATATATATTTTCATTGATCCTTTTGAGTTTATAAGAAATTTTACAGATCAAATATTTTTTTCTGTTAGTTAACCCCAGGAAATTTGGTTCACTGTGTCATACGAGACAATTTTTCTCACCAGAACCTCGCTTACATATTTGTAATTTTCCCATTTATTCTTGCTTTGAATATTGTTGCTACATATGGTCTGGTAGTCATGCTATATATTTATAGATTTTTGATAAAAACCAAAGAATCTGCAAAGTTTTTGGTCCTGACCTGGCATCTTGAGTTCAGTCACTTTTCCACCCCTGTAGTTTCCCAATGCCTTTTCTCTTGATACTTTCATTGTAATTGTTCTGATGAACTTCCCTCTATGTTAACTAGATTTTATGTATTTAAGTGCATTAGTAGATTTGTGGCAAGATCTCATCATTTTACAGTTGAGATGTCTAGGTGTAAGTTCTATGCTAGCTGTTTCTTCCCTCATACTTCTTGCCTGTGGAACTCTGTTCTGGTTTATTGCTTCCCAGGAAAGTTTGATTTTCAAAAATTTAAATTCAATCTTAATTGTTATCTTCTGTCCTAATTTTTGTTCCTGTGTTGTTCTCTCACCTTAAGAGTCTTTTCTTTTTCTCATTTTCTTGCGTCTTAGTGGCTTTATTTAGTAATTGTGTGTTCAATCCTTCAGCTTGATAGTACAGATTTACTCAGTTAAAAAAAACAAGCAATAATTGAGCAGTTCTATCTTTACAAGACTCAAATCAGACCAAAAATGGAGTATTGGTGCCATATTAGGGCTGATGCTGCCCAGTCCTCATTTGCATGTCTTTATAGAGTTCAGAAGCATCTTCATGGCCTTGTTGCTAATGAATCATTTTCCACCCTACCTTTATGACACTGGGGTCATTGGAGGTTGATCAAACAATAAGAGAAAGAGAAAAGAGTCTACTAACTGGATAGTAATTGTTAAAATTCACAGGAAGATGGACTGAAAAGTTAAAATTAAAAATGAAATGCGTTGAAAAAAACGTTTTAAAACAATTTCAAGGAAGATCAAACCCAAATTTAACAAAACAGAATTCACTAAGATTGAGCAAAATCACGACTACTAGTCCTTCCCCACTTCCTACCAATAAAAAAGGGACCATTAATGAATCCTCAAAGATATCAGACAGAAAAAAAAACATGTTGATAAAGAAAATCTGTGTGTTTGTCAAAACAGAATTCAAAGGGCCAAGAAAGAAATATCAAGTTTGAATCAGCCAATTAAAAGAAACACGTCATCATAAAGATAGAGACCAGCCGGATCTGTTCATCCATTATAATTTCTATGGCTTTCATCCAGAAAAGTTTTATATCCAACATTAATTTGGATTCCTTTGAATACAAGTGAAAAATTAATTACTATTTTGGAGTGACCATGGACAAAAAAACTGTGTGTTCCTTGTTGATCATAGAAACAGAGAAAAGATAAACTTTTGAGATTAGAAATGATTTTCTTTACCACTCATGACAATTTTTCAGTGGTCAGTCAATCAAGAAACACTCAGCATGGGACAAGCTGATAAAGAAAGATTAGTGACTGAAAATTTCTTTTTTTTTTTACTTACAAAATCTAACAGTTGGATTCATCACAAAACTTAGATGCTGATCAAGTGGGAGAAGGAAGAGAGAGATTAGCACAGCTTATATGGAACTATGATACAAAATGAAATATGAAGGGTGTTGTAGTTAAGTAATGGCTTGATTTCTATGACCATTCTGAAGAAATGGCTGGACAAGCCCAAATTTGGAAAAACACTAGAGTAAATATATTTTGAGAATATGGAATTTTGAAAAAAGATTGATGCTAAGGGTGAAAGACATTTGAACCCAGACGTTAGTCAATACCATACCTGATGGATGCAGGAATCCATATATACTGGATATTTTTTAGACTGTTTACCGGTACCGCCTGACCAAAATCTTGTATAGGCTCTGAATATTAGAACATAGAAATTTAAGTTACTAGTAACACAAGCTGCAGACTCCAAAAGAGATCCCAGCATCATTTGATTATAACAGTATGTGGAAAGGGTTAAAACATCTGTATACAACAAATCATTGTTATATTTTTAACCCAAATTAATTCTTTCTTCCTAAAGGATTCTTTTTTGTGTAACTCCCAAACTGTTGACCCATTTTTGCTTAAATCTTTATCAGCAATTTTTCTCTCTCTGAGACCAAAAAACACAGTGTGGCTGAGGAGTGAATGGTTGTGAACAAACATCAGCTAAGTTGAGTGGAACCCTGCCCAACATCACAATACAAGTAACAAATGAGCCACGAGTTAAGTGAAGGATCAACTAGGTGGTAACCACAGTAGTCTGAAGAAACTTGAAGACCAACGCATGGTATAGAGTTATATTATTGGTTCTCATTGACCAGGATCAACTTGTGGAGTAACATTAGTTGCCATTGATGAGGGTCGATATATTTGGGAGGTACATTACGCTGGTCAACATGATTTTTGGTTCCAAAAAACGAAACTTTTTTTTTTTTTAGCTTATTTGATACCATTTTTTTTTTTTTAGCTTATTTGATACCATTTTTCTCATTTTTTGGAAAAAAGATCAATTTATGATCTTGGCTGATTATTTTATTTAGTTATTAAAGTTTGTAGAAACCCATCAATTTTCAGGTAGACCAAGCAATTTATGTCAGCCACCTGAAATAAACTATTTTCATTTTTAAAAAAAAAAGTGTTTTTGAGTCAAGAATTTTAAATATCATACATACAGATAACAAATGAAAAAATGCCTTTTTCCAAAAATAAGACATTTCTGTACACCGAAAATGGGAGGTAAACAAGAAAAATTAGTCATTTTTAGATTTTGTGCCCTCAAATTAGCCAAAATGATGTTTGGTGTCTCAACATCATTCTCCAAATTTTTTTTTGTTGAACAGTATTATTGATTGCTGTTGATGATGAGGATTGACACATTTTGGGGGTACATTATTGATTGCTATTGATCAGAAATAACATTTGGGGTTACACCTTTTCCCCCAGACAAAATATCACAAGTCCCTTGCTGCTTTATTGCTACTTCCATTAAATGAGTTCTGATGAACTGTATTCTTTAGTCTTATTACCCCTGACCTTTCCAACAGAGAGCCGCCATACCACTTCCACTCCCTTTATATTCCTATTGTGAGAAGTACATTCCATTTAGACAGATTTTCCCAAGAACTGCTTCTTTGTGGAATGAATAGCCAGCATGATATTTTCCCAATCACTACAATCTTGTCTTCTCTAAGTCTGGCGTTGTCTTTTCTAAAGAATCTCATGAACTTCAATTCTTGCCTTTTATTACATCTATACAGAACTATGTAGTGACTCTCTACTTTAATTGGCCCTTGCTACTTGTATTGCATGAACATTAATATAATCTCCAGATATGAAAAGCTGATGAGCACAAAGGCTGAAATGTTGTAATAACAACAAAGAGAAGGACAATAGTTTGAGTGCAAAGAATATAAATAACAAAAACTTATCATCTCAGAAAATCACACAGACAATTCTGAATGTTATTCATAATTTAGGTCTTTGTCTCAAATTTGTACAATTTAAATGTTTTTATAAATTTTTTACATAAAATGTTGTGGTAAAAAAACAAAATAAATTAAAAGTTTGGTAAAAGATAATTAATACAGCATTAAAATGAAATATTTTATTTCAAGAACTGTTTCGATTATTGAAGTCCTGGTATTTCTTGCTTTTATTTAGCGGATCTACATTTTGCGGTGAATGTATTGGTCTTCTTACTTTTGTTGTTATGAATGGCTTGGTATCATCAGTGTGACAGTAAATCTTCAATTTCAATTGAACTGCTCATGGATCAGTCAGTCTGTTAATGACCATACATGATTGGGGATCATGCCTTGATAAAGAGATGACTGGCTGGGCAGAAGATTTTCTTGCAGGAGGTTGCCATTACTTTCTGTGGCAGACTGGTTGCTAATCAAGGCTACAGAACACAATCTGTCCAGTATTTAACCCATAGCTAGAAGGAGAAGTGATGGATTAATTCCTTTCCAAGAATATTTGCATGTAAGTAAATACAACAAATTTAAATAGAATTCATACTTATGGATCATATGATCCATAACAAACTGACTTTTTATTTTTACTGAACAAATGAAAATTTTGCACATTTTAACTGCTTTTAAAGACAGTTTCTACTATAAACAACAAATCCTATTTGACAATTCTGTGTGTGTGTGTGTGTGTGTGTGTGTGTGTGTATAAGAGAGAGACACCTACCTCAGTAAATAGGAACAAAAAAATAATCAGTAACCCAGACAGGTATCAAAAAAGTTTTAAAAGCCAGTGCTGGTAACCTGTTAGTGTACCACCGACCAAAACTGATAGGATTATTTATGTATGAAGCTTTCAAAATTTTTTAAGCCTCCATTAAGAGTACAAAATAAAATACAATGCAGATTATATCGACAACATCACTTTCAAAGCATCATGTCAATATAAACAAGGAAAAGTATGTTTTATTTGATAATTAAACCAGTTTTATTTGGCCATGTTGGGTCTGTGTTGAGTTTAACACTTTGTACCTATATATACAGAGTGTGATGAGTAACTTTTCACAATTTAATTTTGTGCATGCACATTGTTAGTCTATGATTTTTGTCGACTACACAGTATATTTAGTAGGATCAGTTGGGCACCATCTGTGAGAAAAAGAGCACCATGACATAAATCACATTGTCAGAAATTTGGAAATGACATGTCGTACTGATTAGCATTTGTGCCTAAAACTCTAATACAAATATTTCCGAGTGTTTGAATATCAATCCAAAGGATTCGGAAAACGTTGGGCGAGTCTAATGGTGATTACAAAGGTGTTTAGAGTGATTTACTGATGGTTACATTATGCCTCCATTCATCTTTCCACAAGACCTTAGATTCAACACAGGGGGTCTACATTGAGGAGGTAGTGCTGCTCTGACTCAAGAAATTAACTGCTGGAAGACCCTATGTCTGGCAACAGGACTCTGCACTATGTCACACGTGCAGGAGAACCCAGTCATGGCTGTTAGACAGCTTTTGTGACCATATCACACCTTAAATCTGGCCACCTAACTCCCCAGACTGCAACAATCTTGATTATTATGTGAGAGCTGAAGTTGAGCAAGAGACCAATAACATTCCTTGTAACACTGAAGATATGTTATGGTGAAAGTGCAGATAATTTTTAAGTTACCTCATAATAAATTTTATATGGGTATTTTTTCTGCGGGTTTAATATGTCAATGTATTATCTCCCCATTTTGTTTTTGTAATTAATAATTTCAGATAAAAAAAATCATTGATTACTTAGAAATTTCTTTATGTATTGGAGATGAAAAAATGAGCAGATATTAATTTTTGATTAATCTGAATCAGAGAATGTTTTTCTTCTTGATGCTCTTAATAAGTTTTGTTTTTTGTTATTTTTTTTTTTTTATAATCATATCGCCCCAAGCAAGGCATTTTATTGCCACTGTTTTGCAGGGAGTTACATAGGAGGAAAGTTATGAGAAAGAGTAACAGGTTATAGAGGGTGTCAGGAAGAGAAAGATGAGAATACTGATGAGAGTGGAGTGGACGGAGAAAGGAGCATGAGAGAGAGGATGCAGGTTAATGAGATAGGAGATGACTATTGACTTTACATTCAAATTCTTGGAGATTGTAGCTGTCGAGGAAGCAAGTAAATAGAAGGGAATTCTACAGGCGGGAAGTGCGAGAAAAGAAGCTGATGGAGTAGAATTTGAATTTACAATTTATTGGTTTCACAGTAA
Organism: Ascarosepion bandense; assembly: GCA_037127315.1. Taxonomy (NCBI): domain Eukaryota; kingdom Metazoa; phylum Mollusca; class Cephalopoda; order Sepiida; family Sepiidae; genus Ascarosepion; species Ascarosepion bandense. Next base: position 1,178,974 of record JBBBDQ010001125.1, read on the forward strand.
AAGGGTGGAACCTAGTTGCTAATCTTGTGGCTTGAGTAAATTCATATGTAGGGGACACCAGAGAGATAGGTTCATCGAGGCAGAAGTCGTGAAATTATTTGTAGAAGAGACACAGGGATTAATAGATGCATATTAAATTCATTATCACAATTTTACATTATAAAAAGAAACTTATTTTTCCCAAATCCTCTTCTACCATCCATTTACTTAAGCCAATTGACGATGTTTCACTGCTTTCCTCTGTCTCTCTTTCCCCTCAATCTTGTAGGAATTTTTCTTGTTTATTTGTGTGCGTGTTTAACCATGTATAGAATGGAATGAACAAAACCCAAGGCTTGAAATAACTGTTTAACAGCTTTTATTTTTGGTTAAAAGAGGGTGCGGAATAGTGTTGTTTTGAATTGAAAAGAATTAGGTTTCCCAGTGAACAAAGGTCTTCCCATATATTGATCTTTTAAAGAGAGAGATCTCTCCTCTTGTTCCTATAAGGAATCTCTGCATCAGGCTGCTGGGACTAGTGCAGGTCTTTTGCAGCAAGGGTTGTAAGTAATTTCTCCTTTGGCTGGGCATCTTGAAGGGAGATTTCTCTTATTCTTATGAGGAATTAGAAATTTCAGGTTAAGCTGCCAGTACAAGCCACGTGGCTTTTGCAGCAAGAGTAGTACTTTAAGTAGGACCTTGAAGTTAGTGGTTGTTGAAAAGGAAGAGTGAAAAATAGGCTGAATAGGCCTTGTATATATTGATGACTTCCATTGTTGCTACTGCTGAATTGAGCAAAGAAAGGGAACCCCCCACAGGCCACAATAGCCAGTAAGCAAGATAGTTCTATAATCTGAGTATAATGTGAGTATCAGATTTTCTAGGCCCTCCTTCCTCATTCACTTGCCTCTTCCTGATGTTAAAATATCGAAATGGCCATTCAACATCTTTGAATTAATCCTTTTTTAATTTATATTTGCTCTGTAATATTTTATTACATGGAGCTCTCTTCCTGTATCATTTTTTAATATTAAAATAAAATTTTTAATATTAATTAGGATCGGGTTTTTGGAATTTACCTTCCTGCTTTTTTCCCTTGGATTGAAGTATCTGAATTAAAATATATATATATATATATATAAACTTTTAACTATTTTAATGGAAGGACCTAAGCAAACCTTTCCTCAAATAATGGAACCCAAGATAAAAAAAAAATTATTTATTGAACTGTGGCTTATCTGTGCAACATGTCATCACTGCCAAGCAGAAAATATATCCACCATTTTCAAGGTGAGGCAACAAATGTGTCAGAGACAATATGTGATTGAAAGGAATGAAGATTTTGTTTTAGATTCTAACCCTGCAATAAATAACAAAAATTGGAAATAGAATTAAAACCCATTATAACTCATCCTAGTAAGTTTAATTATTTTGTCATATGAAATATATTTTCAAACAAAAATGGAAAGTTTGCTACTTCAATAAGATGAGTGAGAGGTGGAGAATAAGTCCGTATTCTCCAAAAATGTCTCTAATAAACTTGATCATCAACACCAATGAAATTCCCACAAGCCCAGCTCATCAATAATCATTAATCAATAAACAAAATTTTAGTGATAAAATAGTACTTTTTTAAAAATATAACTTTTATTTTATTATAATAAATATATTAAACTAGCAGTATAGCCCGGCGTTGCTCAGGTGTAATGAAAGCTTTAAAACTAATCCATAGTCATGGAGCTCAGACTCAGCCTAAAGAATATTTGTGTGAAGTTTGGTGAGAATCGGATAAAAATTGTGGATTTGTATAAAGGACATAGAGACAGATAAACAGACACACACACACAAACATCTTGCCTTTTATATATATGTATTATCAATTTTCTGCACTACTGTAAGAACTGCAATCTTGAAACTTCTGAATATCGTTTCTTATGTCTTTGTCTATGAGTGTATCAAATTTGATTAAAATCGGACCACTCCTTCTATAACCCAAATTTTTCGATTATTGATTTTCAATATTTATCAGGGGTACCTTGACACAAAACCTAGTTAAGAACACTCGCAGACGCTTATAGTACAACTGTGTAAATTTTCAAGAAAATTGGTTCAGCCGTTTTGGAGTCTATAGATAATGGACACACACACACAGACATACACACACAAAGTTCCGTTTATAAATAAGTTTAGATTAGATTTAGATTATTTATTTTATTTTTAAAAAATGTTAAATAGGGATATTGGTGACCACTCATTTCCAGGGATGCCTGTCTACTAAGGCAGCTAGCTAATCCCCATTGCAGATGCCTGCTCAGGTACATTTGTGTTTGTTCAAAACACACAGAGCCCAGTGGTTTATATTGCAACTATGCTGAACAGACCTGAGTGACATTGCTGGGAGAGAATGTGTTATTTAGTGTGAACAACAGTCTGAACAAGGCCAGGATGCTCAATTCCTCGGTCACGATGACTTGTTACTCTATGCTAGCACAACCATCGATGGGCTCTCAAAGGATCATGTCTACTCAATTTCACTCACAAGGCTTTGGTCAACCTGTGAGATGATTTTTAGACACTTTCCAAAGGTGATGCACACTGGAATTTCTTCCTCCAGACCGATAACATCAAATATGGTGAGAGCCAAACCCATTCTTAACTCGTTGCCTGCTTAGGATTGGATTTTCAGTTCCATTTAAAATTTTTTTCTTCTCTTCCATGTCCAGTGCTTCCTTGCATCTCGGTTGCTTTATCATCTTGCTTGGAGTAGTACCTCTTATTCTGTAACCACTTACCTCAAGTGGCTCTTAGGCCTTGTACATGCTGAACATCATCGTAAAAGCGTAATATTACCTATGTCTTTTAATAAACACATTGTCATTAGCATAAAGAATCCATCTTTAATCCGAAATAATGTCTTCTATGTGCTGTGTCTCTTCAGGACATAGTTCCCCACAATTTCATATCTTGTGTAGCTCTCAGCAAATTATCTCCCTTTGCTAAGGCTCCCCCCACCCATGATAATGTCCATTTGCAAATGGCTCACTGCCTTCTTATGTTACTGCTGTTGGTAGTTGTCAAGTGATGTGGTCGGTTATTTGGCACATGTCTTTATTTGCAATTATATAGTGCCAGTCCACAATGTTCAAAGAAGGATGATCCTCAGCCTCAGGCTTCACTTAGCCTAAGATTTATCTTAGGAAGCATTTGTATGCAGTTGATAGTTCAGATGTTTCTGAACGTGTTTGGTGCTATGCGTGAAAACCATAGGAAAATCTCAATCTGACTGAATGAAGCTATTTAAGAATAACATTTCAGAGGGATGTTTTGGTTTCATAACAGTTTGTGGTGTTGGGGTTAAGTACCTCCAATAATTCACTGAAAAAACAGCATAGCATGGAGTAAAAAGGCTCAAATCTTAATAAAAAAAAAAATTTCCACCAAAATGCTTGTTATGATTAAAAGGAAAGATCAAAGTATATTTTAATTATTTTAAAAAAAAATTTTTAAATCTTTTCTTCTAACATGTTCAAAATTTTGGTCAAAAAAAAAATATTTTCATTTTTTTTGTGTCAGTGGTCAACCAGATTGTAACCAGAGTTTACTATGATTAATGTAAAACTATGCAACTCTTTCTTCTTTTTTTTTTCCAGTGAAAAACATTAATTTGGAAATTCTTGCAAAAATCAAATAATTGTTGGATTTCAATGAAACTTTCAGAACTTATTCACAAATGTACTGAATTATTTTGGAAATGATCATTTTTATAAAATCTTGGTTTTATATATATATATACATATTTAGGGCTTAGTGACTCCAAATGATACCAAATCATTCAAGTTTCGATCCTGGCCAGAAGCAAGTGGTTGTCTAGCCACACTGATGAACTATGATACAGCAAAACAGGCTTGTATGTGGATGACAAATATATTATGCTCCCATTACGATTGAGCTCTCTCGAGAGAAAAATAAAAAAAACAGTTCCCACTTTTGCAATTTATCCATCACTCTTCAGCAACAAATTGAGTTCTTTTGGTGACTCGCGTGTGTATACACCGCTTATATATAACATGCTAAAATTTCTCTTCTCTGATCTCATGCGCCTATGGCTTAGGGGTTAGTGACTCTGAATGACACTGAATTGGTCGAGTTTCAATCCCGGCCAGAAGCAAGTGGATGTGTCTAGCCATACTGATGAACTGTGATACAGTGAAACAGGCTTGTATGTGGATGATGAATATATATATATATATATATATATATATATATATATAAAACATAGCACACTTGGTATACAATCCAGATAATTTCTGATAGACGAACTCAAGAGAACTCAATGTTAAATTCATTTATTTAATTTAATATAGTAATATAATTTATAGAAGATTTTAGTTTATTACAATGGGTAATACATATTTCACCATGTCCTGATGTTATTATTTCAGCTCGTCAAACCCAAATGGTACAACAGTTGGTTCTCAAAATATACACACACATCTGTTACATCCTTCCATGTAAATTCATGAAATTTCAAGAAATTAAATTTTGTATAGAAAGTTTATTTTATTTGTTAAACACAGGAATCCTTGGAAAATGTAAATCATCAATTTTTTTTTTTTTGTTTTTTCATTCAGTTTGCCATTTTTCCTAAAATCTGCTCCAAATAGTAAAATAAAAAAATGCAATAAACTATGACATTATTTAATTAGAGAAGCTTTTAATTGCTTTAATAAACATATATATTAATGGTATTACTGTTTGAAGAAACCTTTTTTTATGAATAGTGGATTTTTACAAGAATTGTTTTCATTTTTTTCCTTTTTAATTATAATAATAAATAAAGTTTCAACGGTATTTTTTTAATTTTTCAAAGCCTTGTTTGGGTTAGGTTATTAAGGGAAGATTCAATTTACTAATCAAAAATTGAAAAGTTTAATACAAATCTTCAAACCAAAAAATTTTTAAATCATTAAAAAATTTTTGTGTGTGTAAATAAGTTTGATAGTATGTGCGTTGTGGTCCAGTGGATATCGACTCGGAACAAGAAATCGGAGAGCCGAGTTCAAATTCCAGTTGAATTCGTTGCATTCACTTATGTGCAAATACCCTTGGGAAAGATATTAATCCGTATCTTCCTTCCAGTTATGGGTTAAATAACAGGACGGATTGGGTTCTTTAGCCTTGGCTGGCAACCAGTCTACCGCAGAAAGCAATGGCAACCTACGGTGGGATAATCTTCTGCCCAGTCAGTCATCTCTCTTTCAAGACATGATCGCCCAAGCATGTATCACGTATGGCACTTAACTGACTGTTTTCTGTATTGGGATGTACGTTGTTGCGCAGGAGATATCAGCTCAAAATGAGGAATCATGGAGCTGAGTTTGAATTTCAGTTGAATTTGTTGCATTCACTTATTTGCAAATACTCTTGGGAAAAGGTATTAACCCCTCTCTTCTCCCCCCAAATATGGGTTAAATAGCAGGACTGATTGGCTTCTGTAGCCTTGGTTGGCAACCAGTCTACTGCAGAAAATAATGGCAACCAACTGAGGGAAAATCTTCTGCCTAGTCAGTCATGTATTTTTGGAGACATGATCACCCAAGCGTGTATCACTTATACCACTTAATTGACTGATTTTCTTTATTACATCAAATGGTCATGTGTTTCGCGATTTCTTTTTATGACAGGAAAAAGATTTGGACAATTATGTCAGTTCTGGTCAATCATACTCAGCTATCATCAATCACTTAAGAAGTCATCTGGCTGTTGCCACTAGCTTCAAAGGTCAGAAAGATCAGAGCTCCGCGATTACTTTTATTTTAAATTTCATGCTATAAACAAGTAATACTTGCATAAATCAGATTAATTCAACTTTAAATTTGCTAATTTTCCAACTATAACGTATCACCGAGGCATATTTGATTTTTGCAAGATTTTAAAAACTGAGAATTAATTTTGTTTACAAACTTGTCAAAATGGATGCCAAAAAAAGACGAATTTTGACAACTCAAAAAAAATTTAGATTCTAATCAATATAATTTTTATTTGGAATACACCAGAGTATTTTGCTTACTGGAAATAGAAAATTTTTAATCATTTAGCTTTCAATTAAGCTAAAATGAAAGCTTCAAGAAAACTTCTATTTTTAAAAATTCAGTTTAAAACTTTGGTCTCAAAAATGAGTGGAGGTATCTGGTAAAATAGGAGGATGGATAAATACACAGCAATCCACCCAACTTTTCTTTGTTTCCTTTTTTTTTTTTTTAATCATATCACCCCAAGCAAGGCAAAAACCCCACTGATGCGCAGGGGGCTACGTAAGAGTGAAAAGATTGGAAAAGAGAAAAACCAGAAACCACAACCTAAACAGGAAACAAGGGATGAGCCTCTTCACCTGTTCAATAGACGTGGGTGGAGTGTGAACCGGATGATAGTTTAGTCTATCTACTCCAATTAGTATAAGTTTATTTATTATTCAGAGCTTTGCTTAGCTTTTAAAATGTTTCTTTCACTAGTTTATATAGTGTTCAGATATCATTGCATAATGTTACATTTCATAAATGAATTGCTCATGTTAATTAGCAATAAATATGCCTCATAATAAGAGTAGATCTTTTTTTCTTTATCTGATATTATTTGAAATTTTCTTTGCTAACACTGGTTCAAGGTCATAATTATGGAGCACTCAGCAAGGATCAAATTCATGACACTGTAGTAATGGTCTGCAATCTATGATCATTGGTGTGAGATTGAATTAAGAATGTTATCCACTGACTGAATTTTTTTTTTTATCCAGCAGTGATAACCCCCACCCTAACGAGTTTGAGTAAAAATATGGCAGAGGGAAGATACTACAAAGAACAGAAAATTGTGGAGAGCCAAGATTACCAACCTCCTGAAGAAACACATAGAAGAAGAAAAAAAATGTTTGATGTGGAGGATTGGCAAGTCGATTCTACTAAGTAGTGACTTGCTTCTTGATGCTTTTAACTATGAATAGCTTCCGAAGGTTTGGCTAACTACTTTACAGTTACACACAACAAGGCTTAAATTAAGTCTGTTATGGTTTCCAGGTTTCATGCTGGGACCATGGTGAAAATTGAACCCAGCTCTCATCATCGATAAATGTTAACGTTCTCTAAAAGCACTTCAAGCCCATAGAAAGCACATTATCATGAATGTAAATGGAAATGGATTTCAGTACTCTTTGGGAAGTTTACAAAGATATTTGACAATTAACATTCAAACTCAAGTTAAATACTTTTTTATTCCCTTGTTTTCTGTGCACTGAATATTTTTAAAACAAAATGCATGTAATTACAAATCTACATGCATTTTAGTTTTTTATTTAAATGTTTGCATTTCTTAATAACACTTGCTTGGGCTATTAAAAAATAGAATAAGTAATGTTTGTTTCATTAATTTTTATCATGATCGACTGTTGCTTCTTCCATGGTGGTACCTTTCCCAACCACCAGAAGATCATCTGCTTTGTTAATGACTCCTTCCAAGTCAGCCACATTGTAAAACATTACCGTACATAAGCAGTATTTATTTTGTAGCCGTAGGGAGCTGGTTAATATTACTTGGATTCGGCCTTGTGTCAGACTTAACCAAACTCCCTACAGCTTACAAGTTTCATGCAGAATTATTATCATCAGAAGGATGGTTTTCAGCAGGTTGGAATTTGTGGAATTGTGAGGAATAGCGTAAGAAGAATAAAATATCCATTTTGCATTTTAAAATAGAAATTTATTAAAAGGAGGAATAACATAAGTTGTAGGAGTTAATGTTCAACTAGAAAGTTAAGGGTATCAAGAGTTCCTACAAAATGTTCTAGTAATAGTTGTTGAAAGGGATAAAGGAGAAAGAGAACAAGGTGCGACCTGATTTTATCTCCCGGTTAGATTTGAAGTTGGTTACATTTTAGTTCTTTCCCTGGCTCCCATCTGTCACTCTTGACATTTATATAGTCATTTTGAATTTCACACTGGATTGCAAAGTCCTTCGAGTACTCCCATTGGTCAAAATCATTTTAACACCTACTTGTGAAATCTGGTTAAGCACATGGTCAATCCTTTTTCTATTTGGGAAAACCAGGATTTCACACAGAATTTTTGTAAAAGTAAAGAGAGTTGATTTAATAAATTTATTATCCACTACAATTTCATTACCATAAGTATCAGTCAGTTAAGTACCATGCGCGATACACGCTTTGGGCGATCATGTCTCCAAAGAGACATGACTGACTGGGCAGAACATTATCCCGCAGTAGGTTGCCATTGCTTTCTGCGGTAGACTGGTTGCCGACCAAGGCTATAGAACCCAATCTGTCCTGTTATTTAACCCATAACTGGAAGGAAGAGACGGATTAATACCTTTCCCAAGGGTATTTGCGCGTAAGTGAATGCGAGGAATTCAACTGGAATTCGAACTCGATTTCTCATTCCGAGCCGATATCCACTGCGCCACAACGCACATCCATAAGTATAACTTTCTTTAAAAACATATTCTTTTTCTCATGGTTTCTTTTCACTCCAGTGAATCTCTCTTCCGGCTTCTTTCTTTCCAATCAACTTTGATGTTTGAAAATTTAAATGCATGTCAATTGTTATCTATTTTCTTAATTCTTGTTCTTTTATTTTCTCTCTCCCTCTCTCTCTCTGCCTTTCTCTCTCTCTCTTTAGCTTTATTGCCTTGCTTGGGGTGAAAGTATTCAAGGGATAGAAAGAATAAGAATTGTATAAGAGTGAATTAAGATATAACAAAGAAATAAACAACCATAATTTTATTCACTGGGCACATGTTTCATGTTTTATATTCTGATTGAGTTCTGAAGAGGGAAACAATAACTGATTAGCCTTTCTTTCTTTTTTCCATTCAGCAGTTTTTCTTTGAAATTACAAATCTGTGATGATATATATATATATATATATATATATATATATATATATATATAGTAAAGTTTTGTAATTTGCTTGAAGCGTTGTGTAAAATAGTTAAGTTGAAGAGCTGTCACAATGCGTTGAGTAAAATAAAAGCCGTGAAGACACTCGGATAGACAAAAAAGCTTCTCTGCCATTCTGAAGACGAGATTTTGATCTCGAATTATTAATGTTTAATAAATAGGTAATACCCCAAAACTTCTTTACCTTCCTTTATTTTACTAAACGCATTGTGACAGCCTTCAAGTCAGTCAGTCAGTTAAGTTCCATACTTGAAACACGCTTGGGCGATCATGTCTCTTTGGAGACATGACTGACTGGGCAGAAGATTATCCCGCAGTAGGTTGCCATTGCTTTCTGCGGTAGACTGGCACATCCCTATATATATATATATATATATATATTTTTTTTTTTTTAATTGGCATGCCAAAGGATGTTGTTAAGATGAACAGGAACTTGTCATTGAAGTAGGATGAAAAGTGAACCTAACATACTATAGTGAGGTTGGTGGGAGAAAACTTAAATCTACAAAGAGACTTTTGAAAACACAAGGGAGGAAATAAAGCGAGATACCAAGAATGATAGGGATAGGCTAAGAAGAAATATTTATATTAAGTCAGAAAAAGGAAGGGATATTTTCTGTTAATTCACCCCAAGTAATGTGAAGTTACTTATCACAAATATAAATATTTTAGTAAATTTTTTACACACTTTTGAGATAAAATTTTAAATTAAAACGTGCCATAAAATTACTGGAGTTAATACAAGTTTGCTTTTTATCAGTTAGTTAATATTGCCATCCGTGATACACGCTGAGAGCAAGTCTGATTATGCAGAAGACTTTACCCGCAGTAGGTTGCCAGACTACTGGACTATATAGTATAAATAATCTCCACTCATTTTCGATAACTAACTTTTAAACTTTGGGCACCTCGAGGTGGTGTAATGGTTAGCAAACTTGTCTCGCTAGCACTATTGCAATTAAGTAGTGAGTTCGATCCTCACTGGGTGCCCCAAACTTTCGGCCTTGTGCCACATCTAAGCTGCGCTTAGTAAATTACACTAACTTTTAAACTTAATTTTTAAAAATAAAATTTTTTATTTGAAACTTTTATCTTAGTTTTAATTGAAAGCTAAATGATTAAATTTACTATTTCCAGTAAGCAAAATACTCTGGTGTATTTCAAACAGAAATTACATTGATTGGAATCTAAAAATATACCTTTTTAAAAAAAATTTCAAATTTTTGACCATTTTTGAGTGATTAACATATTTGTAAACAAAAGTTAATTCTCAGTTTTAAAAATCTCGTAAAATTAAAATGACTGTCACACATTATTTTTGGAAAATTATCAAATTTAATATTAAATTAATCTAGTTTACACAAGTATTATTGCATGAAATTTAGACTAAACCTATTTCTTAATCACGGAATGATTAAGAAATAGTTTTAGTCTTAATATGTAAGAAAGTAATGGCAACTTACCGCAGGAAAATATTCTGACCAGTCAGTCATGCCTCTTCCAGACATGATGTATGGCACTTTAACTGAAGTGAATGAAATGAATCTAAACTTAGTCAGTTAAGTGCCATACGTGATACACGTTTGGGCGATCATGTCTCGAAAGAGACTTGACTGACTGGGCAGAAGATATTCTATCCTGCTATTTAAACTATAGCTGAAGGGAGTAGAGACAGATTGTATTAATAATTAGTGGGGGATCAGTTTATTACTTCATAACAATAGAAAACCGATCCCCCACTTCATGCTCAGCAGAAGCTCTAATGTTTCCAACTATTATCTTCATTCAGTCAATTAAGTGCCATACGTGATACACGCTTTGGGCGATCATGTCTCAAAAGAGACTTGACTGACTGGGCAGAAGATTATCCCGCAGTAGGCTGCCATTGCTTTCTGTGGTGAATCTAAACTCAGTTATCCCATTTCTCATTCCAAGCCAATATCCATTACACCACAGCCACATCCTTCTTATGGAGTTTTAAAACTATTCTTCCGAGAACCTACATTGATGAAATGCTTTCTGAAAAAGGACATGAATTTGAGCTTAAAAATAACAATGAATGCATTTTTGAACTTTGATATTAATTTTAGTAAATATAAATGAATTTTTTATTTTGGGGTGTATTAATATTTTGGATGGGTGAACTAACAGAAAAGAAGAAATCCAGAGAAAGTTTATAGGATACAAATCTTATATCATCCATCAACTAACTAAGATACACAAAGTAAAATTGTACACCCGCAAAATCGGATTCAAATGACTAAAAAGCATTTTGGAAAAATCCAACTATAAAAGATGAAGCAAAATTGCACACCCATAAAAGTCGATTCAAACGACTAAAAACATTTTGGAAAAACCCAAACCAAAGCAAATTTCACAAGTCAGTGTGAAAAGCAAAATTCTGGATCCTGATTGGATAGCAAATTGAAAATTTATGATGTTTTTTTCACCAAGAAGTGAAAAAGCCTGCTGGAGCCGGCAACATGAAAAGCTTCACTATTTAAACCAGTGACCAGTCATAATCAGTCCAGAATGGGATCGGTATCTGATAGCATCTAACAATGTAAGGAAGAAACTTGAAGCTGACTGGTCACTTCTCGCCAACCTCTTCATCCAATTTTCTTTTCTTCTTTTTCACTCCACACTGCCAAAGAGAGCAACAACAGGACATGCTAAGGACTTTTTCTTTATTTCTTCTTTGTCACCCTGTCGCTGACCTATCAGAAAGAGGAGGGAACATAAGACTTTACATTCTGCTACTACACAACCATGAACTCTACATTTCTGTGGACATTTTAAATACTTACATTTCTCTTTGAACAATTTTAACTACAAAACTACATGCATGTTCTCTATGAACCTTTCTCTTCTCGAAAATATGTTATAATGTTCAGGTAACACAATTTCACTTATATTTTTCTTTTTACAATTTTGTCATTCTGTTAATAAATCTTTGCTTTAATGTAAACTTCTGCAGCGAGACAATTTCAATTCAATGTACATAGTATAGGATACAAATACTATATAATCCATCAAACAACTACAACAAACAAAATAAATGGCACACCCACAGAAGCAGATTCAAATGACTTTTTAACAAGTCACTGTGAAAAATCACATTCTTAATCCTAATTAGTTAACAAATCGAGAAATTCAAAATATGTTAGAGAAATGGTTTTTCCACAGCTCAATTCTAGGAGCCACCCGACATGATTGGATTCATTATTTAAGGATGGCCTCTAACCGGTCACAGTCAATCAGGGGAAGCAGTTAGCTGACACCTCTCCCCAATGTAAGGAAGAAACCTCAAACTGACTTGGTCACGCCACATATTCATTCTACCAATTTTTTTTCTACATTTTAACACCATGCAGCTAAAGAGGACAGCACACAATCAAATGGACACATGTTAAGGACTACTCCTTTATTTGTTTTACCTTCTCTTTCTCTCAACCTGTCGCAACCTACTAAAAAGAGGAAGGAACAAAGCCTTTACAATCCATGAACTACTACGAACAATTTCAACTACAAAACAGCATGCATTTTCTCAATGAACATTTTTCTTTAAGTTCATGAATTTCACTTATATTTTCCTTCTTACACTTTTGTCATTCTGTAAATAAATCTTTACTTTAATGTACACACAAAATATTTAATCCTTTCACATTTCAACCTTCTGATATTTGAATTTTGGGGGACTTCGGACGTGTTTGACACAAGGTCAATTAACCAAGCATCACTGAGGCCCCTACAAGTTCAAGAAAAAGGGGAGGACAGAATTAAAAACATTGGGAGAACTACCAATGAAATTGTGGAACTCTGAAAGTGGTGGTGAGGGGCACTTAGAGGCCAAGATTTTTCTGAGGAGGAGAAGGAGGGGTCAAACTCAAGTAAAGTCTTCATTTTCTTACTAGACCACTATCATATATATATAGGCAACTTAGGAATGAGTTTAAGTATGTTACTTTACTAAACTAAATGGAATAACTTTTCATTTATAGTAGTGGAGTTCTACATGCCCTCTTTTCCACTCTCAAGCTGTTTCAAGATTATAAAGTGGGTGCAGCCAAAATTTGGTGGGGGAAGGGCACCCCACTCCCTTAAAAGCGTCACTGTGAACTAAAAAAGATATAAACAAGCATAATAAAAAAAAGTTAGATTAAAAAAAAGTAAAAGATCAAATTGGTGGAAAATAAACGTAATAAAAAAAAATATAAATTTTGGTTTTGTTCCCCGAAGGCCTTTACCCACTTCAAAATCTTTCAGAAACATCCGTATGTCCGTGCAAATGTATATGCTGAACTCAAATCGGTAATTGTTTATTGAAGATATATACCTTTTTTCATTTTATCGAACAAAAAAAATATGGAACTTGTTGTCGTTGTTTATCTCACCCCGTAACTACGGTCCAAAAATGTTATTCACTGCTGACTGAATTCACGCGTAGTTTTACCATTTTTCGTCCTTTTTTCGATCCCTACGCGCAAAATGAGTTCCGAAACCGAACAATTCGCGGAGTAATTGCTCAAATGGAGAATAACAACCGGAAAAAAAAAAAAGAAGAAACCTACGCTTCAATTCATTCAGCGGTGAATCAGAGATGACAACGGTAGACATATAGTCCCATGTATTTATGGTCGATACCATGAAAAAAAAGGTAGGTTTCTTCAATAAACAATTATCGATTTGAGTCCAACATGTACATTTGCACGGATTTAAGGATGTTTTAGAAAGTTTTGAAGGGGTAAAGGGCTTCGGGGAGCAAAACAAAAATTTACCAAAAATACCTGGGTATAAGCGGTATGAACTGATATATGCTCTCTTTTATGACATAAAGGACCTTTAACTATCTCTTTCACATAAACATACTATGAGAGACATGAAGTTTTATGTGAAGGCTTTTCGCTCACGAATTTTACGTATTTTTTGGTAGGGCATAAATTTTCGTATATTATGTGAACTCACTGTCAAAGATTGCGGTAACGCTTAGATGCAATTATGATTGGATTTTGGTGTGCTGATGTGGTGGTAAAGTATGAGAAACGTTGATTGATGTCTGCTTCAAAAAATGTTTTTATTAGTAATGAGATCAACAAAGTACGAAAATGAAAGGAAAATAAAAAAGCAACAGTCTTCAACTTTCTCTGGTAGTTAGAACTCGAGGAAGAAATGGGTAGACATAACTAACTTTACTGAAAGATAAACCTACAATTTAAAAAATGTCATAAATTTCCTCGAAGATTATTACGAGCATACTGACAGAACAAAGAGACTTACTCTTTTTGCCTTTTTAGGGAACCCAATGCCTGTAGTGAAGAGTTTATTTATTTTAGTAACTCTGAGTTCCCAAACAAAATTTGGTAGGAAATTTTGAATCAATTTGAGGAAAAAAAAACTGGACAAGGTTAGCACGGAAAAACCAGTATCATATTGAAAATTCACGGAACTTTTAATTCAAATTTTAATGTTGAAGTGAGACTTTGTGTAGAAAGTCTGGTTAGGAATAAATACTCCATGTCCATAACTGAGTGAAATAGATGTGACCGTTGCATTTTTGTTAGTGATTTTTTTTCTCTTAGGTCATACAAACACATTATTGGAGTGTACCAATAAACTCGTGAAGTTCCAGACAGAAAAGAAAAAAAAAAACTAATTACTTTTTTCCTGTGATATTTAAAATTTTTCCTAGTCAAAATTATGACCTTTTTCTGTGACTTAACAGCCAGGATAATTTCAACCGTTTCAAAATATTTAATTCAATTTGTTTTCTTCTTTTTTTTTTCCAATTGGAGTAGATAGATCTATCTATCGCCCGGTTCACACTCCACCCATGTCTATTGAACAGGTGAAGAGGCTCATCCCTTGTTTCCTGTTTAGGATATGGTTTCCGGCTTTCTCTTTTCCGATCTTTTCACTATTACGTAGCCCCCTGCACATCAGTGGCGTTACCGCCTTGCTCGGGGTGATACGATTAAAAAAAACAAAAAAAAAACATACTTGAATTAACATTCAGCAACAACGATAATTTTTATGGTTCAAACAAACAGTTGAGATAAAAACAAAAACCAGCAGAGTAAGTTGGTGTAATTTCAAGTTTGTTATATGAAGAGTTGAGTGAAATGAATATTCTTTTTTTTAGTTGTTTAAAACTTCTGTGACACTTTACGTGGATGGTAAAGTTACAATTTTTCGCTAGCTTTTTCAAGTCACGACTTAGTTTTACAATTGACATGAAACGAGAACCCATTATCACAGATTTTTTAAAACTATGCTTATTAATTACTTTCACAATGATTTCCATATAGCAAGAGGCATAAAAATAATTTTTCACTAAATCCAAGTATTGTTGAGATCCGAGATTTCAGTTGTCTTTAGAATTAAAAAAAAATATCTGAAAGAAAAATGTAGAAACAGTGCAAAAATTGTTTTGTTTCTTTCTTTTTTCTTGTGACTTAATTTTTTACCTAGATTCATATCTTCACTTTTTATGTGCTGAGTTCCTTCAGAATGTAGGCAATCATGACCCCCTACACACCTCTCCCCGTCCCTTGTTGCTCTTATGTTGCCCTGTTATTTCTCCTAAACCCTGCTGTCTATTTGTTTAAGGCCATTAAGTATGTTATCAGCTGTTTACCCCTGTCTCGCTTTCCCACTATCCACCTTGTGAGTATCAGATTCTCCAAGTCTTCCTTCCTCATTGCATGTTCCAGAGACTTCAGCTGTCTCTTCTTGATGTGAAGTATAAGTTTCCTTTTTGTTTCCATTCTTTCCAAAAGCTTGTCGTTGCTCACATGTTCAGTCCATGGTATTCTCAGCATCCTGCTGCAGAACCACATTTCTGTTGCTTCAAGTCTTTCCTTCATTGTCCAACATTAAACTGCCATATAGAAGGATAGACATTACATAACAGTCCAGTATTCTTTTATTTCTTTCCCATAAAATTCTTCTTTTGTGGTGATACTGAGCAAAAGCAATGGACCGGATATTTGCACTTTCATGACCAAAAAGCAAATGAATAAAAGTCATCGCTGCACATCCGGGTTCGCGCAGATGTTCCGGTTGAAAAATAAAAATTAATCGAATATTAAATTTCCATTTTGCGACCCTACATGAATTTTATTTATCAGCCAATGGGAAGCCCAGAATCAAATACAAGTGTGAAATCCCAAACGAGCTGCTGTGATCCAAAAAGAAGATACAAGAAGCGGACACAGACAGACCCCAGCAGACAGAACTTGAGGAGAAGAGTGTAATCAATATCCCCTTGACCTAAGTCAAGTGGCTACTAAGCTTGCCTCTTTCTTTCTTCCCTGTCTCAAAACTACTTACTGACCTAAGGAGCGACTACTTCAAAGACATTCCTCACTTACACGCTCCCCACATTCCTATGCCTTAATTCTCTTTCACCTTATTATTTGCCAGGAACATTTTAACCTCCGTTGGACCTATACTTCAAGTTATTACTGTAATTGTAAAAACATTAATTGATATGTGTATATATGAAATGATATTTTCAACTCAAATTGCCTTTCTTGATTTGTAATCATTTTATAACTTATAGTGGGCTATCTACCAAAAGGCCAAATTCCGTTAACCTGCAACAAGTATACAACTACCCTTCACTAGAACGGACTCTCCACTACTAACAGAAAAACATTAATTGATATGTGTATATATAAAATGTTATTTTTCTACTCAAATTGCCTTTCTTGATTTGTAATCATTTTATGACTTATAGTGGGCTATCTACATCGAGGCCAAATTCCGTTAAACTGCAACAATATACAACTACCATTCACTAGAACGGACTCCCATTACTAACGGAAAAAGAACAGATAAGCACCCACTATACTTTCTCTCTATACTCTAAACATCTTTTAGAATGCATTCTTGGCCATACCAATACGTCTTTGGATTTAAGTGTCACACTTTCCATCCTTTGTTAGAAAACTTCCAGAAAATATATTTGCAGACAACGTGAAAAAGAGAAGAATCTGTTCTGTGTCCTTGGGTATAAACTTATTGGTAAAAGTAGACATTTGAAGACCGTTCCCTTGAAGTCGCCAGTAACCAAGGTAGAATTTTATTGAAGCAAGTTGCCCAGTTGATTTATATTTCCTTCCAGATGCTCTGGGCTTATGACTTTTCAGAAACAGAATGGGACAATTCAGTTATCAACTATTCTTCCTCTTTGTTAGATAATATAGTTCTCTACTGTATTAGATTCAGTAAAACTGATTTTGAAATTTACAGAATCAAGGGTGCGATTGTTGCTTCTTGTGTGAGTATATGTGTGTGTCACCCACAGATTTTAAAGTGTGTGAAATGGTATTCTGTTTTGTTTACTTCACACTAGCAGCCCAAGAAAAGGCATGAATTGACTTTCCTTGGTTAAGTAGCAGGAAAGATTTAGCTTACTTGCCTGAGGGTGGCAGCCAATCAAAAAGAAGGAAAAAAATCTGAAATTAAAACTAACCTGAAGAGGGATGGACTCTGTCAGTCTAGTTTGCCTTAAGCATACTACTGTCTATGTGGTGTTCTTCTATGGCTTATGGTGCTCATGATGTGGTGATATTAACAATATTTGGTTTTTGTTTTGTATTGTAAATTAATTTAAAGCTTTTGATATTATTTAAATTGACTGGTCTGCCAATTAAAAAAAAATAGGGAAAATTTTTCATGGAATAATTGTTTTGTTAATCTACAAAAAATTTTTGTAGATTTTGTTTTTTTATTGTCTTAGGTGGGGGAAGGTACAGTTCTTAATATAAATACATTTTTGGTTGAATGCTTATCATTGGGAAATACTTTTACATTCATTTAATTTTAATTTACTTAATTCTACAGAGTGCCATGGTTAAATTGTCGCCATTTTATTTTTTTAATTTCACACATGTGTGTTTGTTTTTGATATTGTTGGTTGCACAGTACCGTGACTCAATTCAATCGGCCAGTAATTTGCAAATGGCATGCTGTAAATCTTGGCATTCACATTAGAAACTCCAATACAAACATTTTAGTGTGTTTGGGTATCAATCTAAGGACAATTTAGAGAATTTGGAAAGAGTTGGATGATATATCTAGTCAACATCATGGTGTTTGGAGTGATCACTAGCAATGGTGATGTTATGCTTCTATTCATCTTCACAGGAATTCTGACTCAACAGGGAGGCTTACATAAAGTGCCCTGAGAAGGTAGTGCTGCTCTGGGTCAAGAGGGTGGCTGCTAAAAGACCTTATGAAATATCACACAAGCAGGAGAACCCAGTCATGTCTGTCAAACAATTTCTGAAACCACATCACCTTTTACATCTGGCCACCTAACTCCCCAGATAGCACCCCACTTGATTAAGTGTGGGACACAGTTGAGTGAGAGATATACAAAATGCTTTGCAGCACTAAAGTTGAACTAAAGGCAAGTATTATGACAGTATTCACCAACTTATACAAGGAGATCATCCAGAAGAGATGCAGGAGATTCTGAAGTCGTTTGGAATCTGTGGTTGATGCCAATGGCAACTTTATTGAATAAACTTACTCTTCAGTATTTCAAGATATTTTTGTGTAATTTTGGTAAATATACCTGTTAAAATGAGGTGTCAGTGTTGTTTTTAATTATGTGTAATTTAGATGACCATTCATATAGCGCACTTGGTAATTTTTAGGCATCAAATCAATCACAAGAAGATGAAATGCATGGTTCTTAGCGCAATGAACTGTCCAACATGCAAATTACAAATTAAAGATACTAAAATTAAATAATTACAAAAATTTAAGTATCTGGAAAGTGTTTCAACAGAGGATGGGAAGTGTGACACTGAAATCCAAAGGCACATTGGGAGAACCAAAGATGCATTTCAAAAATTAAGCAGAGTATTTAAAAACAGAAAACATTTGTTAGAAATAAAGAAAAGAGTGCTGAACTGTTACATAATATCAATTCTATAGTGCAATGAATACTGGACAATCTCAAAGACGAAGAGGAGACTTGAGAAATGTGATTCTACAGAAGGATGCTGAGGATATCATGGACTGAAAATGTAAACAACAATGAGGTTTAAGAGAAAATGGAAACTAAAAGGAAGATTATGCTTAACATCAAGAAGAGAAATTTCTTGGGTATAAAACAAAGAAAGAGGGCTTGGAAAGTTTGATACTCACAGTACATTAAGGGCAAGAGGGACTGAAAAAACAATGCATAACCTATGTTGTGAACTTGAGTAAATGGATGGCATAATAGAATTTAGGAAAAATAACAAAAAGATGAAACTACAATATACAGGAAATTGTGGAGAGCCATGATTGTTTAGATCATGATGTGACATGGTATATAGAAGATGGGACGTAGCCCAATACAACAAATTTGTTGATATTTGATTGAGATGGAAACAATATGCAAATAATCTATAATAAGTGGTTGGTGCAAAACTGTTTTTATGTGAATAAAGAACAAATTAAGTGAGTTCATTCAGAGAAAAAGATAAGACAAGGTTGTGTTTTCCACTGGTTTTATTAATACATACCAAGATTAAACCAGATTCCTAGATTAATTATTGGATAAAATTGCTTCATAATTGCTAAATTTCCCTGAAATATTCTACTGAACTTCACCAATTTGGGAACATTATGTAACAGACAGAAAGAGAGAATTAAGTATACAGTTGTGTCAGAGGACATTTTCATTTAAATATTGTCACATGAAAATGACATGCATTTATTTTCAAACAGTTTTCAGTATAAAAACATATAATAAACGTGTCATTTGATGCATGTCAAATATCATTAGAAAATTCTTTAACATTAAACCTGTGGCTTATCCTACATGACTTTGTTAAATTCCTGTTAGGTGGCACTGTTTAAGTCTATAAAAAGACCAAAATTTTCTTGTTCTTCGTTTTTTTTCTTCCTCTTGCTTCAAGATAAAGTAGCACATAGGTAAGGTGTCCCTGTCTGAGTGCATTTGTTTCCCCAGTTGACTGACGACTTGAACACGCACAAAAAGCATGCTCTTAATAGCTAGGTCTTCAATGCCTTTTCTTTTACTTTCCAATTGTGTACACGTTAATGTAATGTTTTTGTGTGTACATTATTTGTCTTTTCTTTTTTTAATCCCCCCTCCCACTTTTTTTTAACTGGATTCATATGAGTCCACTAAATATTGTTTGCAGGATAAATGTTTCAGGAACCATTAGATACTTACTGAAAACAATACACGCCTCAACAAAAAGATTAATTCTCAGGAGCAACTAAAATTTCCTGATTTTTCTCAAAATGTAACTTTTTTTAATTCTGTTTTCTAGGTTGGCTGTGATCTATTCTGATTTCTTGCTAATAATTAGAAAGAGACAGTTGAAGTTAGGAGTGGTTCACATAGTGAAGGAAGAAAGCTTATTCAATACTCAACAAACAAAAGTTCGATTAAATTTTTGATAATGAAAGAAGAAATGATGCCTCATAATGATTTTAGTAAAAATGCATGTTTTGTCTTTGAGTTCTGAAGAGCAGAGTGCGACTTATATATCGCCGTACGACGACAAAACAACAAACACGCATATATAAAAATATAAGGTTATATTTTTATTAATGACGACGAACCATGTGGAATAGAGAACAGAAGGGTGAGAGGCACATAGAATGGGTTGACGGGAGTGTATTCTTGCCGTGGTGTTTCTCTGCTTCCACTGGCCGTTCTCTGCTGGCGAATCCGTGTGTCGAGGTCTTTATATAGTCTTCTAGAACCGGGACTTTCCTTCCGGTTTTGCCTCGCCCACGCAACGCCCACGTAATTCTAAGAGACACCTGATCTGTTTGCCTCTGTAGCCATTTCCGCTGCTGTCGGAAATAAGGTCAAATGACATCCGCTCCGGCCTCGACAGGATGTATTTCACAAACACCTGTCTTGTCGCTTCACCGCCCCCTTCACCGATGGGAAACACCATTGCTTGCATCACTTCCTCGGGTGGGGCCAGATTGTTATATTACAGCGACGACTGGTTAGCTTTTTTTTTTCTTCTTCTTCTACTTGTCATTTTTTGGTGAGTAATATTTTTTCTCATCCTTCCTCTTCCTCAAACCTTGTTTTAAAATATTTGTGTAAGGGTTTGTCTCTTAAATAGAGCAGATTCATACCAACTTCAAAATTTTGTGTGGATACCATTATGATGTTCTCTCACTTGTCAGGGCTGTTTGAAAACAGCCTTGACAAGTGAGAACTGCATAACAGTGTACTCACAAAATTTTGAAGTTGGTATGAATCTGCTCTATTTAAGAGACAATCTCTTTGTACCTATCAACCCTGATATTGAGCACTTTACGATAAAATACCTGCTTGCCATTTCATCAGTAAAACTAATGAAGAACAGCAACCTTGGCCCTAAACGTTATCAGAATTAAACACTATATATATATATAGTTGTTTAAAAATATGAATTTTAAAAGTATACATTCACAATATATATATATATATTTCACAGAAGGAAAGACAGAAGGAAAAAGCTTTGTAGTAATGTCTTTTGTGTTTGAACAGTTTGGAGCCAGTTGCATCTCTACTCTTGATAGTTGAAAGTGGTTGGTTTTTATATGAAAATTTCCCTGACAGCTTGATTAAAATTTTAGTTTTCTCTGATTGGTTAAATAATTCACATAATGATGTCAATTTCTAACCAATAGATACTTTGATTTAAACAGTGTTTATTGTGTTGTGGAATCTTTTTGGCATGTTTTTAAATATTGTCTGTTATTGGATAGAAAATGAAGTTTGGGAATTTTAATATGGTATGTGTTTATTTTCTATACTATAACATTTTGTACCTTCATAGATTATCTTAAAATATGACTTCAGAATTTTAAATTAAAATATTTTATTTGAAATTTTGGGACGATTTTGTGATGATTTTTCTGTTGCTGACTTTTTCACCTCTTCATTATTTTGTCAAAATGTAGTTTTGTCTTGCACCAAAATGAGCATTATACAGTGAGAATTTTAGATATGAAAAAAAAGTCAGCTCGTAACTATATCAGGTTATGAACTTTATAAATAGATACATTGCTAATTAACAGCATATGTAATTTTCTTTTATAGATAGTATGAACAATGTTCAGCTGATTTCTCTAGAGTTGAGTTTTTATTTCCAGATTATATCTTTTCTTTTTCTTCTCTCTTTCTAGAAAAAAATGTTATGCACACTAGCAGCATGCATAATGGAATTGCAGAACTGCATTTGATTTCTGAGACAGCTTGTCTTTTACTTTCACATCAATGTCCTTAGGAAAGGCATGAATCCATCTCAGTTCTGGTTTTAATAGCACTTGTCTTTGTGGCAGTACTCACCCTGGGCAGGTTGAGCTGGCATTTTCTCTTGAAGTTTAATGGGAATTTTTTTTTTCCACAAGCCGTCCACATCCACATGTGGTGTGAATTTACTCATAGCTGGTGGGCAAAAAGATGGATTCATGCCTTTCCCATCCCAAGGGTATTAGCATGTAAGCGAATGTAATTAACAGACTGGAATTCAAATTTGGCTCTTCAATTCCTCAATCTGAGCCATCATCCATTACTTTATTGTGCCTTGAATTAAAAGCAGGACATATATGACTCAAGGTTTGTTTAGCAACCAATTAAACAGAAAGACTAATTTGAGTCCAAGACTGTAAGAAATCAACTGAAAATCACAAAGGAAGAGGTGATGCGAGGCAATAGAAATATGGTTTGACAAATGGAGGAGCACACCATGAACTGAACATTTAAGCAACAAGAAAGTTTTAAGGAAACAAAAAGCACTATTATACTTAAAATCAAAAAAATGAAAGTTGAAATTTCTGGGAGATATAATGGGGAAAGAAGGCTTGAAGAATTAGACACTCATAAGGACCTGATGGGAAGAGGATAAACTATAGTTGTGGCCATGTACTGAAAGTAATATATATATATATATATATATATATATATATATATATATATATATATATAAGAGTAAACAGTTTTGTTCTGAAATGTGGAAATTTTTACGTAGTGATATTATGCTTTTATAAACCATTGTAATCACAAAATTACAGTATATATATATATGTGTGTGTGTGTGTGTGTGTGTGTGTGTGTCGGTGTGTGTTAGTTGATTACTGGTCTCGGGTTTTTTCTTTGGGCTCCGTGCTGACTCGGTCCAAATCCTTTTGGCTGATGCTCATGTACTTAGCACTTTCTTTTTTTTATAACCATTTTTTTCCTTCCACATAGATCTGTGGAGGGTTTTTCAACACGAGTATAGTTATAAGTTTGTTATATATATATATATATATATATATATATTCTAAACATATATGGTTATATATAACAGACAATGAATATCTATCATGAGCTGTTCTATACATCGTATTTTGGCTTTAATTTCAGGTGAAAATAAAGACAAAAATTGTCCAAAATTTGGATATTTTTTTTTATTATGCTGGTTCTAAGCTTTCAGCTCACATGAGCCATCTTAAGAGAGGATACAGGGACATTAACATAAAGACATCCACCATCAAATATGAATTTATCTTGTGTTGACATAAAACAATGCTATGGAATGATAACAGTCACTGAATAGCAGATGCAGTTCATAAATTTGTAATGCGGTTCTATGACGTCACACCACATGAGAGACTGTAACCATAAGCCAAAATATGATGTTTAGAACAGCTCATGATTAAACATAAGACATTCATTGTCTCTTATATTTAACAGTATATGTTTAGAAAATTATTTGCTGTCTCAATACACTAAATAGTACTGCTCATTCTCCTTCCTTTCTTTTTCTTTCTCTTCTTTCCGTTTATCAATTTTCTATATTTTTCTTTTTCTTTCTCTCTTTGGGGTTTTTTGAATGAGTGAGGAAATGTTTTTGTAGATTACCGTTACAAATGTTTATTCTCGATATTGGCCTATAAGTGTCTGTGTGTCTGATATTAACTGTTGTATCATTTGGGTCTGACGAGCAGCAAGGTTTGCTGTGAAATACGTATTACCCATGAAATTGTAGAATATCTAAACATTTTTCTAGAGTCTTATATATATATATATATATATATATATATATATATATACACACACACACATACACACAGGTTTGATTAAAAATGACAGACAAGGTATCATGGTTAAGTTTTTTATTTAATTTTTCATGTGATCTCATGAGATTTTTCTTTTCAGAACATAAATTATATTAAAATTGTCCAAAGGTTTTTTTTTCTTTCAGCTATACTTTTAGTCATTATCAAGGATGAATTTTATTTTACATGTGATTGATTATGTATGTACATATAGTTGTGTGTATTATATTTCGAACACGGTAAGAATGTTGTTGCCATGTTCACACATGAAATAAAATTCATCCTTGATAATAGCTAAAAGTAGAGCTGAAAGTGCTCAGAAAAACAAAACATTTGGACAGTTTTTTTTTATAATTTATGTTCTGAAAAAAAAATCACATGAAAAATTATATTCTTTTTTTAATCATATCACCCCGAGCAAGACGGTAACACCACTGATGTGCAGGGGGCTACGTGAGAGTGAAAAGATTGGAAAAGAGAAAGCCGGAAACACATCCTAAACAGGGAACAAGGGATGAGCCTCTTCACCTGTTCAATAGACGTGGGTGGAGTGTTAATCGGGCGATAGTTTAGTCTATCTACTCCAATTAGTCTATTTGTGGCGCAGTGGATATCGGCTCGGAACGAGAAATCGGGGAACCGAGTTCGAATTCCAGTTGAATTCTTTGCATTCACTTACGCGCAAATACCCTTGGGAAAGGTATTAATCCGTCTCTTCCCTCCAGTTATGGGTTAAATAATAGGACGGATTGGGTTCTATAGCCTTGGTCGGCAACCAGTCTCCTGCAGAAAGCAATGGCAACCTACTGCAGGATAATCTTCTGCCCAGTCAGTCATGTCTCTTTCGAGACATGATCGCCCAAGCGTGTATCGCGCATGGCACTTAACTGACTGACTGACTCCAATATAAAAAACTTAACCGTAATACCTTGTTTGTCATTTTTAATGAAACCTGCATAAGAGAGAGAATGCTTCCCAAATAACACAAAATATATATGTTAACAATTTACTTACAAGAAATTGTCTGATTTTTTATTTGTTCAGCATTTATTATTTACAGAAGAAATTTTGTTGCTGACTGTAACTTGAGATGAATTCAGAACAGATGTGAATAACTCACATCAGTTAAAAGTTTGGAGGAAAGCCAAGAATGTTAAAAACCATAATGAAAGTGTCGGGGTGCGGGGGGTGGGGAGGAGAGCAATGACAATACAAATAAAACAAAACCTTTTCACAAGTTAGTCCAAGTCCAACTAGCCAACATCAGGAAGAGGAAAGCTGAAAGAAAAAGATGAGAAATAAACAGTGTATTAGGAGGGTGGTGGTGGTGGGCATAATTGAAAAGAGTCAGGCCTAAAAAAGATCACAAGTTGGGACTCATACAAACGGAAGAATATGTTCTGAACATATCAAACACATTCTCTTCTGGGCACAAGATTGTTAAGAAAACTTTTTTTTTTCTTTTTAGATAAAAGGTTTATTTTTTTTTCGTTATCCATTAGTTAATGTTGTACAATGCCAAAGTCTTTATATGTACATACGCACACAAACATCATCACACATCTCTCTCTCTCTCTCTCTCTCTCTACACACTCATAGGTGCAATAATTTCACTTGTTATTAGACTCTATATAGATTCTATACACAGAGAAAAATGCCTATTCATGACCTCAATCAAATGTTATTTTTAGTGGATACCCACATTTGAGTAGACGCCCTTTTTATTTTAAAGTAAACATTTATTTCAGTTATTGGCCCGCATACTAAAGAAAACTTAATAAAGAGAATGTCTTCCAGCAGGATTTGAACCTTCTTTTAACTTGGCAGAAGGAACCATGCAGCATACTCTGACTGGTCAGTGATGAAGAGCTTCTCAGTCAAGCAAGGCTCCAGTTTGACTTTAAATGTATGTACGTTGTGGTGCATTGGATATCGACTCGGAACGAGAAATCGGGGAGCTGAGTTCGAATTCCAGCTTAATTCACTGCATTCACTTACGCGCAAATACCCTTGGGAAAGGTATTAGTCCGTCTCTTCCTTCCAGTTATGGGTTAAATAACAGGACAGATTGGGTTCTATAGCCTTAGTCAGCAACCAGTCTACCGCAGAAAGCAATGGCAACCTACTGCGGGATAATCTTCTGCCCAGTCAGTCATGTCTCCAAAGAGACATGATCGCCCAAGTGTGTTTCAAGTATGGCACTTAACTGACTGAGATATATATATATATATATATATATATATATATATGAGTTGAATATATGGATCAGACTTTGATAAGATAATAGAATGAAGTAAAAGAGTAAAATAGGAAACTTATGTCAATGTTTCATTTTTATTAAAATAAAATTTTATTACATGTTTCAATTTTATTAAAGATTCTTCAGAGGCTGATGAGCCTCTGAAGAATCTTTAATAAAATTGAAACATGTTAAATTGAGATACATTTCTTATTTTGTACATTCTATCTTATATAATGTGAAATATATATATTACTTCTATATATATATATATATATGCGTTACTTATTTGAAAGCGCTCAATATCAATGATAGAGCTAACATATTCAGTTAGATAGGTGTGAGTTTGAGTGTGACAAACTCACACCTATCTAACTGAATATGTTAGCTCTATCATTGATATTGAGCGCTTTCAAATAAGTAACACATATATATATATATATAATGACACTTCCTTTTCTCCCACCACATTGTCAGACTTTATATCTCAATATTCATTGGTCTACACCTGCAGATGTAAGTTATAATAACCTCCCACTCCACTACATTCAACTAATATGGTGACATTTTTTTTAATTTCCTTAATATATATATATATATATATATATATATATATATATAACACACCATAATTGAACTATATTTCACTGCTTGATGATGGTGCATGTAGCACTGAAATTTGATAGCTTTTGAGTTATAGTATGCTATTATTAAAACAATAATAACTATATACAGTGTAACCCTGATATAAGAGAGTTGTTGGGACTGGATGAAGCTTCTCTTATATCCGGGTTTTCTCTATTTTATATACATTACCACAGGCTCTAATTTGGGACCAGATAAAATCTCTCTTATATCAGGGTCTATTATATCAGGGTTATACTGCATCTATAAATGCTCTACATCTGTATTGAGCACTTTATCATTAGTAAATATCAAACTGTTGAATATATATTCATTAGTTTAAACCATATATATATATATATATATATGTAAAAATATACTCAGTTATAATCTGAGATTAAGGACAGAATGGTTAAATAAAATAAAAACAAGAGGAAAAACTGTATTTTAAATCGCCTATGCATTTTGTCCTGTGATGGACTTTATCAAGGCAAAAAGACAAGCTTTATTCTAAATTACATATCTATAAACAAACAGTGTTGGTAACCACAAAGACGCTCACAAATCATTTCAAAAGATCAACAGAATATTTTAGTTTTTAGAATTTCTTCATGTGTAGTGCAAAGTCACGAGATATTAAAATGAAGGGAATTTGACCATTTTCTTTGAAAACTGTATATTTTGTGTGTAAATCTGCTTTAGAATTTCTTTATGTGTAGTGCAAAGTCACAAGATGTTAAAATGAAGGTAATTCAACCGTTTTCTTTGAAATTTTAAATTTTTATTATGAATTTAAAATATAGTTTTTCCTTTTGTCTTTATTTTATTTAACTATATATATATATATATATATATATATATATATATATATAAGATTAAATAAATTGCAAACATAATGTCTGCTTATTTTTAATAAAATCCTTTCATACTCACAGATAATCTTTCGTGTATTACAATGGAAAGACATCAGAAATGAGCAGTAATGTTGATAGATGTTATCATCATTCATTTCTCACATTACCCAAGTACTTTCAACCTTTTTCCGAGAACATCTTCAGGGCTGTGAGTTATGGTAACAAAAGTATCTGCAAAAATTGTGTTGCTAAAAATTACTGTATATTTTTTTCTACTTCAAATGTAATGGTTGACAAATTGCTAGCGTTCATTAGAACGTGAAAATTATCCAAAATGCTAGACATTATGTTTGCAATTTATTTAATCTGACATGTTTAAAACAAAATTTGCTGCCTAAATACACAAATATATATATATATATATATATATATATATATATATATATAAGTACTACTTAAGTATTATTATTTAGTAGATAGTTTCATTAAATACTCTATTTATTAAACAGTATATTTATTTTCATCTACTAGCCTGAATATTTAAGAAATCTTATGAAAGAAAATATGCTCTCCGGCAGGATTCAAACCTGAGTCCCCTTGACAAGAGAAACCATCATTAGATCCGACATATTTTAGACTGTCTTCTTAGCCATGAAGTGCACCAATCATCAAGCAAAGTTCTTTATAAATGCAAATCTTTTCCAGTCTCTCAAAGCTTTCATATTTGTTCAGTTTCATATCTTAATGTAAACAAAGCAATTTCTAAAGTGATTAATTTTTATTTATTAATCTGACATATTTTTACTTAAATCCTATTTCATATTTGGGTAGACACTTCATTTATTCATTAAACAGTATATTTATTTATTTTTGTCTATCTAGTGGCCTGAATATTTAAGAAATCTTATTAAACAAAAATATGTGCATCTCCAGTAGGTTTGAATGTGTATCCACCTTGCCAGGGGAAACACTTGTTATATCCAATGGGTTTTTTTGAGAATGTTTCAGCAAAATTTTGAGTCAGGAAGATAAGTTTAAGATATGGGTACCTACTAAAAATAATATTTAAATAATGAAACCTGTTGGAGAAAATCCATCACTTTTACAAACACACACACACACACACACACATTTAGGTCCTTACGTATTATCGGGAGGACCTTTGATTTTTACTTTTTCTTTTTTTTTCCCCGCTTATAACACCAAGGAACTGGAAAAATCAGGCTTTCATCACCTCAACGTCAACCACAAGTACAACTTTGTGGATTCGAACACCGGGGCTCATACGCAGACAGTGGAACGCCTATGGGGATCGACAAAGTGGCGAAACAAGAAGCACTGTGGCACTGCACGTCACCATTTGGAGTCGTATTTGGCCGAATTCATGTGGCGGAAGCATGTTGCCTGTACTGATGTCTTTGAGTCACTTTTGGAAGCAATTGCGACGTTCTGGCCTCCGGAATTACAAATGTAATGTTATTTTATTGTTTTAACCGTTTCAATAAATAATTTACTTTAATTTTTGAGTCGTTTTTTTAAAGGTCCTCCCGATAATACGTAAGGACCCACATTTATATCTACTGGCTTGAATAATCAAGAAATTTTGTTTGGGACCTATGCATCCTCCAACAGGATTTGAACCTGCATCTCCCTATATATATATATATAGACACACACACATACACAGTCACTTTCTCACCGGTGCAGTGTGGCTTCCCTGTGTCTCTTCTACAGATACTTTCATGGCTTCTACTCAGATGAACTTAGCTCACTGGTACCCCCCATACATGAATTTACTCGAGCCACAAGATTAGCAACTAGGTCCCACCCTTTCACTGTGAAACCAATAAATTGTAAACGCAAATTCTACTCCAGCAGCTTCTTATCTCGCACTTCCCGCCAGTGGAATTCTCTTCCATTTACTTGCTTTCCTGACAGCTATAATCTTCAAGAATTCAAATGTAAAGTCAATAGTCATCTCCTATCTCACTAACTTGCATCCTCTCTCATGCTCCTTTCTCCGTCCACTCCACTCTCATCAGTATTCTCATCCTTCTTTTACCCACTTTCTGACACCCCCTGTAACCTGTCACTCTTTCTCATAACTTACCTCCTATATAACACCTTGCTCAACAGTGGCAGTAAAATGCCTTGCTTGGGGGTGACATGATTATAAAAAAAATGTGTGTGTCTGTTTGTATGTATAGCCAAAGGTTTCAATTTACAGGCCTTGTTCAAAACTGTTGATTTTGTCCAATTGTGTGCTCACTTGCAGAATCTGTAAATAATATTCATTTTATTTACTTATTATTAATGCTTTGTTTCTTAATAATAATCAAAATTTTTACCAAAACTGTTTGCCTAAAAAACTTTACTCTGCAGAAACACACTGGTCAGTTTTTGTTACTGTTATGATTACAGATATAGATATTTTGGTAAACCTTATTTTTAGTAGGTACACTTATTTTAGTTGCTATCTCTAATTTTTTTTTTCTTAAACTGTCAAATGAATAACAACCAGCTTACATTGAGAAGTCCTACTAAAAAAAAAAAATAGTACCTCGAACAGGAATTGAATCTATAACCACTTTTTCTATTTGGAAAACCATTTCTAAGGCCCAAACATACCTTTATCAATTTGGCTATGGAGGTTGCATTGACAGAGAAAGGCTTGAATTGCTTAATTAAGGAATGTGCAGTTTTTCTTGTTGAGAGTTCTACAAATATATATCTGCTAGCTTGAATTTCATACCTGCAATATGAACAGTCATTGTGGAATGGATTTCTTTATTCAACCTTATTTCCTTTTAACGGCAAACTTTTTCTTTAGGACAAATCTCAGCTAGTTGTAATTGTTTTCACTGTTTAAGAAAATAATAAAAATCAGAGATAGCAACTGAGATGTGTGTACCCACTAAAAATACTCACAGCAACCAATATTGACCAGGTAAGCAAACATTGCTTTTGCAGGGCCCTTCTGAGAATCATTAAGATTCAATGCACCTCCTTTTTTTTTTTTTAAAGAAATCTTTATAATTGCCAAACACTTTGTTAGAATCTACGTACTATTTCTTTATTCTTGGTATTATTTCAAACTATTGTTCTGATCTTGATTGATATAGATGTTATTATAGACGTTATAAATAATACCAAGATATTGAGAATTAATCATCTCAGAAATAAATATTAAAATATTTCCTTATTCTTCTTCAGTTCTTTTGCTATCACTCATCCATTTAATCTTCAATCCGAGCACAGCAAGGTTCGCACTCTGTTCACAATTGCAAATAAGAAAATAAAAATAAACAAATACATGCAAGAAAAGGATAGGTAAAAGCATGGCCATATCTGACTACCGGGCACGGGTCCGGGCTGATCCGTGCAGTCATAGTGAAAATCCGGGCAAGGAAAAATGTCTTCGTCAGAAATCAAACTAAACAATTCATGAAGAAAGAAAGAAAAACAAAGAAAACATCCGAATGAACGCAGTAAAAATCTGTTTGTTTATTTATTAATTTTGGGAGAAAAGATTGGTTATACTCAGAAAGTCCAAACCCAATTTCCTGCTTTTATTCACGTTCTGTGCCTAATTTCCCTGGGTACAAGAATATAAACGTGTACCCACTAATAAATTTTATAGTGAAAAATAAGGTCATATAAATCCATTTGAAGATATAACTATATAGTCAGTCAGTTAAAGTGCCATACTTGAAACACGCTTGGGCAATCATGTCTCTTTGGAGACATGACTGACTGGGCAGAAGATTATCCCGCAGTAGGTTGCCATTGCTTTCTGCGGTAGACTGGTTGCTGACTAAGGCTATAGAACCCAATCTGTCCTGTTATTTAACCCATAACTGGAAGGAAGAGACGGACTAATACCTTTCCCAAGGGTATTTGCGCGTAAGTGAATGCAGTGAATTCGACTAGGAATTCGAACTCGGCTCCCCGATTTCTCGTTCCGAGCTGATATCCACTGCACCACAACGCACATCCTATATATAGATACTGTTTGAATATAAAACTCATTTTGGAATAGTGACTAGCTGTTGATTCTTAGATCATATGTTACTTACCATTCTATAAGAATGATATATAAACTCAGTATATCAAGATAATGTTGAAAAATGACCCACTCTTTTTTGTATCAGCCTTTATACACAGGCCATCTGTAGATCTAGCACAAATAGGATAAACTATGTTCTAATGATCATTTATTTTTAATCATATCACCCCGAGCAAGGCGGTAACGCCACTGATGTGCCGAGGGCGACATAAGAGTGAAAAGATTAGAAGAGAGAAAGCCAGAACCACATCCTAAACAGGGAACAAGGGGTGAGCCTCTACACCTGTTCAATAGACGTGGGTGGAGTGTGAACCGGGCGATAGTTTAGTCTATCTACTCCAATTGAAAAAAAAAAATTAAAATAAGAAAAAGAAAAGAGAAAAGATTGGAAAAGAGAAAGCCGGAAACCACATCCTAAACAGTGAACAAGGGGTGAGCCTCTACACCTGTTCAATAGACGTGGGTGGAGTGTGAACTGGGCGATAGTTTAGTCTATCTACTCCAATTGAAAAAAATAAAAATAAAAAATAAGAAAAAGAAAAGTGAAAAGATTGGAAAAGAGAAAGCCGGAAACCACATCCTAAACAGGGAACAAGGAGTGAGCCTCTACACCTGTTCAATAGACGTGGGTGGAGTGTGAACTGGGCAATAGTTTAGCCTATCTACTCCATTTAAGTCACAATACAGTGTTGATTTCTACATCTGTACTGTTTATATCTACAAGTTTGTTTTGTTTTAAGAGTGTTCATTTTATACAAGGCCCAAGAGCCGCTTAAGGTTGAGGGTTACTGAAGGAGGTTGTATGAATGGTAAGAGTAAGAGGTTAACCTTAGATTTGAACAGATTCAGTTTGTTGTGGTCAGAAAAGCATTCTCCTTGGAGTCGATTCCACAAAGTAGCTGTTTTTGGGAAGCTATTTAAGCAGAACTTATTTCTCACTAATAGAATACAAAGAAAATGTTGGGGGGGAGTCTTCCTCAGTTACATTGTGTGGTGGGTCTTACGTGGACGGGTTCAAGTTGGTGAAACTAAGGAATATAGTCTGAACATTTTTTCGTGGAAGTAGCAATATATTAATGAGAGATTTGTAAGGTTTTATCTGTGGGAAAGGGGCTGTAATGGGGGAAATAATTCATCACCCACAAGGCTGCATGGATGCTTTTGAACACTATCAAGATTGGAAAGTGAAGTTCCAGCTCAGATATAGCAGCAGTACATTTTCTTTCTGATGTGGGTCTTGTAAAGGTAGATGATAATTGGAGGAGTCAGGTATTTGCTGAACTGGTACAGGGAATCAACCATTTACACTGCATCTTTAGCAGTGGACCGTATATATGAGTTCCACTTCAGGTCTGGTGTGAGCTATAAGTCCGAATAAGCATTTAAGGCAAAGGACCTTCTTGAGAAAACACCTACTCAAACTAAAACTATCATCACTAAGCAGATCACTGTCAGAGGTGAAAACTTAGCATCTGCTTAGTGATGATAGTTTGAGTTTTGTTTAACAGTATATCAACCTCTGTGGGTTATTTAATGCCAAAAAAGGTGGAGTTTTGAGGTATTTTTTTAATGTTTGGTTATAATAAGAATGTTGATTTAGTCAGATTTTAATTAAAATTTTTTGTTTTTATTCTTTTTCAGTTTAAAAAACTGAAAATGTCTTCTAGTTTTGTATTCAAAAATGTTTTGCTGAGAATAATTTTTTTCCTTCAAAAATGTGTTATGGTAATAATTTTTTCTTCAAAAATGTATTGTTGGTAATATTTTTCCTTCAAAAATGTCTATTTTTCTATAAAAGTCTATTTTCATGTATATATTTCAAAAAAGTCTATTTCTATACTTTCATAATGTTTCAACCCCAGTTTGGGGGTTAACTATTTGTCCATAGCTGGGACCTTAACAAGTGCTACCACTCTGGGTCAGGGTGGACCTGGGAAAGACAGCAATTAAGAGGTTGTTCCATGCTCCTCACAACCTCCCAATCAGAGGCCTTACTGCCGGATGCTATTTACCGACATGCCCAGGACCATGGTGATGATATATTGTTACTAGTTTGGTTTTTGTAATATTGAACGTGACCCCCCCCCCCCCCAGTTCAGAGTGAGGTTAGAAGAAAGATCAGCTTCCAGGTTCTGATCCTCTACAATTTTGGAGATACACCTGTATACTGTTGTATACACCTGTATACTGTTGTATCATCTGCATAGATAGCAATAAAAGATTGCAGCATGCTTTTAGGTAGATCATTAATGTAAAGCAGAAAGAGGGTTCAGCCAAGAAGCGAGCCTTGGGGCAGGGTCATATGCACTGATCTCATGGACCTCAGAGGACTGGCCATTAACAACAACATTCATGAATCGACCTGTTAAGGACTAGATAAGATTCTTTCAGTGATTCCATAGATAAGAGAGCAGTGCTGCTACTGTATTTAATATTGCTTAATGTCATTTGATGAAAGTAGTAATGGTATTTCCATTCTTAGAATGGCCAAAATAAAATTTACATCGCCATAACTACCTTAACATCATGAGAACGAGAAATTCCAGTTCCAGAATAATCAGTTCATAATATGCACCTGATGATTTCATTGTGCATGAAACTCTGAGTCAAACATATGTATAGACCTAGGATAATGTGTATATTTATCAGTATATAATTAATATGTCTGTTATGTTACATTGGGCACTATTTTAGTAACACCAGCAAGATATTTATGTGTGTGTACATTGATATTCTTATATACATACACATATACTTATATATGTTTTTAATTTATTTGCTTAAACATTATTTTTAATGGATGCTTGTATTTGAGTAGATATTGTTTTTTTTTGTTTTTTAAATTTTTTTCTGATAATTAAACATATATATATATATATATATATTCAGGCCAGTATATATATATATATATATATATATATACTGGCCTGAATAATCGAAAAATATTGTTCAGAATAAATATATATATATATATATATATGATTTGAAAAAAGAATTAATATATTTTTAATAAATATGATGTCATTTCTTACCTTTGCACTTACCTCACCTACTTGGACCAAAATGACATTATATAGAAATTATTTCAGATCTAAATTCAGGTTGTAGCTACATGTCAGGCTGCAAATATATTGATTCTCCTTCAACCAAACAAGTCATTTGTTTGCATATATATTTTTCATTTTTAAACAAGTTATTTTGCTACCTTGGTTTCTACTATGAGTGGTGTCTTCAGGCAATTTTTAATAACTTATTGAGTTATTAAAAATCGCCTGAAGACACAATTCACGCTGGAAACCAAGGTAGCAAAATAACTTGTTTAAAAATGAAAAATATTCAAAAGTTTTATAATATAATTGTATAGAAACTAAGTATTGAACAATCAAAATATATATATATATATATATATATATATATATATATTGATTGTTCAATACTTAGTTTTTGGTCCTAATAGGGTTAGAACAGTACACATTTGTATTAAAAGTATATATATATATATATATATGTATATGATGACCTGAAAAGTACATTCAAGCATGAAACAAACTGTTGTCACTTGGTGTTGATCTGTGTTCACTTTGTGTGTGTGTGTGTGTGTGTGTATATATATATTTCTATATATATACCCTTTATAATCTTATGATAAAAATCTACATTTGTTTTGCAGATTTTTTTCTTTCTTAGAGGTTTTTTATTGTGTTTGAATCAAAGTTTGAAATATAAAGAAGACAAAAAGAAAACTGCAATGCACTATTGTTAGTTTTAATATGAGTCTGGACTTGCTTTGAGAGATATCATTTTTGTTTGTTTTCTTTTTCATACAAATAAAAGCTAAAGTCCCGTCTAGTGCCTTGGAAACAACCAAAATATTTCAGCTATGAATGTAAATCCCTGGTAGAACCATTAATATATAAAATGAAAACTAAGAAGAAAGTTTTCAATTGAAAGAGGTGGGCCCTGAAATAATTAGGAAATCCTTCTCTTTTTCTCTTCCAAGAAAACAAATTACAAAGATTGTCGTCTTTCTTTGCTGCATCGAAGGAAGTAATAAAATAGTAAAGATGTCTTGTTTTTAAATTGAAAATGATTGCAATTAATAACTTCAAACAAAATTTTGAGACAGTCAACTGATTATAATTAAAATTAAATATTAATTAAAACTCCAAGCATTATTAAAACTAATTATCTTATTTTTCTTTACTAATATGCTAATGTTGTAGCTGATCATTTTTTAGATTTCTAAATTGTAAGCAAATAGAGGGACTCCTATTTTATCAGAAGAGAACGTAAGAGAATAGAAGCAAGCAGAAAAGAAATGGTTAAACATACAAAAAGAATAAAATCTAAAGCTTAAAATATAAAATAAACCAATGACTTGATGCCAAAGTCAATAGAGCATTAATATATTCCTGTCGATTATAATAAATATTGTTGTGTATTTATTTGTGTGTATGTCATGCTCAAGGAGTGAGGCAGCATCAGCTCAGTTCATTAGAGAGACAATAGGCAGTATCGGCTCAGGTCATTCTCTTTACTATCAATTATTAAACTTTACTACCAGTTATGAAAACTCTTGCTGCTTTTTTGCTCTTTAACAATGTCTTATTATTTTATTTTTTTCCAATTATGTTTTTGGGAAGTGAAGAATATGTATACACCCTCTCTATTATAATAAAGACTGTTGTGTGTGTGTGTGTGTGTGTGTGTGTACACACACCCACAATATATTTTTATACAGAAAATTGCCAACAACATTATTGATAAAATGTATTGTTGGTTATTTTACTATCTGTAGTTTAAGGCATGAAATTGTGTTCAAAATAAGATTTCAGCATTAAATAACCCATAAAAGCTGATATTTCACTCAACAAAATCAACCAAACAACTAACATAAAAGAATTCTTTTTGACATTAGTCAATACAATATCCTACAATTTTAGAAGCAAATCAAACTGCATTCTATAACTTCAACAAAACTACAACATAAAACACCCATATCACCACCTCTACTAATTATGTTTACACAAATATGTATAATTACAAAAGCTGTGTATTATCTACCATGTATTCAATTGTGAAAGCAGAATAACATATATTTTATTATTTCAAATATTTCAAGAAAATTAAATTTCAGCATTAAATGACTTATAAAGAGTTGATCTATCATTCAACAAACAAATAAATCAGCCAGTCAATCCCTGTTTTGCTGGTACATGTTCTTTTCTAGTAGAAACTGGACTTTTTATCAAACCTAAATAACTTTTGATGTGTCTGTGTAGATCAGTAAGGCTGATGACCTGATGATTTTAAATACATTTATTTTATGAGACATTTATTTATTTTGCACATTCTTGAGTTAGTCAGGCTTAGGCCTGCTGCAGCTAGTAACATGTAACCTAGCACAACTTGTTTCATGGACAGGTGCTTGGTGTCTGAACTTGTTCCCCCACTAACTTTTCTGATGGTTAAGAGGATAGCACATCACCCCACAGGATGAAAAATCAAAACCTGTCAAAAAGCAAATGTGCTTCTTATAGGAGCAAATTGTGAACACACACACACACACACACACACACACACATATATATGAGAGAGATAGTTTTATGAGTCAGAACAGAGTAGAGAGTTCATACTAACCCTCTAGGGCCATTTGTATCATATTTGATACAGTATGAAAACAAGCCTTGAAAGAAATATTTTCCTGAAAAATTTTTTAAGAGAAATATTTTATAAATTTCAAATGAAAGCAGTACTGACTGCTCAGTCAATAAATACCAAATGTTTCCTTATAGGGAAATACCAAATGTTTCCTTATAGGGAAATACTGTATCAAATATGATACGAATGGCCCTAGAGGGTTAAGAATAAATATTGTTTGCTCATTATGGAAGCAGAATGTTTAAATATTTAGGTATTGTTGCAAGCATACTTATATAATATAACCCTACATACTGGTGTGTGACTAAAAACTGAATATTTATGATATATATTCCCAGGTGAATAACCCTTTTAGCAGAATAGGAAAACTCCCAAAATTCACATCATGGCTCAACACAGGTGCAATGACAGCTACTCATACGATTTCTTTAAATATACACCCTTATGCAAATTAATTGAAGCAACTGTTTTAGTTTCCTTTCTTTCACCATATGGTTAGTTTTACATCCACTGAGGTGGCAGGGTGTAATCAATTTCTATTTTTTTGTCAGATTAGGTCATTTGCAGTGGTGTGCAGTAATATGAAGCTGTTTTCAGGATGTATGATGAAATTTGTTTGGCTTTGAATAATATTGCGTCATTCATGATTGCATCAGATTTTTAACACGCCCAGACACTACTGTCTCGACTGTCAATTAGTTGTCCTATGGCAATTGTCTGCGATGGACATTACTCCAAGGAAGCATACAAAAATTGTAACACTGCACAAACACACTGGCAAGCTGTAAATTTGGTCTGTTAGATTCTGCCACTAACCCCATCCAACATCCTGCTGCAGATGTCTCAGTTGTGAACCTAGCAGGAATGATTTATGGATTCTATGCCTTGCAACCTGTTATTTTGTTTTTGGAATTACATACAGTTTGAATTAAGTTTTCCATCTCCTAGACTGATTGCCAACGATGGCTAGAGAGCCTTGTTTGCCCTGATATTTAACTGCTATAGATTCCTGACTGGAATTTAAACTCAGCCAACTGATGTCTCATTTGCTCATTCTGAGCCGCTATCAATTACATCACCTGTATATGTATTTAAATTCTCGGAACCTGCACAATATCATGTTCAAGCCACACCACTAACATTCAAAACTTAAAACTAGAATTATTCCAACGCTAAATGAACATTGAATTTCATTTAATTTCTTTCATTTTGAAGCCAGTCAATAGCTTAGAACTTTAACTAGAACTCCCACAAACTGTAGACAGTTTTAAAGTATCATTAACACGAATATCAGGCCTGTCACCAGAACATTTTGTTGTGTGTAGATGACATTTAAATCAGTGGGTGAACAAGTAAGAATTTACAAACTGTTAGTTTATAATTTACATCATTTTTAAAAGAGAAGGCAAATTATTTTTTTTTTTTAATTGTATCACCCCGAGCAAGGCGGTAACACCACTGATGTGCAGGGGGTACGTAAGAGTGAAAAGATTGGAAAAGAGAAAGCCAGAAACCACATCCTAAACAGGGAACAAGGGATGAGCCTCTACACCTGTTCAATTGATGTGGAAGGAGTGTGAACCGGGCAATAGTTTAGTCTATCTTTTTGGGAAGATAACCTCATTTCGCTAGAAAAAAAGAAGAGAATATTGGATTGCTATGTGATGTCTGTTCTTCAATATGACAATTAATGCTGGACAATCTCATCAAAGATGAAGGAAAAACTTGAAGCAACTGAAATGTGGTTCTACAGAAGGATGCTGAGGATATCATGGACCAAGCATGTGAGCACTGATAAGGTTATGGAAAGGATAGAAATGAAAAGGAAACTAATACTGAACATCCGGAAATTACAGCTGAAGTTCCTGGGACATAATGAGGAAGAAGAGATTGGAGAATCTGACACTCACAGGTCAGATAGAGGGAAAACGCGACAGGGGAAAGCAGTGTGTTACATACTTGACAAGCCAGAGCAAGTGGATGACAAAGTGAGGTTTGGGTGGGGTAACCAGAGAAAGCATGCTCAGAGCCACCAGAGATAAGGAGATGTGGAAGGCCATGATCACCTACATCCTGAAGGGGCACAGCACATAGAAGAAGAACCACATTTCAAACACTCTCCTCTTGGCGACAAGCCTAAGAAACAGAAATTAATCCATCAAAAAGAAAGAAGGTTTTCAAACATAATATAAAATAACTCTTAAGAATAATGGCTCTTTACAAAATTAAAGAAGGCATAAAACATGTTTCACAGACTGTTGAAAGTTAACTAATCTTAGAAACATTATTACATAAAGTTACTTTTCTCTTATTTTTTTTACCTTTATACTAACTCTCTCTCTCTCTTTCATACAGCATTCTCTCTACAAGTCTTAAACTTTTCTTTTATTCCATTCACACTTTGTAATAACTTGTGACATTCGATTTTCCCATGAATATTCCATATTCTTGGAAAAGAATTATAGATTTTTAGAATGGACATTGGTATTGAGGTCTTTGTTTAACCTGACAGGTTACTTATCACTGCCAACAGAGTGAATTTAAATATCAAATCTCAAGGCTAGTGAAGTAAGATTGTTTATGATCACAAAGTCAAAAATATTATGCAGAAGGATTAACTTTAAAATCAATAAATTCAGCTAAATAATTTATGCCTGGAGTTTGATACATTTATGGAGAAACTAAATCAGTTGCATAAACATGTGTACTATATTTATACCATAGTAATTATAAACTACTAGCAGTATAGCCCTGCATTGCTCGGGCGTCATGAAAGCTTTAAAACTAATCCATGGTCCTGGAGCTTAGACTCTTTGGACGTTGGCACGAAAGACTAAAAAGCAATAGTCATTTCCAGTTAAAGCAAAGCCGTAGACTGAAAGAAAAATGAATGGATGTAAGTGAAATTTTGATTTCCTGCTATTGATATCAAATAAGTTTTTTTTTTGGTCGTAAACTGAATTTTGAAGGCTAAATAAGTCCACTGAGTAAATGGTATCATGGCTGAGACTAAGAACTACAATTATACCTACTTAGAGCCAAACCTGAAGCAAGAACTAAAATAAAAGGGCTGAAAAAATACAGACATACAAACAGACACACAAAACATCTTGCTTTTTATATATATATATATATATATATTATCGATTTTCTGCACTATTGTAAGAATTGCAACCTTGTAACTTCTGAATATCGTTTCTTATGTCTTTGTCTATGAGTGTATCAAATTTGATTAAAATCAGACCACTCCTTGTATAACCCAATTTTATCGATTTTTGATATTTATCGGGGGTACCTGGACACAAAACCTAGCTAAGAACACTTGCAGATGCTTATAGTACAACTGTGTAAATTTTCAAGAAAATCGGTTCAGCCGTTTTGGAGTCTATAGGTTAACGGACACACACAGACAAAGTTCCATTTATAAATAAGTTTAGATTTTTTAGTATAGAATTACTATTAACCTGTTTTTCTTATTGTTGATATATGTTCATATTAAATGGATTTTTAATACATTACAATATTTATTTATTTTATTTAGATTCAGACTAATGTCCTCATGTTTTGTTGTTATTATTATCATGCTTTTGCCATGGTAACCGCCAACATTCTTTATGTGCCTGGTGATCCAAGTAAGCTTCAAGGAATTTTGAACTGAAAACTTTATTTAATCTTTGGAGATATACAGTTTTATTTTTCCATTGTCCATGTCTTAAGATATTTAAACATAACGGAGATAAATAATACAAGGGAAAACGCAAAAATTATCTGCACTCTTGTTCAAAGATATGTTATGGCGAAAGTGTGGATTTTTTTTTACTTAATTTCATATATAATGTTGTGATCATCAGTTAATGGGGGTAAATAATATTGTGTCATGTTGGGTTAACCCAAATAATAGGTGTGCTATGTACGAAAATTTTATTTTCCTACTTGGATTTCCCCCATTATGGGCAATAATATAACCATGATATAATAACACCATATTTCATGGAAGGAATGGAATAGCTGAAAAGATGAGGTATGACAAACATGCTTTGTTCTCTCACAGGGAGTTTATGATGCTAAGCCATGCACAAAATGATATACACAGAGAAATTATAACATGTATTGCATCAACAGTGTGTTTAAAAAAAACAGTGAAAGCGGGAGCTTTACTTATAATGAGAACTGGAGTTAGAGCAGTTTTTCTTTGGACCTGGTGAGGCCATGTTGTTTTTGCTGTCAAACCAACTGCTGTTAGGGATGTCCTTCTTCTCTTGACTTTACATCATAGTTGCCCTTTGTCACTCCATACTTAAATGGCACTCACTGGCCATCACATTACCCTTGTGACCTTATCATGACAAAATGGAGATAACTGAAAATATCAGGGGATGGTTAATGTTTCTTTGATTCAGCCTTGTGTCGTACATAATCGAACTTCTACAGCTTATAAGTTTTATCCAGAATTATCAGAAGGTTGGTTGTCTGTAGTTTGGATTGTGTGGAATAATGTAAGAATAAAAATATACATTTTTCATGTTAAAATAGAAATTTATAAAAAAAAATTAATAACAAGAATTCAGAGAAATTAATGTTCAATGAGAAAGTGAACTCAAATTAAAAAAAAGAAAAATAGCTTTATTTTTACATTATTTCAGATTTGTTTGTATAACCCGGATATAAGAGAGATTTTTCCTGGTCTCAAATTAGAGCCTGTGGTAATGTATATAAAATAGACCAAACCCTGATATAAGAGCAAACTGGATATAAGAGAACTTTTATCCGGTCCCGAGACAACTCTCTTATATCAGGGTGACACATCTTCCAGAACAAAGACACCCATAATCCAACACCCATAATCTGACATATTTTCTTTTTTTATGGTGACAGCTGTTGTACTTTTTCTTTTCATACAGCTTATCAATCTTTTGCAGGTTTATTTAAAACCAGAAAATATTTTTAGATTGTAAGAACTTTTTTGAGAAATAATAACTGATTGATACAAGTCCGACCAATTAACCCATTGGCGGAGAGAAGAGGTAGTATTCACACATAAGTGACTGTAACAACCTGACTGGAATTGCAGCTCAGCTATCTGAACTTCATTATCCATTATGCCACTCGCACATCCAAGCTACCTACACATGGTATTCATAAGCAATCAACCATCTAGATACTGACTAGGCTTAATGTTGGTTAACTTTGATGATCATATGATAATTGGTATTTCATTGTGATATGGCCGTTTGCCAATGGAAGTCATCACAATATTTGTACTATCAGAAAATTTATTACAATTTGTTCACCCTCAATGGAAAGATTGATTTTTCATGAGAATCTTATTTTCACAAGAGATGATCTTTATGGAAGAGAAAAAGATGAAACTATTTCTAATCATAGGAAAGAAAATAAAAGCTAATCAGGTTCTCTTAGAAAACTTTCCCGCAGTCTAAATATTACGATGCATTTCTGGAAGCAATCAGTAAAAGATTGGCATGATGACCTTTCATTTTTATTTCAGTAATCTAGGAAATCTAATCACAATCACAAATACCCATAATGCATTTGCCAATTAAAGCCTCCACATCTTGATATGGATATGAAAACATTCCAATCCTGTATAACTATATAAAGGTTTATATGAAATCTAAAGACTATAAACATGATCTATTCAGGCAACAGTCTTTCATTTAGACGTGTTTTATTAAATACAGATAAGGAATGCCTGTTAAGCTTTTTGAAAACAGTCTATCTTGATGTTGAATCAGCCATTTTGATGTAAGATGGAAACTCTCTAAAATGACATGTAATGTTTAAACTGTCTTTTTGTATATGCCTTAAGTAGATATGCGATCATGGCTCTCCACAATTTCCTGCTTTTTGTAGCTTTTAATAAACTTTGTTTTTTTGTTATCTCTCCTAAACCTTGCTCTGTCATTCATTGATTGTTTGGTAGGCTCTGCCTTGTTGTCTTCTGTCACTCTTGCCTTAAATCTGTTCTGTGAGAATAAGATTTTACAAGCTTTTTTTTCTTATGTCCCCTTGAAATTTCAACTATCTCTTTCTGATATTAAGTATAAATGTCCTTTTTTTTGTTCTATTTTCTTTAAAATTTTGTCATTGCTCAAGGGCTTACAGCCTATCATGTGGAATACACTGGT
Source organism: Ascarosepion bandense (assembly GCA_037127315.1). Classification (NCBI taxonomy): domain Eukaryota; kingdom Metazoa; phylum Mollusca; class Cephalopoda; order Sepiida; family Sepiidae; genus Ascarosepion; species Ascarosepion bandense. The sequence goes on from JBBBDQ010001125.1 coordinate 1,222,592, forward strand.
TCTCACTCGATCACCGAAGTTAAGCAATGTTGAGCCTGGTCAGTACTTAGATGGGTGACCACTTGGGAATACCAGGTGCTGTAAGCGTGTAGTGATGGATGTGCATTGTGGTGCAGTGGATATTGGCTCAGAAAGAGAAACTGGTGAGCCAAGTTCGAATTCCAGTTGAATACCCTGCATTCACCTAAGCACTGGTAACCTTGGGAAAGGTATTAATCCGTCCCTTTTCCTCCAGTTATGGGTTAAATAACAAGGGTAGGACTCGGGGACCCTGCCCTTAAAAACAAATCCCAATGAATCTTGATACTTGAAAAAAAAGAAAAAAGTATTACTAGACACAAAACTTATATAAAACGACAATAAATTGTTGAAAGAAAAAGGTATTACCAGCAATAAATAAATAAATGACCCGTCAAGGTGTTGATATGCCATAAAAACAAAACAACCAACCAACAATCATTGCTCAAATGTCTGATCCATGGTATTCCCAGCATTCTTTTGTAGAATTTTTGTTGTTTCAAGTTTCTTCTGTGAAAAGATTGTCCAGTATTCACTGCCATATAGGAAGGGTGATATTATGTAATATTTCAGTACGCTTTTCTTTGTTTCTGTTGCTTCAAAACTGTTCTTCATTTGTGAAAAGATTGTCCAGTATTCACTGCCATATAGGAAGGGTCATATTATGTAATAGTTCAGTACTCACTCCTTTGTTTCTAATGGAAATTTTTCTGTTTTATAATGCTTTACTTAGCTTTTGGAAGGCATTGCTATCCCAATACATCTTTGGATTTCATTGTTATACTTTCCGTCTTCTGTTAAAACATTTCCCAGATATTCAATTTGTTATACTTGTTTGATTTTGGTATAATGTTTAAAAATAAAGTATTGGCTGGTTAACGGGTGGTTTAACGAGTGTTTAGTGTAAAGTTTGATAGATAAATGATTTCGTATTTTTTATCTACTGCTCCCATTAAAAGATTAGTTTTTTTTTTTAGATCTGTTATCCTATTATAAACGCGTTTTTTTTTTTTTTTTACTGATTTTCTGAAATGAGACCTGTGAACTCTTTTACTTGTTTTGAAAAATCTGTAAGGTTCTCAGGGTCTAGTGTGAAATAGTGAATGTTATTGTTGGGAGAGGGGAGGGGGTCATTTTTTAAATATTAAAACTTTCTGGAGACTGAATAATTAAAGTTTTGATGACTGAATTTTGCTAAAGTTTATTTATATTTTCATTTTGTTTATCTATGGATGAATAAAGTATGACTTGAATATAGGTTGTAAATTTTCAAGCATGTTCTTTTATTTGCTTTTTTGAAATTATATTTTTTAATGCCAAATTTTTGCATTCATCTTTAACCTCTGTGTTATGGAGAAACACACCTATTCCTCAGATAATGGATTCTCCCTCTGTTATGGTGAAACACACCTATTCCTCAGATAATGGACTCTTCCCTTCTATATTAAGACGAGTTAACAGGAAGTTCGGTAGAAGTTCTTGGGAAGTTCATAAGAGTTCTTTAGAGTTCTATTGAAGTTCAGTAGAACTACTAGGCAGTTGATATTAGTCGGCAGTTAGCTGAATACTAAGGAGTCAGCTTTCAGTGGAAGATTACCAAGTTTTGGGTGCATTAAGTCGATTAGCAACCGACATAGCATGATTATAGCCTTCAGTGCGAAAACTACTCCACAACACTCTGAAAATCAGACATTTTCTCAATTAGAACCAAATTTTCTGTTGTGTACTGCAAGCTTTTGAAAAGAATTCTATAGCTACAGAAATAAGTCATTGTCTGAAACATTAAAATTATTTTAAATATGTAATGCTGAAAGGAAATATTTTAGATTATGTCAGTTATGAAAACAAAAAAATATTTTATGTCCATTGTCCTATTCATTTCTTTCATTTCGTAGATCAATCAAAGTTCTTTTCTCAGCAGGTTTTATTTTATTTTAAAAGAATGATTTTTTTTTTTTTGCTTGACAGCAATTTTTGTTTATGTTTCTTGTCCATTTTTAAAAAAATTATATTCACATTTAAGTTACACAAAAATTGTTTACTTTTCTTTTAAAAAAAAAGGAAAAAAACATTTTTGTATGTTTTAAACATTTACTAAGCTTTTTGAGAGTGCGGCTGGATTAAATTATATAAATGCAGAAAATGGAAGCGTGATTAGGAGCCGCAAGCAGTGTTTTGTGACCCTCACTCTCTTCTCTCCATTTACTTTTTTACTACTGACATTTATATTCATTACAAATTACATTATACACAACTGAGTATTAAAAGATGAAAAACTTTTCATGGATTTTGATTTCATTTTTTTTTTTTTTTGTCCAAATTCATGAATTTGTTTTGCTCATGCCAAATCTTGAAAAAAACAAGATATAAAATTTATTTTTTATACATAATGTTGATAGTTTTAAAATTCTTAAACTTTTTAACAAGAAAAAATTCACAAGTTTGTTCAAAATTGTTGCAAAACATTATTTAAGACAGAATGCCATTTTTTAAAAATAAATAATTGGTTGAGTTTTGTTAATAAATCTATTCTTCAGCTTCTGTAGGGCTTATGGCTATATTGCAGAAAAACATTGGTTCTTGTTTCATCACCAAAGTTAAGCAACATTATGACTGGTCAGTACTTAGATGGGTAACTACTTGGGACTATTAGATTCCGTAAGCTTGATGCTCGTCTAGTTTAATGGATAACATCTCAGAATTGGAAATTGGAGAGCTGAGCTCCAATTCCAGTTTGGTTTGTTATATAAACTTATGAGCAAATAACCTTTGGAAAGGTATGAATCCTTCTCTTTTCTTTTCTCCCCAGCTATGGATTAATTAGTAAAACTTGTATCATAATGATCTCCAAAAATTTCTTAGAATCTTAAAATTATTTTATGACTCTAAATAACCTGCAAAATGTTCATAAGCTGTAAAAAAAGAAATGAATAAATTCAGATTCTATATTTTCAACTTTGATTAATAAATTGACCACGATTTTCTCGTAATCAATTTTTGCACTTTTTAAATTACAGTCCATTTCTCTACCACTGAGCTTAAATCTGAAAAAGAAGAAAGTTAGATATCTGAACTTACATGGTAATGTCAGCTGTATGAGAGACAGACTTTTGAAGGGAGGGCAAAGTTAAAAATCCAGTACTTCTCAATGACATATTAAGATAAACCATAAATGTTACAGATGCTTTCAGTGAGCAACCTCACCTTTTTGTATCATCTTGCGTTCTTCCTTGATAGTCATCGGTCTGAGATGTTCAAAGCTTCTTCATACGATAAGGACCAGCTTTCTAAGTACTGATGATGGTCATTGCTTAGATATTTGAAGGTTAAGAAGAGAAAAGAGAAAAACAGTTGTAAACAGTCATGAATTTATCTGATAAAAACTACAGAATGTTGATTTTCACATCTTCCCACTCTACAGAAGACATCTTGATACTTAAGGGAAAATTAACCTTCAACATTTAAACCTGACAGTTAATCGTAATCTGTCGATAACATTTAGACCTGAAAGATGGATTCTTTTTGAGAGAGCAAATGGGTAAAGGATTAAAAACATGCTAACTCCTGTTAGACAAACTTTGTTACAATAACATAGAAATGGACGGATATTTGATATAAACATGAATGTTGGAGTAGGGGGACGTTGAAAATGTGTAAATACTCAATTTCAAATTATTAAGTTTTAAAATTTTTTTAATTTTAAAATCTTTAAAAATTATTTAAGTGTTTTTTTTTTGTTTTTTTTGTTTTTTACACCAGTCATAATGTTCATAAAACTAGATCTTCTGATTCATGTTACACAAATTTTTACCACTGGCCAGATGTGAACACTCCGAAACCCAAGACCCAACTAAAATTTTTATCAACTGTGCATAGACTCTGCACATAGCTTCTGTTTCACTTACATGCTCAAAAAAGAAATACAATCCAGAATTTTCAACAATAACACCCACTCCTACCTAAAGAAACAAATATAAATTGAAGCTGATCTGAGCATAAGAAAAGGATGTAAAAACCCATCAAAGGGACTTCTTTGGCAGTCAGTTGGCATAACACCCAGGATTCACAACACTTGTCAGGATGCAACCTCCCATCTCCTAAAAGTACCCGCTAAAGGCCCTCACCACAGTAAGTCACAAATCACCCTCTCTATCCTACCATACACCTCTGCAGTCGATTTTTATGACTCGACTTGTCCCTTTCTTTCAACGAGAGACATTCACACTAATTTACCACTTGTTGTATTTTTTGTTAATACAATTATTTCCTAAACCTCCATCATTTCTTCTTCTGCCACCATATGCTTAATATAACAGCTGATGTCAGAAGCGTGCAGCTGAAACATAATATAGCACGCCCAATGTGACTAAATACACACTCTAGCCAATCTCATACAGTTTCTCTACTACGCTTTTTGTTTCTATCAATAATTTTTGTTTTTAAATAACTAACATTGTGACAACAGAAAAGCTGTTCAGAAAGATGAAATATTGCAGGAACCAGGAAACCAATTTACTATGGACGATTTTGCAATCAGTGCACTTTCTATATTTTTGCATTAGTAAATTACTTTCTCTTTTAATTGAAGCAGCATTTTTTTAAAATTGAAATCATGGTTAGACTTATTATGGTGAGCAGTTAATGTATTGAGTGGGTTGTTTTGTAAAAAAATTCACTTCTGTTTTATTTAAATTTATCAAGGTTTCTAGTATGTATTCTTTGTGGCAACCATTACAATCATTTCTGGCACATTGTTTTTATACACACACACACACATACATAATAGCCAGCTACTTGTTTCTGAATTCACCTTTCTTCTAGAGCAGTTAGCTGACCCCTGTTGCAGAGGGACATTTAAGTTTGTTCTGTGCCCACAAAATCAACTTGTAATTAACACTGTAACTAGACTGAAAAGAATTTAGAGTTTCTGGAAAGAGTGCATGATCTGCATATATATATATATATATATATATATATATATATATATATTAGTCATTCACATATAAGCCTGTTTTGCTGTATCAGTTCATCAATGTGGCTCGACACATCCACTTGCTTCTGGCTGAGATCGAAACAATTGATTTGGTGTCAGTCAGAGTAGCTACTCTCTAAGCCATAGGCACATGAAATTAGAGAAGGGAAATTTTAACGTTTTGTATATAAACAGTGTATACACACACCAGTCACCAAAAGAACTCAATTCATTCCTGAAGAGTAATACATATATCGCAGAAGTATACGCACACACACACACACACACACACCTGCATATATATATATATATATATATATATATATATATATGCAGATGTATGTGTGTGGGTATATACATACACACTTAAATCAATTATGAGTTGAAAAAAAATTGATGTATACTTAGGCGGCGACTTTACTTTCAAACATCTTTCATTGAAAACAGCCAACAAGAAAAATTAAATTAATTTTTTAAAGTTTTTTTCCAGCATCCTAACATTTTTTCGTTTTGTTGGAAATTAGGAATACAAAAATTGTTGATAATTTTTATTGTCCCAAGCACTTTCAGCCACTTCTATAGCCATTTTCAAGGGTGTTTATATTTCAGCTGTTATCTCTTTCCTCGTTTTTTGACTGTTATATTATAATTTATATATACATAAACAAGAATAAACCAATTTCTGAAGTGTTAAAAAAGAGTCAGTCATTTAAGTGCCATACATGATACATGCTTTAAGTGATCAAGTCTCAAAAGAGACATGACTGACTGGGCAGAAGATTATCCCACAGTAGGTTGCCATTACTTTCTACAGTAGACTGGTTGCCACTCAAGGCTCTAGAACCCAATCTTTTCTGTTATTTAACCCATAACTGGAGGGAAGAGATGGATTAATACTTTTCCCAAGAGTATTTGTGCGTAAGTGAATGCAAGGAATTCAAGTGGAGTTCGAACTCGGCTCTCCGATTTGTCGTTCTGAGTCGATATCCACTGCACCACAACGCACATCCAGAGAAAGAGACACTTAAAAACAAAAAAAAAAAAATATACCCAGAATGGGAAGCTAAACAATAACAACTAGGAATTTATCTGCACATACAACTCTGCAGAAAGAAATGGAAGAGTTCTTGATTACAAAAAAGGCTTATGGCCATATCATGTTGAATACACCGGTTCTCGTTCAATCACCAAATTTAAGCAACGTTGAGTCTGGTCAGTACTTAGATGGGTGACAGCTTGGGAATATCAGGTGCTGTAAGAATATAGTGATGGATGTGTGTTGTGGTGCAGTGGATATCGGCTTGGACAGAGAAATCGGTGAGCCGAGTTCAAATTCCAGTTGAATACCCTGCATTCACTTAAGCACTGGTACACTTGGTAAAGGTATTAATCCGTTCCTTCCCTCCAGTTATGGGTTAAATAACAGGGTAGGACTTGGGGACCCTGCCCTTAAAAAAAAAACAAATCCCTATGAATCTTGATACTCAAAAAGAAAAAAGTATTACTAGACGCAAAACTTATATAAAAAAAAGAAGAATAAATTGTTGAAAAGAAAAAGGTATTACCAGCAATAAATAAATAAAATTTAGTTGGCAATAAATGACCCACCAAGGTTGATATGCCATAAAACAAAACAGCCAATCAACAAAAAACATACAAAAAAAAAAAAAACTATGATGTTCATTTTGTTATTTAGGCCAGATTTTGATGATAGGATCAGACCAAAAAATTGTCAGCATCCTAGTTTAAAACACAAATTTATGCTAGTACAATTTGACCTTAGCAAACATGTCAAAAACAAGAACTTTGAAACTTAAAAGTATTTTTGTAAAATAATTTTTAACTAAAGAGAAAAAAAGAAAACTTCTTGTTTCCAGTCTATTTGACAAAAGACAATGTGACTTTATACATTCATGTCTTATGAATCATGTTCTATTCTATTTGTGATACTGAGAGATCTTATTGTTATGGTTACCTGGATGCCAACCACTCAAATACCTTGTGTTACCATCACAAAGAGGTTGCTAAGAGACGGTTCTCTTATTTCTTTTGTTTGATATTAGCTTTCTTTTGATACTTTCTCTTTTAATGATTTAAAAAGGAGAGTAAGGCTGAATAAGTGGAGAAAATTCTATGCAACCAGAAGCTGGATTCTATTTAAAGAGAATTTTTATTTATTATTTCTTTAAGCAATCTTACAAGAAACATGCATAGAAAAATCTTCCTAGCTTTTTATCTCAAAAAGTGATCTGCGTTGTGGTGCAATGGTTATCAGCTTGAAATGAGAAATTGGAGAGTTGAGTTCAAATTCCAGTTGAATTTGTTTCATCCATTTACACACAAAGGTATTAATCCATCTCTTCTCCCTCCAGCTATGGGTTGAAAAGGAAAACAGATTGGGTTCTATAGCTTTGGTTGGCAACCAGTCTACTGCAGAAAGTAATGGCAACCTATTGCGGAAAAATCTTTTGCCTAGTCAGTCATGTCTCGAAAGAGACATGATCGCTCAAGTGCGTATCATGTATAGCAATTAACTGACTGATCTTAAAAGTAAAAATTATCTCATCAAATTTCAATTACAGACATTTTTTAGTTTTCCTTTTCACTTTTTTCTCATGGTTTATAGCTATGTCATGTTGAAATGCTGTTTCTCATTTGAGTCAGTACTTAGATGGGTGACCGCTTGGAAATACCAGGTGTTGTAAGCGGTTAGTGACAGATGTATGTGCTTACGGCCATATCACGTTGAATACACCAGTTCTCGCTCGATCACCGAAGTTAAGCAACGTTGTGCCTGGAAAGTACTTAGATGGGTGACCGCTTGGAAATACCAGGTGCTGTAAGATTGAATTTGCAAGTGGTGTAATGAATAAATGCTTGGGATCTGAAATTGAAGAGCCGAGTTCTAATTCAAGTCAGGTTTCTTTATATTCACTTCAGTTCAAATACCCTTGGGAAGATATGAATGCAACTCTTCTCCCCCAGTTATGGGTTAATTAGTAAGACTTGTATCAGTAAATCATTATCTCCAAAACATTCTTAGAATCTAAAAATAAATTTCTGGTATTAAATAGCCTGCAAAAGGTTGATACACCATAAAAAACAATCCTTTTTCTCTCTTCACCATATCGTCATTCCAAACTTATCAATAACCTGTCCACTGTGACCTGGGTAAAATAAAACTCTTGAATATTTCAGTAGTGTCTAGAATGTTTCACAAATTTTAATCTGCAACTGAGGATTTTGACCAGTACGTAGTTCACTTAATTTTTGCACACAAATTAGGACCTAAGTTGCTGAAATTTTTTTCTGCTTGTGTCCCAATAAATATTTAAAAAAGACATTTCAATGGAAATAAACTAGAAGATTTAGTACAGTTCTGGAATATGGTGAAAATAACATTGACTAATAATTTAATATTCTTTTTTTTCTTTTCTGTTCTTGTTTATTTTTTTTTTATTTTGCTTAAGCAGCATTGACATCAGAAGTGGAGTTGCTCTAGATATTGACATTCCACACTACTTCAAAGAAAAGGCTAGGAAGGAAACTCTCATCAATACTGGAAATTGTGATAAGAGATACTGGACTTGAGAAATCTATTTTACTGAAAAACTGTTTTAAGAGAAAGTTTTTATAAATTGAAAGTAAAAGTAGTACTGGCTGAATGAATGCTGAATATTTCCTCATAAGGAAATGGCTTATATTAGTATTACTAGTTTCCTTATAAGGAAATGGCTTATATTAGTATTATTAGTTTCCTTATAAGGAAATGGCTTATATTACTTTTACTAGTTTCCTTATCAGGAAATGGCTTATATTACTATTGCCAGTTTCCTTATCAGGAAATAGGCTTCCATTATTAAACTATTGCCAGTTTCCTTATAAGGAAATGGCTAAGATTAGTATTGCCAGTTTCCTTATAAGGAAATGGCTAAGATTAGTATTGCCAGTTTCCTTATAAGGAAATGGCTAAGATTAGTATTGCCAGTTTCCTTATAAGGAAATGGCTAAGATTAGTATTGCCAGTTTCCTTATAAGGAAATCTTTAGAAATCATGAGCCTTTATTTTCGCCCCTCTTTTTGTGACCCATCCTCTATCTATCTATCTATATAGAGTTATCTGTAGCTTTCACATTGTTTGCCAGGATATCCAAGTGGTTTAATGGATAATGTTTTGGGATGAGAAAACAGTTTAGTTTGGATTCCTTTCACATTTGTTAAACTCGCTCACACCTAAATGCCACTGAAAAAGGCATGAATCCATTCATCTCTCCTCAGTTATGGGTTAAATAGTAGAACTAGAAAAATAATTGTTATTCTCAAGAAATTGTTAATGTAATATTCATTTATAAAGAAAAGAATTATTCTTATAATCTAAAATAAGTTTTGGCTTTAAATAAGCCACAAAAAACAAATGTTGTTTGCAAATAAAATATTTTGTAAAACATTCTAAAATATTCTTGAAAGAACAAAATTTAGTTTTCTTTGCTTAAATAAATAATACTTTGTTGGGAATTCTTTCAAAGGACGTAAACATTTTACAGGGTGCAATGAATAAATTGTCGTCTAAATTACACAAAAATGCAAAGAACTCTGACATCTCATTTTAACAGATATATTTACCAAAATTACACAAAAAAATATCTTGAAATACTAAAGAGTACATTTATTCAATAAAATCACCATTGGCTTCAACCATGCAGTACTGATTCCTATGTCCTCAATGTCTATGTCTATAAATGCTCTGCAGGGTGCGATGGATAAATTGTCGACTAAATGACACAAAAATGAAAATGACACCAACATCTCATTTTAACAGATATGTTTACCAAAATTACACAAAAATATCTTGAAATACTAGAGAGTAAATTTATTCAATAAAATTACTATTGGCTTCAACCATGCCGTACTGATTCCTATGTCCTCTATGTCTATAAATGCTCTGCAGGGTGCGATGAATAAACTGTTGTCTAAATTACACAAAAATAAAAATAACACTGACATCTAATTTTAACATATATTTACCAAAATTACAGAAAAATATTTTGAAATATTAAAGAGTAAATTTATTCAATAAATTTACTATTGGCTTAATTTATAGCTTCCAGACAACTTAGGAATCTTTTGCAACTCTTATGGACAGTCTCCTTGTTTAAGTTGGTGAATGCTGCCATAATCCTTGCTTTTAATACATCTTTGGTGTTAAAAGGTGTTTTGTTGGTCTATCACTCTACTGTACATTACACATAATAATCAAGAGGTTTGCAGTCTGGGGAGTTCGGTGACTAGATGTAAGGGGTGATGTGGTTGCAGAAATTGTCTGATAGGTATGTCTGGATTCTCCTGCTTGTGAGGTATGGTGCAAAGTTCTGTTTTCAGACATAGGGTCTTCCAGTAGCCATTCTCTTGACCTAGGGCAGCACAATTTCCTCAAGGTACTTCAGTGTTTGGTTGTCAATCTGAGGACAGTGCAGACGATTCAAAAAGAGTTGGATGAGTTTAATGGTGATTACAAAGGTGTTTGGAAGAATCATTGGTGATGGCGATGTTATGCCTCCATTCATCTTCCTACAGAGCCTCAGACACAACACAGATGCCTGCATCAAGTGCCTTAAAAGGTAGGGCTACCCTGGGTCAAGAGGGTGGTTGCTAGAAGACCCTATGTCTGGGATTCTGCAACATGCCTAACAAGCAGGAGAACCAAGTCATGGCTGTGAGACAATTTCTGCCACCACATCACCCCTTCTTGATGGCTACCTAACCCCCCAGACTGCAACACCCTTGATTATTATGTGTGGGGTGCAGTTGAGTCAGAGAGCAACAAAACTCTTTGTATCACCAAAGATGAACTGAAGGTAAGGATTATGGCAGCATTTCACCAACTGAAACAAGGAGACTGTTAAGAAGAGTTGCAGGGGATTCTGAAATCATTTTAAGGGCATGGTTTTTACCAACGGCAATTTAATTGAATAAATTTATTTTAGTATTTAAAGATAATTTTGGTAAATATATCTGTTAAAATGAGACATCAATGTTATTTTCATTTTTGCATAATTTAGACAATAATTTATCCATTGCCCCTTTTATGCATGTGTGTGTATGTATATATATGTGTGTGTATGTATATATATGTGTGTGTATGTATATATATGTTTCATTAAACACAACTAATAAGGAAGATTTTAATTTTTTAAATTTTCAGCATCCTAACATTTTTTTTATATTGTAGGGTAATAAAAATACCACATGATAAAACTTCAATGCATTTTTTTGCAATCAGATGCACAATAATTATAAGTAGGACAAATTTACAATACGAAGAATGATTTAACATTATTTTTGTTGTAATTGCTGAAAAACATGTGAAATTTATAATTATGGAAAATGGTGGGCTGCAAACCTTGTCACTAATCAAAATGATACCATCAAATCTAAACTAGCAATGACCAATATAATGTATTAATTTCAATGCATGTGTTTCTTGTTACAAATTATCTATATTGGACACACTATCACCTCTTTGATTAAACATCTTACATGTCACTTATTAAAGCAAAGTGCGATTAAAAATATTTACTAACCCATAATTTACAAAAGCCCTTAAGGAAAATTCTGATCAAAAACACAATAATTCAATATAAATAATACTATCGAAAACTCTCACTATTTGAGAAACAGTATATATCTCAAACATTCCTTGCTTATCATCAACCTTAAATTATTTAATATTGGAAATGGGGTATTGAAAGTCTTTTTTAAATAAAAAGATGCTAATGTGAGAGCTTGGAATGAATGTTCCTTTTTCAAAAACAACCCAAAAATAGATTACTACATAACTATCCAAACACAAGGAAAAAATAACAACAGCAGAGGCATAAACACTCTTTAAAATGGCTATAGAACTGGCTAAAAGCGTTTAGGATGATAAAAATTATATTATGGACAATTTTTATATTCTTTATCTCCAACAAAACAAAAAAATGTTAGAAAAACTTAATAAAAAATTAATAAAATTGTCCTTGTTGGTCGTATGAAAGACGTTTGAAAGAAAAGTTGCGACCCAAGTATACATTTATTTTATATATATATATATAAGCATGCAGTTTGGGTATAGAAGAATTCAAAGGAGTATCCTGTACATACAGTGGTAGGATAACTCTCTAAGAGAGCTCTAAATATATATGTATATAAATACATATAGAGCAAATATTAGAAAAATTAAGGCAGACACGTTATTTCATGGTAAATTGGAAGTATGGGCCTATTTCAGGCGAACCATCATCAGCTTCCATCTTTATTTTACAAAGGATTTTGCATTTGTGTAAAATCCTTTGTAAAATAAAGACGGAAGCTGATGATAGTTCGCCTGAAATAGGCCTATACCTCCAATTTTCCATGAAATAACGTGTCTGCTTTAATTTATATATATATATATATCGTGATTCTTATAGTATTTAACTTTTTTGGTAGATCTGATGCTATTACAGTTTGGGAAAGGATGAAACAAAAGGACAGGGAAACTTAATGAGATTAGTTCGAATGTGTGTCCAGACATGTTCGATAAGAAAAATACGGACAAGTGTGAACTGGATGATAGGAAATTTATTTACTCCTATGAAGAAAAGAACGAAAGAAATAAGATTTCAGATTTTAGATGGACACGTCAGATGTATAGAGTTTGCACGTTAACAATTCAGCTATCCTTCACTGTGTTTAATAATGACAGTTTTGTAACATACCAGTTTTTGTGGGATTTTATTCATTTCATTTGATAGCTAATGAGCAATTCTTGACAGCAAACTGCATTTGATTTTTGCAGAAGCATTTAAATAGAAATACTCATCCAATCTGATGTTGAAATGTCAGTGTTTCTGACAGATGTTACGTTATTGTTTTTTTTTCCCCAGCACGAAATGTGCATACGTCTCCTCAACAATTTCCCAATAAATAGATGAACAAAATAAATGTTGATAATAGACAGCAAACAAAGTTTTGGTAAAATAGATTTGAATGGCATTTATTTTTCTCTTTTAACAGTTTTTTTTATTTTACATCAAGTCATAAGCTCCATTTTTTTCTCTTTAAAATTCTCTCATAATATATTAATAAAGTCATAAAACCAGCAACTGGATTAGTGGTTGGATTAACTACTCAAAGAAGTAGCAAGCTGTCTGGTTTCAGCTTAGAACTTTAAAAACAAAAAGATTCTTCATTTCCTATAAACATTAAGTAATGTTGGGCAATTCCTGTATAGAAACAGCTAATCTCATTATTATGATTCTCTTCAGCCAAAAGTGGATTGTTTACATTACCTCATCTTTGTTGCCATATTCACAATGTTTCAGCCATTGTATGCTCCGGCCTTCTTCAGGTGATTGAAATTTTGAACTGAACCCTTTATTTCATCCACCTGGGTAGTTTGTTCTTGTTCCACATTCCATGTCACTTTCAGATCTATCTGTATCAGTTATCTCCTTTTAACTCAACTGTCCAAGTTTTTGTAGCCAAGTACTGAACTCACAACTCTTTGGATCAAATCACTTGGTCCAACCAACACTTTTATCCACTGAGCCATCAGGACATCAGTGTATGAATTTGGGGGATTTATAAACCTAATGTCATGGTAATCATCATCATTTTTTTTTTTTTTGCCACAATTCATATTACATTTGTGTTGTTGTTATTGTTTTTCTCTACTACTCTATATTACTGGTTTCTGTATTGTATTCATTTCTATACTTCACATAGGCCATACCTACATCACGTACCATCATTTATTGGAAGGCTCAGAATCCCCAATATGTACCAGCTGTCAAAAAAGATTAAGTGTCAAACATATACTTTTAGAGTGTACAAACTTAAATAGAGTGCGAAAGAAGTATTACCAAACAAGTAGTTTGAAAAAAACTATGGAAACAAGACTAAGCAGGATACTCAAATTCTTAAAAGAAATCGGAATGTACACAAATATATGACTGGTTGAATAGTATCTCACACGCACATAGATATATGTATTTCTACCAACTTGCTCTATATTCCAAAAATTGGTTCAACTGAATGTGCGTTTGCAAATCTTGTATATGTAATATATATATATATATATATATATATATATATATATATATATAATGTATGTAGGCTGGATTTGGCTTCAGATAACCCGAGGCAGCAGATAATTTTCTAAACATTCCTATTTTGTCAGTTCAATTTGTCTTTTAGATATATTCATTTATCTCTCAATATAGAAATATGTAAATTACTAGAATCTCCTGATGAGTGAACTAAACAATTACAAAAAGGATTCATCTACGAAACTCTGGAATCAAGTTTCTGAATATCAATCAGCTAAATGACAAATTTTATCTGTATTAATCCTATATATATATATATATATATATATATATATATACATATATATATATATATATTTTTTTTTTTTTTTTTTTCTAAACATATACTGTTAAATATAAGAGACGATGAATGTCTATTATGTTTAATCATGAGCCATTCTAAACATCATATTTTAGCTTTAATATCAGTTAAAAATAAAGACAAAAATTCTCCAACATTGGGATAATTTTTTGTTAAGTTGGTTCTAAGCTTTCGGCTTAGCGGAAATTTATGTCAATACAGGATAAAATCATCGCTGATGGTGGATGTTTTTGTGCTAACGTCCTTGTGGCCTCTCTGAAGATGGCTCATGTGATCCGAAAGCTTAGAACCAACTGAATAAAAAATTATCCAAATGTTGGAGAATTTTTGTCATTATTTTCAACTGAAATTAAAGCCAGAATGTTTAGAATGGCTCATGATTAAACATAATAGACATTCATTGTCTCTTATATTTAACAGTATATGTTTAGAATATATATATATATATAGGATTAATACAGATAATATTTGTCATTTAACTGATTGATATTCAGAAACTTGGTTCCAGAGTTTCATAGATGAATCCTTTTTGTAATTGTTTAGTTCACTCATCAGGAGATTCTAGTAAGTTACATATTTCTATATTGAGAGATAAATGAATATATCTAAAAGACAAATTGAACTGACAAAATAGGAAAGTTATTTTTGTTGTGAAGTATGCTATTTGTTACATATAAACAACATAACAATTACATCACTTAGCATCTTCAATAATTTCCTTTCAATCAAGGTTGAGAGTTTTTCAGATATTTCTAATGTTTTCAGGTTTCAATTTGAATGCATTACGACATATTTTTTTCTGTATATAAATACAGGTTTTTCTTAATAAATTTCTACATTTTGGTTTTGATGAAGTTCCTGAAGGAAAAAAGTGTGTTGTAAAATAGGTTTTTTTATTTTGTCATTTCACCTTATCAATGTGTGTGTGTATGAGAGAGTGCTGAATAGTTCTTTTATTCAAATCTAACAAAATGACCAGACATTAGAAATGTTTTTAAAGACTTTTTGGCCAGGCTGAAAATTTTTCACTATTCTCTCATGTTTTGCATTTGTGTGAATTGTCATTGATAGCAAACTGTTGTCTGCTGCTTGAAACAACAATGGTATTGGCCTTTTGTGACAAACTCAAAACTGATAGACATTAAAATAATATGTGTTAAGTTTTAAAAACAGATTTTTTTAGAAAGAAAGTTATTCCATATCCCAATAATAACAATTGAAAAAAAAACAATGATTGCCTGAAAGAAAAAAAGAAAAAACTTGGACAAGTTTTCCGATGTCTACATTGATAGCTAATGTCAGATGACACAAAAATGCAATCACAGTGGATTAAATGATTTTCAGATTAGTCTTGGTTTAAAAGTGGATTTTCTGGAAGATCAGTGGATTAAGAGGACAAAGACTCTTAAAAAGTATCAAAAATTTCCCAACAAATGCAGGAAAACTTTTTTCTTGACTTGTAAATGCATTAAATGCACTTTTTCAATATTTATAAGAAATCAAAAAATACATTTTTCAAACATTTAAAGCCATTTTTGAAGTTTTTAAATGCTCAAATTAAAGAACTCTAGCTTTGTCTAAGAAGATGAGTTTGTGGAATGGTATTGAATTTTTTTTCTGAAAATCAGATAATTTTTAACATATGCACAGATTAATGTAAGACAACTACACTATTTGTTTTATTCAATTATATATATATATATATATACATATTTTTTTTCTAAACATATGCTGTTAAATATAAGAGACAATGAATGTCTATTATGTTTAATCATGAGCCGTTCTAAACGTCGTATTTTTGCTTTAATTTCAGTTGAAAATAAAGACAAAAATTCTCCAACATTAAAAGAACATTAGAAGAAAACCAATAAATAATTATCCAAATGTTGGAGAATTTTTGACTTTATTTTCAACTGAAATTAAAGCAAAAATACGACGTTTAGAACGGCTCATGATTAAACATAATAGACATTCATTGTCTCTTATATTTAACAGCATATGTTTAGAAAATGACTTGCTGCTTCGATATACTATATATGACTAAAAGAAAGAGGAAAAAATGTATTTGGTTTTAGCTGATGCGTTTTGTCCGCTGATGAACTTCATCAAGGCAAAAAAGTGAAATATATATGTATATCTATCTATATAATGTGTGTGTGTGTGTGTGTGTTAATGCTGTAAACTTTCAGTGGTGTACAAGGAAACAGCCTCAGTACACTAAATGTTAGTATTCCAGTTTCTATATCAGGTAAATTTTACAGGTTGGAGTGGAGTTGCTAGACTCACACCCAACCTGTTTTGAATTGAGAATTATCTTTTTTCCTAGTCTAGTTGTCAACCTTTGCTAGAGATCTGATATGTCCCAGAAAGGCCAATCATATAACTGTGAGTGGGAACCAAGGTGTATGCATATTCATTACAACAAGATCCCAGTTTGTCATGCCTTGAGTTGTGTGAAGAAGAAATGGATTCATATCTTTCCCAGGGGTATTTGTATAAAAATGAACGCAGCAACCATGACCGGATATTAAACTTAGGACACTGATCCCATATTTTGTGTCATAAAACTATTACGCAACTTGAACATCCAGTTCTCTCTCTCTCATACACACACACACACACACATATATATATATCTATCTAAATCTAAACTTATTTATAAATGGAACTTTGTGTGTGTATCTGTTACCTATAGACTCCAAAACGGCTGAACTGATTTTCTTAAAAATTTACACAGTTGTACTATAAGCATCTGCGAGTGTTCTTGGCTAGGTTTTGTGTCAAGGTACCCCCAATAAATATCGAAAATTGATAATCGAAAAAATCTGGTTCGAGAAGGTGTTGTTCGTTTTTAATCAAATTTGATACACTCATAGACAAAGACATAAGAAACGATATTCAGAAGTTTCAAGGTTGCAGTTCTTACAATAGTGCAGAAAATTTGATAGCTATACCAGGAAATCAAAATTTGACTTACATCCATTCATTTTTCTTTCAGTCTATGGTTTCGCTTTAACTGGAAACAACTATTGCTTTTTAGTCTTTCATGCCAACGTCCAAAGTATCTGAGCTCCAGGACTATGGTTTAGTTTTAAAGCTTTCATTACACCCGAGCAATGCCAGGCTATACTGCTAGTGTATATATATATATATACACATACATATAATAAAAATGTAGTTTTAAAGTGTGGCATGTTTATGATAAAGGTGCTCAATATCAGGGATAGAGCACATGTAAATATGAATATAATAGTGGATACTGTGGGCAACACCAAGTGGCAACAGGCTGTTTCATGCTTGAGCGCAGTCTTCACACATAAAGATTGCATTTAAGCATGAAACAGTTTGTCACCATTTGGTGTTGAACTCAATGTACACACACACACACACACATTTAAAATATGTGTGCACATGCATACATTTTTGCCCATGAGACTTGAGTTTGAATCACACCATGATTGATTTTGTCAGGAAGGTGATTTCTTGATGTTATCATCATGGTGAGGTGGTCTTATATCTGTGGCATCTTTTGAAAATCCTTGAAAACCATGTCACAGGTTGATTCAAGCCGAGTGAGTGAAATTCAGTAGGCAACTGTGTAGCTGAAATATAAATCATAGGTGGGGTTCTGTGGATATTAAATAAAGCACGAATGTGCCTGAGCAGGGGTTTGCAACAGAAAGTTGCTAACCACCCACGCAGATGCGTATTCTCAGAAATGAATAACTACCCATTGTGTATATATGTATATATATATATATATATATAGGTTCTGTACCTACAAAAATATAATTAAATATACAGTAGCAAGCATAAAGATCAGAACGATGTTAAGAAAAAGTCTAAATGTGAAATAACTTTTTATCTTAACATTTCAAAGAACATTTTTTCAAGGAAAAAAAAGAATATAAAAGTAAATTATATCATTCCAAAATATAAAGTTCAATAAACTTATTTTAATAAAGTTATAAGAATAATTAAATAACATTTGAAAATGTTATTACTACAATCTCAACTTCAGCTTTTTTCCCACCATTATAAAGTAACTTCCCTATCAGTCAGTTAAGTGCCATACATGATACACGCTTGGGCGATCATGTCTCGAAAGAGATGTGATTGACTGGGTAGATGATTATCTGGCAGTAGGTTGCCATTACTTACTGCGGTAGTCTGGTTGACAGTCAATACTATAGAACCCAATCTGTATGTTATTTAACCCATAAATGGAGGGAAGAGACAGATTAGTACCTTTCCCAAGGGTATTTGTGTGTAAGTGAATGACTTCAACTGGAATTCCAATTCTGCTCCCCGATTTGTCGTTCTGAGCCGATATCTACTGCACCGCAACGCACACCCTATATCGTTTCTATAAATGGTAATTGTCCTGATAGACTTTCCACTATGGTATCTCAACCTTATAAGTTTAAGTGCAATACTAGATTGGCAACAAGGTCTAAAATAATATGAATAACACTTTTAGATTTCCCCACACTCTTTGAAATATCCCCAATTGAGAGTTTATCTTCATTACGTAGCTTCACTATCAGTTTTCTAAATATCAATGACGTCACAGATTTTTTCGCCATGTTTACCATGCAAGAGCCAGGAAAGAGCCGGTGTAAGTTCATAAAATACCAGATTTTATGTTACCCTAAAAAAATTTTCAATAATGCAAAATAATTAAATTTTACAGATTCATTTAATCATTGTGATGCTTTTGATCATCTATTTTTTTTTAATGTTATATAATTATTCTTATAACTTTATCAAGATAAGTTTTTTTAGCTTTATATTTTGGAATTATATAATTTACCTTTATATCCTTACTTTTCCTTGATAAAATGTTCTATTAAGCTTTAAAATAAAAAGTTATTTCATATTTAGACTTTTCCTTGACATTATTCTGTTCTTTATGCTTGCTACTGTATAAATAATAATTGGTCGTACCTAAGTATGCAGTGTGCATACAAAGTGCCTAATTAAAATGTATTTTGTGACTGTGCAATGTTCTTCCACTTTCTACATGGTATTTGATTTCAATGCTTTTTTATAATAAATGAGTTGCAATGCATGTCAGTCGTAAATAGATAGCAAATAACTTGTAATGCATATCTCTCGTAAATCATCCACAATCTAATATAATCCCCTGTGATGATGCAGAAACCTTTAATAAATTTTATTTTACATTTCTCGATGTAGTTCTCTGTTCAGTGCTCTGAATTTGATGAGACCAGCAATAAATACTACTTCACTTGCTCAAACAACAGAAGCTTCATAAAAATTAAGTTTTTCTTGCTTCAACAGCGAGAAAATAATCCCAAAAGGATTTTAAAATTAGTTACACTTACATCCTTATTCGCATAAGAGAGATGTAAATCACCTGAAATGGTTAGTTTTTATTTCATGAGTTTTCTGAAAGACACGAAACACCAAGCTTGGGAGATATAATTCAGAAACATGTTTGAGCTGATCTAGAAACTGATGTACTGATGGATTTGACATGTATGGAATGTTATGGCTCTTACTGCTGGGTTGGTTCTTTCACCTAAACATCCAAAACTTGTTGAATGGCTTTCGCCGCTGAAATAAATAGGCAAAGAGTAAAGGAAAGATACAGAGACACTAGAGGGACAGTTTGGACACTGATTTTATTTTTTTGGTTCTTACGACCTTTTGTTGGGGAAATTCCTTCCGGAACAGTTTGGCACATCTTTACCATCCAAAGTCCAACAGAGAAAGAGAGCAAGTTTATCTTTGGCACCAGGAGGCCTCTCTTTTTGCACATGCGTCAATTGTCTTTCCTGTCAGTCGACTCCTGGGAGATTTTTATGTTTATTTTATTTTGTACTTTTATTTTATTTTATTTTGTAGTTTTTATTTTATTTAGTGTGTTTTATTTTGCTTCATATTTTTATTTAATCCCGACACATGTTATTGGAAAAATGGAGGGCTTTAAATAAAGAACAATCCTTATTAAATCTCTGCAAAAATGATTGTTTTTTTTGTTTTGTTCTTGCTTTGCTTCTCCAATGCAGCTCACTTTTTATTCAGACACGAAGCAATTTTTTATGATGAAACTGTTATACAGCCTGGTATTTTAGTTCTTTTGTTTTACAATTTCTATGATGACATGTTTTTTTGTGGTTTCTCTAAAGTCACATGACCAAAAGAAATAATGATGTCCCCATTAACAAATGCATAAGATTTTTCATTGCAGCATTTTGAAAACTTATATACTATATTTCCTACCATATCAAGCAAAGTATTTTTTCTTAAAATCCACCAAAATTCATCTTGCATCTAACGCTCTGGTGTTATTAGTATGAGACGATCACCTAAATAACCTTGTTTGACAGACTAGTCCTCTGATAATCCTACAATGAAATATATATGGTTATAAATGAAAGTAATATTAAAATATAAAGAAAATGAGTGATATATAAGCATGGATGAATCAGAAAATTAGTATTCATTTTTTTTATAGATGTGTGTTTTATGGCAGGAAATATATATACATACAGTGGCAATTATGGAACATTGAAAGTGGGAGAGACAGGGGCCAAGATTATTCTGAGGAGGAGCGGGCAAAGTCAAGCAGAGCAACATCCAGGAATTTGGAACTTGAAGCCAATTATAAATTGGAGAAAATTATGGACCAATTCTTTCACTCAGCTATAAATCACTGACTGCCTATGTATCTACGTATCAAATTGGGGACATTAATTCTAATTAACATTTTCCTATTTCCCTCCCTATCAACATGTGTGTTTTTATTTTGTTTGTTTTTCTTTCAAACTGGTATTTGTATGTGTTCATAAATGAAAAAGAAAATGCAGAGGGAAAAGTACTGAAGATCAAATCTTATCAAAATCAGGGACTGATAAGTTTCATAAACTTTTGAAGCTCATAAACGTTGGGGAGGCCAACTGAGGGGTCTGCCAAAATTCTGGAGGGGCCTTAGCCCTTTCTGGCATCCCCATAGAATCGCCATTATATATATATATATACTAGCAGTATAGCCTGGCGTTTCTCGGGTGTAAGGAAAGCTTTAAAACTAATCCATGGTCCTGGAGCTCAGACTCTTTGGATGCTGACACGAAAGACTAAAAAGCAATAGTCATTTCCAGTTAAAGCGAAACCGTAGACTGAAAGAAAAATGAATGGATGTAAGTCAAATTTTGATTCCCTGGGATTGATATCAAATAAGTATTTTTCATCTTAAACTGAATTTTGAAGGCTAAATAAGTCCTTTGAGTAAATGGTATCATGGCTGAGACCAAGAACTACAATTATACCTACTTAGAGCCAAACCCAAAGCAAAAACTAAAATAAAAAGGCTGAAAAAAATACAGACATACAGACAGATAAACAGACACACACACAAACATCTTGCCTTTTATATATATATATTATCGATTTTCTGCACTATTGTAAGAACTGCACTCTTGAAACTTTTGTATATCGTTTCTTATGCCTTTGTCTATGAGTGTATCAAATTTGATTAAAATCGGACCACTCCTTCTATAACCTGATTTTTTCGATTATCGATTTCTGATATTTTCAGATGTAAGCAATGATGTAGTTGCAGAAATGACTGAGTTCTCCTGTTTGTGTGGCATAGTGTAGAGTTCTGTTTCCAGACATAGGGTCTTCCAGCAGCTACCCTCTTGACCCAGAGCAGCACTACCTCCTCAAAACATTTGATGTAGGCCTCTGTGTTGAGTCTGAGGTCCTGTGAGAAGATGGATGGAGGTATAATATCACCATCACTAGTGGTCACTTCAAACACTTTTGTACTTACCATTAGACTTATCCAACTCTTTCTGAATCCTCTGCATAGTCCTCAGATTGACACCCAAATACTTTGAAATGAAACTCCTATCTATCAACCATCACAGCCATCTCTCCTGCCACTCATAAGCATGGACCAAGCAAGTCTCCCCAAAAGCAATACACTCGGTTTTACCCTATCTTCCAACTTTAAGTGGAATAATTACATTGAATCAATAGCTAAATCCACTGCTAGGAAGGTTGGATCACTGTGTTGGGCCAGGAAGTTTTTTCCGCCTGAATCTATTTTGCACAGATACAAATCAACCATCTGACCGTGCATGGAATACTGTTGTCATATCTGGCCAGGCACCCCTACTGTTCGTCTCAGTGTTCTTGACAGGCTCCAAAAGAGAATCTGTAATGTGATTGGTTTCGACCTGGCAGTTCGACTCCAACCACTTTCTTTTCGGCAGGATGTGGCTTTCCTCTCTCTCTTCTATAAATATTTTCATGGCTTCTGCTCTTATGAACTTAGGTCACTGGTGCCCTCTCCACAAGAATTTACTTGGATGACCAGACTGGCAACAAGGTCTCACCCTTTTACAGTTAGATCAACCAAAAGCAGGCAACAACTCTATTCCATCAGCTTCTTTTCTCACACTTCTCGCCTGTATTTCTTCCTTCCATATACTTGCTTTCCTGACGGCTATAACCTCTAGGAATTTAAATGCAAAGTCAATTCCCATCTCTTATCCACTTATCCAGCCCTTTCTCCATCACCAGCGTATCTAGTTCTTTTCCTTTCTCTCTGCATTCGCAACTGTCTTCACTCCTGTGTTCACATTTTTCTCATGCTCTTTCACTCTCTGCAGCTGGTTTGTCTTTGTCTTCACTCTCCTCCTGCCTGTTACTTCAATTTTCTTACGTAAACCCCTGCACATCATTAGCATTAACACCTTGCTTGGGGTGAAATGATTAAAAAAAAAAAAAGAAATGTTTCTATTGAAGCTCCCATTATGAATACCAAGCAGTACAGCATGCTATTTCCAAATTTCTGGCAGTGTAAATTACATCATGGTGCTATTTTCTCCATAGATGGTACCTAACTGACAATATCAAGAACAAACTATGCACATGTACAAAATGAAGAATATAAAATAGCAAGAATTTACCAATAACATTCTGTATATATTGATGGAGGTCAATATTGTGTGGCAACAGTCTGTTTCATGTTTGAACATAATCTTCAGATGGCCTGAGAATAGTATTCAAGCATAAAGTAAACTGTTGTCACTCAGTGTTGACTTTGGTCTCTACATATGCTCTCTCTCTCTATTGAGCACTTTCACACATAAATACCATAAAATTTTTGCACATAAATATCATAAAACTATATTTTTTATAAAGTAGACTACACACACATGCATTAATTGAAACATTATTACAGTGTATACTTGTGTTTTAAATAGATGGTTCATTTTTACTTTCTTTTTAAATTTAAATGGGGAGCCTATTTCAAATATGGGTATCCAGTAAACAACTTTTGAAGTAATAAAAATGATGAATTAAAAATATAGTATTTAAAAATGGTTTTGTCTATATTGCAGATACAAAACAGCAAATATTGACTTTTTATAAAAATAATATTTTAGTGAGGAAGTGTGCTTTCATTAAATGAGAAAATAAAGCCTTGCTAAAATGTGGTGTTTTTTGTAGCTGAGTGGTAAAAGCCTGCTAGATCAAATGGTGGTTTCTTGTACAAAGGTGGATACAGTTTCATCCCTGCTTGAGAGCACATTTTCTTTGAGATTTAAGTAATACTGTGTTAAGTAAGAATAAAAATGTGGCATCTGTTTCAGATCCATTGTAATAACACTTGAAGTGATAAAAATATTGGATTAAATATAAATCCATCAATTCTTTTTAATCTATATATATATATATAATTAATTAAATTTGTTTTTTTAAGTTACATTGTGACATAAATTTCTGTTTCAAGATTTCTATCTCATCAGCAGGCAATGTTAAATCATTGTTGCAAAAATGATTTTTATTTAAATGAAAATCATTTTCACAACAATGATCTAACATTGCCTGATGAAGAGATAGAAATCTCAAAACAAAAATTTCCGTGTCACAATATAACTTTAATTAAAAATCAAATTGAATTAATTATATTATGCTCTACAATATTTATATAAAAAATAAATGCTGCAGAACTCAGAATTGTAAAAGAGTTGGTTCTTTTCACCTGGATTTATATATATATATATATATATATATATTTGTGTATTTAGGCAGCAAATTTTATTTTTGACATGTCAGATTAAATAAATTGCAAACATTGTGTCTGCTTATTTTTAATAAAATCCGTTCATACTCACGGATAATCTTTTGAGTATTTGAATTGAAAAATGTAAGAAATGAGCTGTAATTTTGACAGATGATTTAATTATTCATTTCTCAATGCTTTCAAGTACCTTCAATCTCCTCCAGAAATCATTTTCAAGAGTGTGAGTTGTGGTAACAAAAAATGATTGCCAAACTCTGTTGCTAAATATTATTGTAAATTTTCTTCTTGCTTCAAATATACCGGCTGACAATTTTTTTAGCGTTTATTAGAACGTGAAAATTATCCAAAATGGAATTTTTTTATGTTGTAATGTCATAGTCATGCACATGTTAAAGCATGAAAAAACTGTACTTTTTACAAACATTTTAGAACATTACTACAGTATTCATAGCTGATTCTATTAATTGACAGCTTAAGTTTTTTAATCAAGAAAAGAATCTGTAGTTTGCCTCAAAAATCTGTGGTTTGCTTTTGTTGTTTTCTTGGCGTAGGAAAGTTGTCTTATCGATCATTATTTTTTTATATTGTGAGTACAGACAGGAATGTTGTAGAGGTCTAGAAATGGACAAATGATCAGACATGTGTCATGTAAGATGTCTTGTTAATGTAGTTGTTGAAAATCCAACATATATATTTGGTCTTTTTATTTTTTTTTTGTTGGAGATACATTTTCCCAAGGGACATTTGAATTGATATATGATGATGGTTTTATGTAACACATCAGTGAGTGGGGAGAAGTTATTATAGTTAATTAAATTAGTAATATTGTATTTGTTATAATATATTATTAACTTTAATTTTTTTATTAGGATCAACGGTAGATATATTAGCGTGAATAAGATTTTTTATGATTTTTTTCATCCTTTTTTTAGCTATCATGAATCAGGTTGCTATAGAAGAGTTTGATATGTTTAGGCTCTTTTGTGGAAGGACCATATTCTGTTGGATGTTTGTTGTGGTTTTTGAAATATTGTCTTATTTCTTCATTTACAATGGGGTTTGTTTTAATTAGAGTCTACTTAATAATTTTTAGTTCAGAGTAAAATATCTTTTTTGTGGAGGAATTGATTTGCGCTTGGTTAATTAAATTGTGTATCAGTGCTGTTTTGTAGTAGTTAGTGCATTCACTCTTATATTTGAGAGTGCAAGAGTTTTTGCTGGTTGTTTTTTTATATGGGGAGGTTGTGTATGTGTTATTGTTTGTGTCTATAAAAATCAACAATTAACAATCAACAATTAACAATCAACAATCAACAATCAACAATTACAAAATAGCACTATATTGTTTATTGCTGCATATTCCCTCTGCAATTTTCACTGTTTTAATAAAATGTAAACAGGAAACTGGATTTATAAGTTTCATTTTTTCTTAAGAATTGACGAAACACAAAACGATAGCTAAAGGTAATTATACATTATTTTATGTCTAAGATTCTTATTTTAATTCTTCAACAGTGAGGGGACACCTAGCTAACTATTATTATTGTATTCATTTAAATTTTCTTGTTCTTATTTCAGACATTTTTATGAATTTATAAATACAGAAAGAATTTTAGTTTACATGGTTTTATAATTTTGCTGATATTCATTTATTTTTGTAAACAAACAATCTAATAAAATAAATAATGTCATTTCGACCATTGCACACTCTGGCCTTCTTCAGATGATTGGAATTTCGAATTGAACTCCTTATTTTGAACACTGGAGTATATTGTTCTCTATCCATGAGCCACTCCCAGATGTCTTAGTTATGTGCCTTTAAGTTTGAGATATAAGTTATTTGTTCACCACTGCTGGAACCAGGTATAGAACTAACAACTCTTTGCATCATGTCACTGTAACTGTCCAACACTTTTATCCACTGGGCTATGTGTTCTTAATTCAAAAATCCAATCACCTTAAAAAAGGTTGGAGCATACAATGGTTGAAAAGTTGTTAATATGAAATTTGGCAATGAAAATGAAGACAACAGTCTAAACAATGTAAATAATATAGATATTGCCTGATCTCAGAAGTATAGACAAAAAATAAATAATGTTTTGTTCTTTTGAGAAAAAGAAATGTATAAATCCAGTGTCATATGTTTGGATTTTATTAAAATTCTAAAGATAGTTTTTTTTTAAAACAATAAAAATTGCTGACGGTTTATGACAATCATAGTAGTGTCAAGAGAAAAAAAGATGCTTTTGACACAATGCTTTTTTTTTCTAGGTATGTTTCTATTTTGTGCAATAAAGTTCACCCTGTACAAGGCCTGGGGGACACTTGTAGTAGAAGGTAACATGAAGAGGAAATTTACATGGATAGGTAGAAGAGATAATGGTTAACCAATGATTTAAACAGGCTAAGAATGTAGTGACCAGGGAATCATCTTCTTGGAAGTTGGTTCCACAAAGTAGTGGTTTGCAGGAAGAAGCCATTCAAATGAAATTTAAATCTCATTCATAGGATAATGAGGGAATGTGGATGGTTTGCTACAATGTGAGTGACATTGCAGATCCTAGCCGTGAAGGTCAGATCTGTTAAAACTAAGGAATATAGTTAATATAAGCACTTTCCATAGAAGTAGTGATAGTCCCGCCACATTCTACCTGTGAGATAGATTTGGAGGATGGAAAATAATTTGTCACACAAAAGGACAAAAAATGATTTTGGGACATTCTTGAGACTAGAAAGTGAAGATTGGACAGCTCCAGCCCAACTATGACAACAGTACTCCATTCTCAGCCTGATCTAGTTCTTTTAAATGTAGAGGATAGTATTAGCGTGTGGAGTCTGGGCTAAGTTAAAGACTGGAAAGTGAGGATTGGACAGCTCCTTCCCAACTATGACAACATTACTCCATTCTGGGCCTGATCTAGTTCTTTTAAATGTAGAGGATAGCATTAGCATGTGGAATCTGGGCTAAGTTAAAGACTGGAAAGTGAGGATTGGACAGCTCCTTCCCAACTATGACAACATTACTCCATTCTGGGCCTGATCTAGTTCTTTTAAATGTAGAGGATAGCATTAGCATGTGGAGTCTGGGCTAAGTTAAAGACTGGAAAGTGAGGATTGGACAGCTCCTTCCCAACTATGACAACATTACTCCATTCTGGGCCTGATCTAGTTCTTTTAAATGTAGAGGATAGCATTAGCATGTGGAATCTGGGCTAAGTTAAAGACTGGAAAGTGAGGATTGAACAGCTCCTTCCCAACTATGACAACATTACTCCATTCTGGGCCTGATCTAGTTCTTTTAAATGTAGAGGATAGCATTAGCATGTGGAATCTGGGCTAAGTTAAAGACTGGAAAGTGAGGATTGGACAGCTCCTTCCCAACTATGACAACATTACTCCATTCTGGGCCTGATCTAGTTCTTTTAAATGTAGAGGATAGCATTAGCATGTGGAATCTGGGCTAAGTTAAAGACTGGAAAGTGAGGATTGGACAGCTCCTTCCCAACTATGACAACGTTACTCCATTCTGGGCCTGATCTAGTTCTTTTAAATGTAGAGGATAGCATTAGCATGTGGAGTCTGGGCTAAGTTAAAGACTGGAAAGTGAGGATTGGACAGCTCCTTCCCAACTATGACAACATTACTCCATTCTGGGCCTGATCTAGTTCTTTTAAATGTAGAGGATAGTATTAGCGTGTGGAATCTGGGCTAAGTTAAAGACTGGAAAGTGAGGATTGGACAGCTCCTTCCCAACTATGACAACATTACTCCATTCTGGGCCTGATCTAGTTCTTTTAAATGTAGAGGATAGCATTAGCATGTGGAATCTGGGCTAAGTTAAAGACTGGAAAGTGAGGATTGGACAGCTCCTTCCCAACTATGACAACATTACTCCATTCTGGGCCTGATCTAGTTCTTTTAAATGTAGAGGATAGCCCAGATTCCACATGCTAATGCTAAGTTAAAGACTGGAAAGTGAGGATTGGACAGCTCCTTCCCAACTATGACAACATTACTCCATTCTGGGCCTGATCTAGTTCTTTTAAATGTAGAGGATAGTATTAGCGTGTGGAGTCTGGGCTAAGTTAAAGACTGGAAAGTGAGGATTGGACAGCTCCTTCCCAACTATGACAACATTACTCCATTCTGGGCCTGATCTAGTTCTTTTAAATGTAGAGGATAGTATTAGCATGTGGAATCTGGGCTAAGTTAAAGACTGGAAAGTGAGGATTGGACAGCTCCTTCCCAACTATGACAACATTACTCCATTTTGGGCCTGATCTAGTTCTTTTAAATGTAGAGGATAGCATTAGCATGTGGAATCTGCTGGTTAAAGACTGGAAAAAGTGAGGATTGGACAGCTCCTTCCCAACTATGACAACATTACTCCATTCTGGCCTGATTCAGTTCTTTTAAATGTAGAGGATAGTGTCAGCGTGTGGAGTCTGGGCTAAGTTAAAGACTGGAAAGTGAGGGATTGGACAGCTCCTTCCCAACTATGACAACATTACTCCATTCTGGGCCTGATCTATTTCTTTTAAATGTAGAGGATAGTATTAGCGTGTGGAGTCTGGGCTAAGTTAAAGACTGGAAAGTGAGGATTGGACAGCTCCAGCCCAACTATGACAACAGTACTCCATTCTCAGCCTGATTCATTTCTTTTAAATGTAGAGATAGTATTAGCCTGTGAGTCTGGGCTACAAAGACTGAAAGTGAGGATTGGACAGCTCCTTCCCAACTATGACAACATTACCTGGCCCTGGGCCTGATCTAGTTCTTTTAAATGTAGAGGATAGTATTAGCATGTGGAATCTGGGCTAAGTTAAAGACTGGAAAGTGAGGATTGGACAGCTCCTTCCCAACTATGACAACATTACTCCATTCTGGGCCTGATCTAGTTCTTTTAAATGTAGAGGATAGCATTAGCGTGTGGAGTCTGGGCTGGTTAAAGACTGGAAAGTGAGGATTGACAGCTCTCTCAACTATGACAACATTACCCCATTCTGGGCCTGATCTAGCTCTTTAAATGTAGATAGTATTAGCATGTGAATCTGGCCAAGTTAAAGACTGGAAAGTGTGAGGATTGGACAGCCTTCCCCAACTATGACAACATTACTCCATTCTGGGCCTGATCTAGTTCTTTAAATGTAGAGGATAGTATTAGCATGTGGAATCTGGGCTGGTTAAAGACTGAAAGTGAGGATTGGACAGCTCCTTCCCAACTATGACAACATTACTCCATTCTGGGCCTGATCTAGCTCTTTTAAATGTAGAGGATAGCATTAGCGTGTGGAATCTGGGCTACAAAGACTGGAAAGAGGATTGGACAGCTCCTTCCCAACTATGACAACATTACTCCATTCTGGGCCTGATCTAGTTCTTTTAAATGTAGAGGATAGCATTAGCATGTGGAGTTCAAGCTAAGTTAAAGTCTGGAAAGTGAGGATTGGACAGCTCCTTCCCAACTATGACAACATTACTCCATTCTGGGCCTGATCTAGTTCTTTTAAATGTAGAGGATAGCATTGGGGCATGTGGAATCTGGGCTAAGTTAAAGTCTGAAAGTGAGGATTGGACAGCTCCTTCCC
Source organism: Ascarosepion bandense (assembly GCA_037127315.1). Taxonomy (NCBI): domain Eukaryota; kingdom Metazoa; phylum Mollusca; class Cephalopoda; order Sepiida; family Sepiidae; genus Ascarosepion; species Ascarosepion bandense. The sequence goes on from JBBBDQ010001125.1 coordinate 1,252,668, forward strand.
AACTATGACAACATTACTCCATTCTGGGCCTGATCTAGTTCTTTTAAATGAGTATGGGGTATTACGTGTGGAATCTGGGCTAAGTTAAAGACTGAAAGAGGATTGGACAGCTCCTTCCCAACTATGACAACATTACTCCATTCTGGGCCTGATCTAGCTCTTTTAAAATGTAGAGGATAGCATTAGCGTGTGGAATCTGGGCTAAGCAAGTCTGGAAAGGAGGATTGGACAGCTCCTTCCCCAACTATGACAACATTACTCCATTCTGGGCCTGATCTAGTTCTTTTAAATGTAGAGGATAGTATTAGCGTGGTGGAGTCTGGGCTAAGTTAAAGACTGGAAAGTGAGGATTGACAGTTCTTCCCAACTATAACATTACTCCATTCTGGGCCTGATCTAGTTCTTTTAAATGGGGATAGCATTTGCATGTGGAATCTGGGCTAAGTTAAAGACTGAAGGTAGGGATTGGACAGCTCCTTCCCAACTATGACAACAACCCTCCATTCTGGGCCTGATCTAGGAATGCATTTTTTAAAATGTAGAGGATAGTGATAGCATGCAACAGAATCACAGAGAAGTAAGTTAAAGACTGGAAAGTGAGTTGGATGACGCTCATTACCTTTATGACAACATTACTCCATTCTGGGCCTGATCTAGTTCTTTTAAATGTAGAGATAGCATTAGCATGTGGAATCTGGGCCTAAGTTAAAGGAACTGAGAAAGTGAGGATTGGACAGCTCCTTCCCAACTATGGTGACAACATTCCCTCCATTCTGGGCCCTGATGTCTAGTTCTTTTAAATGTAAGGATAGCATTAGCATGTGGAATCTGGGGCTAAGTTAAAGTCTGGAAAGTAAGGATTGGACAGCTCCTTCAACTGTGTGTTGCTCCATTCTGGGCCTGATCTAGTTTACGCACTGGTAGAGGATAGTATTAGCGTGTGGAGTCTGGGCTAAAGTTAAAGACTAGAAAGTAGGGGATTGGACAGCTCTTCCAACTATGACAACATTACTCCATTCTAGGCCTGATCTATTTTCTTTTAAATGTAGAGGATAGTATTAGCGTGTTGTGGAGTCTGGGCTAAGTTAAGAATGGAAAGTGAGGACTTAGATGGCTCCGGCTGGCTTCGACACATGATACTCCATTCTCAGCCTGATCTAACTACTTTTAAATGTAGAGATGATGTATTAGCGTGTAGATCAAGACTCTAGTTAAAAGACTGGAAAGTGAGGATTGGACAGCTCCTTCCCAGCTGTGACAACAATGTCCATTCCAGGCCTGATCTGGTTCTTTTCAAATGAAGATGATAGTGGCATGTGGAATCTGGGCTAAGTTAAAGACTGGAGAAATGAGATTGGACAGCTCTTCCAGCTTATGACAACATTAACAAAGCTACAGGCCTGATCTGGTTCTTTTCCAATGTAGAGGATAGCATTAGCGTGTGGGGTCTGGGCTAAGTTAAAGACTGGAAAGTGAGGATTGGACAGCTCATCCCCAGCTACAAACAACATTGCCCAGGCTACCTGGGCCTGATCTGGTTCTTTTAAATATGAGGATAAGTGACAACGTGTGGAATCTGGGCTAGGGTTAAAGACTGGAAAGTGAGGATTGGACAGCTCCTTCCCAACTATTGACAACATTACTCCATTCTGGACCTGATCTGGTTCTTAAATATGAGGGATAGTGATGGTGATGACAGGTCTGACGCTAAGTTAAAGACTGGAAAGTGAGGATTGGACAGCTCATTCCCAACTATGACCATGTGATACTCCATTCCTGAGCCTGATCTGGTTCTTTTAAATGTAGAGATTATTGTAGTAGCGTGTGGAGTCTGGGCTAAGTTAAAGACTGGAAAGTGAGGATTGGACAGCAGCTCTTCCCCAACTATGACAACATGCTCATTCTCAGGCCTGATCTGTGTTCTTTTAAATGTGAAGAGGATAGCATTAGCATGTGAGGTCAGGGCTAAGATTAAAGTCTAAGAAGTGAGGATTGGGGCAGCTCCTTCCCAACTGCCTTCAACATTACTCCCATTCTGGGCCTGATCTAGTTCTTTTAAATGTAGAGGATAGTATTAGCGTGTGGAATCTGGGCTAGAGATTAAAGACTGGAAAGTGAGAAGTTGGACAGCTCCTTCCCAACTCTTAGGCAAACACTCCATTCTGGAGCCTGATCTAGTTCTTTTAAATGTAGAGATGACATTAGCATGTGGAATCTGGGCTAAGTTAAAGACTGAAGAAAGTAGGGATTGGACAGCTCCTTCCCAACTATGACAACATTACTCCATTTCTGGGCCTGATCTAGTTCTTTTAAATATGAAGGATAGCCCAGATTCCACATGCTAATGCTAAGTTAAAGACTGGAAAGTGAGGATTGGACAGCTCCTTCCCAACTATGACAATATTACTCCATTCTGGGCCTGATCTAGTTCTTTTAAATGTAGAGGATAGTATTAGCGTGTGGAGTCTGGGCTAAGTTAAAGACTGGAAAGTGAGGATTGGACAGCTCCTTCCCAACTATGACAACATTACTCCATTCTGGGCCTGATCTAGTTCTTTTAAATGTAGAGGATAGTATTAGCATGTGGAATCTGGGCTAAGTTAAAGACTGGAAAGTGAGGATTGGACAGCTCCTTCCCAACTATGACAACATTACTCCATTTTGGGCCTGATCTAGTTCACGCAAATGTGAGATAGCATTAGCATGTGGAATCTGGGCTAAGTTAAAGACTGGAAAGTGAGTTCGGGCAGCTCCTTCCCAACTATGACACAAGCATTACTCCATTCTGGGCCTGATCTGAGTTCTTTTAAATATGAGATAGTATTAGCGTGTGGAGTCTGGGCTGCGTTCGAAAACTGGAAAGTGAGGATTGGACAGCTCCTTCCCAACTACTTGTGTACTCCATTCTGGGCTGATCGGCTTTCTTTTAAATACAGAGGATAGTATTAGCGTGTGGAGTCTGGGGCTAAAGTTAAAGACTGGAAAGTGAGGATTGGACAGCTCCCAGCCCAGCTACCCAAACAGCAAATGCACTCATTCTCAGCTGATCTGTTCTTTTAAATGTGAAGGATAGTATTAGCCTGCTTGGAGTCTGGGCTAAGTTAAAGACTGGAAAGTGATTGGACAGCTCTGTTCCACAACTATGACAACATTACTCCATTCTGGGCCTGATCTGGTTCTTTAAATGAGGGATAGTATTAGCATGTGGAATCTTGGGCTAAGTTAAAAGACTGGAAAGTGAGGATTGGACAGCTCATTTATTCCTGGTGACAACATTTGTCATTCTGGGCCTGATCAGTTCTTTTAAATGTAGAGAGATGGCAGTGGCGTGTGGAGTCTGGGCTAAGTTAAAGACTGGAAAGTGAGGATTCAGACAGCTCCTTCCCAACTATGACAACATTGCCATTCTGAGCCTGATCTAGTTCTTTTAAATGTAGAGGATAGTGATAGCATGTGGCAGAGATCTGGGTAAGTTAAAGACTGGAAAGTGAGGATTGGACAGCTCATGCAACTATGACAACATTACTCCATTCTGGGCCTGATCAGTTCTTTCTGATGCTGAGATAGCATTAGCATGTAGAATCTGGGCTAAGATTAAAGACTGGAAAGTGAGGATTGGACAGCTCCTTCCCAACTATGACAACATTACTCCATTCTGGGCCTGATCTAGCTCTTTTAAGTGCCAAGAGATAGCATTAGCGTGGAATCTGGGCTAAGTTAAAATTTGGAAAGTGAGGATTGGACAGCTCCTTCCCAACTATGACAACATTACTCCATTCTGGAGCTGATCTAGTTCTTTTAAATGTAGAGGATAGCATTAGCATGCAAGTCTAGGGCTAAATTAAAGTCTGGAAAGTGAGAGTTGGACAGCTCCTTCCCAGCTAACAACAGGCTATCCATTCTGGGCCTGATCTAGTTCTTTTAAATGTAGAGGATAGCATTAGCATGTGGAATCTGGGCTAAATTAAAGTCTGGAAAGTGGGGATTGAACGACTCCTTCCCAACTACCCAAGCAACATTTATGCATTTCTGAGCCTGATCTAATTCTTTTAAATGTGAGATAGTATTAGCGTGTGGAATCTGGTGAATTAAAAGACTGGAAAGTGAGATTGGACAGCTCCTTCCCAACCTTGACAACATTACTCCATTCTAGGCCTGGTCTCTAGCTCTTTTAAATGTGAGGGAATGGCATTAGCGTGTGGAATCTGGGCTGATTAGGAAAGTCTGGAAAGTGAGGATTGGACAGCTCCTTCTGTATGACATTATAAATTCTGGGCCACAGTCTAGTTCTTTTAAATGTAAGGATAGTATTGGCGATGACAGAGTCTGGGCTAAGTTAAAAGACTGGAAAGTGAGATTGAACTGACTCCTTCCCAACTATAACATTACTCCATTCTGGGCCTGATCTAGTTCTTTTAAATGTAGAGGATAGCATTTGCATGTGGAATCTGGGCTAAGTTAAAGACTGGAAAGTGAGGATTGGACAGCTCCTTCCCAACTATGACAACATTACTCCATTCTGGGCCTGATCTAGTTATTTTAAATGTAGAGGATAGTATTAGCATGTGGAATCTGGGCTAAGTTAAAGACTGGAAAGTGAGGATTGGACAGCTCCTTCCCAACTATGACAACATTACTCCATTCTGGGCCTGATCTAGTTCTTTTAAATGTAGAGGATAGCATTAGCATGTGGAATCTGGGCTAAGTTAAAGACTGGAAAGTGAGGATTGGACAGCTCCTTCCCAACTATGACAACATTACTCCATTCTGGGCCTGATCTAGTTCTTTTAAATGTAGAGGATAGCATTAGCATGTGGAATCTGGGCTAAGTTAAAGTCTGGAAAGTGAGGATTGGACAGCTCCTTCCCAACTATGACAACATTACTCCATTCTGGGCCTGATCTAGTTCTTTTAAATGTAGAGGATAGCATTAGCATGTGGAGTCTGGGCTAAGTTAAAGTCTGGAAAGTGAGGATTGGACAGCTCCTTCCCAACTATGACAACATTACTCCATTCTGGGCCTGATCTAGTTCTTTTAAATGTAGAGGATAGTATTAGCATGTGGAATCTTGCCTAAGTTAAAGTCTGGAAAGTGAGGATTGGACAGCTCCTTCCCAACTATGACAACATTACTCCATTCTGGGCCTGATCTAGTTCTTTTAAATGTAGAGGATAGTATTAGCGTGTGGAATCTGGGCTAAGTTAAAGACTGGAAAGTGAGGATTGGACAGCTCCTTCCCAACTATGACAACATTACTCCATTCTGGGCCTAATCTAGTTCTTTTAAATGTAGAGGATAGCATTAGCATGTGGAGTCTGGGCTAAGTTGAAGACTGGAAAGTGAGGATTGGACAGCTCCTTCCCAACTATGACAACATTACTCCATTCTGGGCCTGATCTAGTTCTTTTAAATGTAGAGGATAGTATTAGCGTGTGGAATCTGGGCTAAGTTAAAGACTGGAAAGTGAGGATTGGACAGCTCCTTCCCAACTATGACAACATTACTCCATTCTGGGCCTGATCTAGTTCTTTTAAATGTAGAGGATAGCATTAGCATGTGGAATCTGGGCTAAGTTGAAGACTGGAAAGTGAGGATTGGACAGCTCCTTCCCAACTATGACAACATTACTCCATTCTGGGCCTGATCTAGTTCTTTTAAATGTAGAGGATAGCATTAGCATGTGGAATCTGGGCTAAGTTAAAGACTGGAAAGTGAGGATTGGACAGCTCCTTCCCAACTATGACAACATTACTCCATTCTGGGCCTGATCTAGTTCTTTTAAATGTAGAGGATAGTATTAGCATGTGGAATCTGGGCTAAGTTAAAGACTGGAAAGTGAGGATTGGACAGCTCCTTCCCAACTATGACAACATTACTCCATTCTGGGCCTGATCTAGTTCTTTTAAATGTAGAAGATAGTATTAGCGTGTGGAGTCTGGGCTAAGTTAAAGACTGGAAAGTGAGGATTGGACAGCTCCTTCCCAACTATGACAACATTACTCCATTCTGGGCCTGATCTAGTTCTTTTAAATGTAGAGGATAGCATTAGCATGTGGAATCTGGGCTAAGTTAAAGTCTGGAAAGTGAGGATTGGACAGCTACTGCCCAAATATGACAACGGTACATTTTTTACCTGATCTGGTTCTTGTAAGGGTAGATGTTCGTCAAATTTTGCCCAAAACTATAACCCTATATGTAAATTTGACAATATTTATGCATAGAAAGCTTGATATAATTTGACACTACTGGTAGGAGCACTTGTTTTGTTAGCTATTAATTACAATTTTGACATTTTATAATTTTTAAATATTTCTGAAACAGAAGCCTTACTGATAAATGGTGCTTGAAGGTGAAAAATGTAAAGAATCTTTTTTAAAAACTATTGTCAAAATGTAACATGTAGAAATCACACATTTTTCCCTTGAATATAAAATTAATTTTGTATATTTTTAAAATATGAAATTCTGCAAATATTTATCTATATTTCTGAGATGAGGTTTTGTAATATTTACATTATTCACATTGTTGTCCTCATCTTTGTTGCCAAATTCACAGTATTTCGGCCGTTATATGCTCAGACCTTCTTCAAGTGATTGGAATTTTGAACTGACCCCTTTATTTTGTTCACTTGGGTAGATTGTTCTCATTTCATGAGTCATTCCACTTCTAGATGTCTCAGTTATCTCCCTTTAACTCAACTCCCTAGGTTTTTTGTTCACCACTGCTGTAACCAGGTATTGAACTCATTTGTGTCAACCAATACTTTTATCCACTGGGCCATGGAAATGGAGATATCTGAGACATCCAGAAGTGTCATGACTCATGGAAAAAGTGACGAAATAAAGGGTTGAGTTCAAAAATCCAATCACCTGAAGAAGATCAAAACATGAATATAGTAACAGTCTAAACCGTGTAAATTCTGTAAATGTACTCAATTTTTTAACTTATTTTATTTATGATTCTTGAGACAGATTGTCAAGTCTTGGTAATTTTCTTCTTTTTTTTTTTTAACAATTGAAAGTTTCCAATATTTACACTCAAGTTATTGTCCTCGCCTTTGTTGTTATTGCAATGTTTCAGCCATTCTGCTCTCATGCCTTTATCAGATGTACATCAATGTGGGTAACTTACAGGGAATGCCAAACTGAACCCTCTTATTCACTCTACTGGGGTGGATTATTCTTGTTCCACTGTTTAGATACATCTGGTCACGTTCTTATTCATAAAACTGTTCAGAATAAGAACTAACCAATATATCCCTAGACATGGGAAGTGGAATAAGAACAGTTTAACCCCTGAGATGAAATAAAAAGTTTCAGTTCAGAATTCCCTGTAGGTTGCCTAAAGTGATATATACCTGATTGTTATGTTGCCAAGTATAAATGAATAACTCAACAACAGAATCAGAATATAAGTTGTATTCCGCGGAAAGACGGTTAGTCGGTACAGAAGTGATTAGTAATATTTACAATAGAAAAGATACAATAGTCCAATCCGTCCTAAGACGTGTGTATACGTGATTACTTCTGGTACGCCACCGGAAGTGTGTCTAACTCTCCGCACTGACTCTCAAGTGACTCTGTACAAACCCGTACGACTCTCCCTGTAGAGAATCCACCATTGCTATATATAGCAATGGGAACAGTCCATTATGTAGTCAAATAGGGGCGGCGCCCTAACACTGATGAAGGTCAGAGGGCACAATGGATGAAACATTTATGATAACAAAAAGGAAGATGAAAACAATAGTCCGAATGTAAATAATGATAATTCTGCATTATGAAAATTCAGACAGAAATTAAAGTTTCCAAGATATTAAATAAAGAAACTTAGACCCACTTGGCACTGAGATTGATTTAATTGAATGAAAAGGATTAAACTGTCTTCATGTTAACTCAGTCAGTTCAGTGCCATACAGGATACAGGCTTGGGTGATCATGTCTCTTTCAATTCATGACTGACTAGGCAGAAAAGAAGTTTTTCCCACAGTAGTTTGCCATTTTTTTTCTGCGGTAGACTAGTTGCCAACCAAATCTATAGAACTCAATCATACCTTTCCCAACGGTATTTGCAGGCAAATGCATGTAACAAATTCGCCTAGAATTTAAACTCGGCTTCACCAATCTCCCTTTCTGATCTGATATCCATTGCACCACAAACCTAGCAAAAAAGAAGGATTTTACAAAGTATTTTTAAAAATAATTGAAGGAAATTGATTTTATCAGTTTTCTTGATTTGTTCTGTTGTCCTTGGGGAGCAACTATTATTTCCAATTTGCATATGCTTAGAAAGTATGAAAAATGGCTAATGTTTCCTTCAGAATTTGCTTTAGTGACAGGATAATGATAGTTGTAAAATTTACCTATCTCCATTGAGAAAACTAGTAAGTGAACATTGTCGCTCACATAAAGTAAAAACAAATTTTACATATGATTCAAAAGTAACGTTTATTTATTCTAGGATTATCCAAGAAAGTCTACAAAAAATGTTGAAGTCAATAACAACTTTGCCTGCACTTTGATAGCTAAAAGTAGAACCAAACTGTTAAGCTTATGTTCACCATATTTATACTGCCATCTATGTTGCCAGAATGTTCGAAAAATTCTTGAAACTTTCAGAAATGTTTTCAGAAAATCAGTCCTATCCTATAGTGGGTGATCCGTTCTAGTGAAGTGTAGTTGTGTGTTAAAACATATTAACTGAATTTGACCTTGTTAGTAGATAGGGGGTATAAAACAAGAAAATCAAATTGTGTATAGAAACAACATATATATATATATATATATATATATATATATATATATATATATATATATATATCAAGGTTTTTTCAAATAAGAGTTATGTCTTTTGGTTGGTACAAAGGTTGTTAAAATGTTCATAGCAGTAAATGCCGAAAAGAGTTTGTGCATATGTATGTGTGACCGTTTGTCTGTTAGGAATGTCTTTGATGTCTCCGTTCTGTCCATCTGGTAAGTGGCTCAGGGAACAGTGAAAAAGAAGATGAGAGAGAAAGGAGAGGCAAGCATGATGTGATTGCTTGATGTGGTCAAGGGACATGCTAATTATGCTCTCTCAACTGGCATGCTTCCTGTGTCGGCTTTTTGTTTCATCTTTGGGGGTCCAAACAAGTCATTTGGGAATTCCCACCCAGATTTAATTCTGGGCTTTCCATTGGACAATAAACAAAATTCACATCAGCTTGCGAAAAAGAATTTGATATTTATTTAATTTTGGTTTTCTGCCAGAACATCTGCATGGAGCCATATGTGCAAAGACCAATTTTGGTCATTTGCTTTCTGAATCACTGAGGGCAATCATCCGGTCCCTGGTATCACCACAGTCCTGAATCTGTTTGGAATCTAATAGAAAATAAGTTAGTCTCAAAGCATTAATGTCCAGGTCACAAAAGTAAAGTTAGAAGGGAATAACAGACATTTTCTTTGCTTTCTAGACAGAAGTAATTAGAAAATAACACTTACCAACCAGTGACAAAAAAAAAAACCTCAAAATTTTGTTACACAGTATTATTCAATTGTGTTTTTCATGAGAAAATTTATTTTGTTGAATGTTTCAGTCCTTGGAACTATAAATAAATAAAATAAAATTAAATTGAATCTGTCCCTGAGAGATGATAGCCATAGTATTCTTTACTTAAGGCCATATCATAGTGCATCTCTTGTTCAGAACTCAAGGCCAACCTCAAATGAATTGAATGTCCTTGAGAGATGATAATCATAGCATTCTTTACTAAAGGCCATGTCATAGTGTGTCTCTCATTCAGAACTCGAGGCGTACCTCAAATATTGTTGTTTCACTGGCAGCAAAGATTTTAACTTTCACTTTGAATTTGCTGTAGTGAGCTTAAGAAATTCAAGGCAATTCTTGGAATAACTTTAACTTATTTATTTAAAGTAAGTATAAAATTTGCTTTCTTTCATTTAGACTAGATTTTTATTCATAAAGGCAAACAGACTGGTGATCAATTTTATTTATTTTTGTATTTCTAACAAATTAAAAAAATTGCCTTAATGATATAATCTAAGAAACTTGTTTTTGTTACTTGGAAGACAATTTAACATTTTTCACTATGAAATATTTATTCAGCAATGCAAACAGACAAACGACCAAATGTATTTTTGCAAAATCTGTATGAAAAAAGTATGTTTTTTTTTATGGTGAAAAATAAGGTTTAAATTTCACTTAATTCAAAATTAAAGTTTCATTTTTGTTTTAGTTATGTGCTTTTAGTAAATGAAGACATTTCTTTACAGAAACATTTGTGTAAAATGATACAAAGATGTATACATGACTGGCCATAATTATTTGGCCATCCCAGTGTTTTAAAAAAAATGATGTATTTTATACTATTTTTTAGTATTTATTGCCAAATGAATAATTGTAAATGAAAATAGAATGATTCTTTTGTGAATACTGCACAATGACACATGCATCAAATGAATTTATAAATATTTAATAATTACCTATATTGCAGTTTCATCAATGGAAGAATGAAGAAAATTTACGGTGATTGGGACGAGTTTATCTTTGCTTCCTTGCCTTGTAAAATTTTGCAAAGTAATAATAACAAAAAACATTCTATTTTCAGTTAGAATTATCCACTTAAAAATAGTACGAAATACATCATTTTTTTTTTAAAAACTGGGATCACCTAATAATTATGGCCGGTAGTGTATGTACGCACACAAATGTTCCTGTTTAGAAATGTTAAAATTTACTAAAAATACACTTAAGTAAAATAAAATGACAAATTCCATTACTTAAAATCATATGTATCCTTTAATCACTAATTGGTGCTTTTTTTTTTTACCTTCGATAACAATTTTTATAAATAAAAAATTGGTTCACTGGTGAGGTCTCTTAGTGACATTTTGGCTTGTCTTTTTAGAATTTCTGGAAATTGATCCTTTCAAAAATTCTTCACTTAAAATATTTTAAGATATTAAATATTACTGGGTTGTTAAATATATATATATATATTGTCATCCGCAGACAGATCTGTTTCGCCGTATCACAGCTCATCAGTACAGTGAGACTCCGATTGCTTTTTTACCCAGGATTGAAACCCGACCAAAATGGCGTCAGTCGGCGACTCTACCCCTGGGCTATGGGCGTTTGGTGGAAGTAGGCAGACTTTTTAGCGCATATCATTAGACGCACCCAATAGCTAAAGCGCTCTAATTCATTTCACTGAATGAGCGATGCATATATATATATATATATATATATATATATATATATATATATGAAAAAAGGTGTTGATGCTGTAGTTGTCATATAATTTTATTGCAATTATCTCCCCTTTGAACAAATTAACTAAACATCAGGTTGTTGATAAATGTGTCAACACCTCATAACCTCCATGTAAAAAAAATGCATTTCTGTGATATTTCAAACTTAGAGTGATTAACATTTGTTTCAAATTAGATTAATTAAACTTTAAATTAGCTAACATTCTTCAAATAAATTTTAAGAAAAGTGTACTTTATTTTTGAAAGAGTTTTTAATAATAAGAATTACATTGTGGTTACAGATGGCTAAAAATGGCACTAAAATTGAAATGTTAACAATTTAAAACTGAAGATTCCTGGTCAATTTAAATTAGTTTTGAAATGCAGCAAAGTCTTTTGCTTATTTGAAATATTAAATTTAATCTGTTCACCTTAAATCTAAACTTATTTATAAATGGAACTTTGTCTCTGTGTGTGTGTGTGTGTGTGTGCGTGTATCCGTTACCTATAGACTCCAAAATGGCTGAACCAATTTTCTTGAAAATTTACACAGTTGCACTATAAGTGTCTGCGAGTGTTTTTAGCTAGGTTTTGTGTCAAGGTACCCCCGATAAATATCAAAAATCGATAATCGAAAAAATTGGGTTATAGAAGGAGGAGTCCGATTTTAATCAAATTTGATACACTCATAGATAAAGACATAAGAAATGATATTCAGAAGTTTCAAGGTTGCAGTTCTTACAATAGTGCAGAAAATCAATAATATATATATAAAAGGCAAGATGTTTGTATGTGTGTCTGTTTATCTGTTTGTATGTCCTTTACACAAATCCATAATTTTTATCCAATTCTCACCAAACTTCACACAAATACTCTTTAGGCTGAGTCTGAGCTCCAGGATCATGGATTAGTTTTAAAGCTTTCAGTACACCCAAGCAATGCCGGGCTATACTGCTAGTTAAGATTAAAATGGAAACTTCAAGAAAGATTTTTCATTTTTTCTTAATTTATTGTTAACTTTAGGTATTGTGCTTCTCTTAAAGTTTATTTGTAGTTCTTTTTTTGTGACTCTCCACGGCTACCTTCTGTAGGAGGTCATGTAGTTTTCTTTCTATGTCTGCAATCATCACTGTATCATCTGCATACCTTATGTTATTCATGTATGGTCATTAGCAAAAAGATTAACCCAAAATGCCAAATACAGGTGATGGATACCAGAATCAAGCAAGTACAAACATTTAAATCCCTAGGAAGTGTTCTAACAGGAGATGGAAAGTGTGACACAGAGACCCGAAGGCAAATTGGCATGGCAAAGGACGCATTCCAGAAGCTGAGTAAAGTACTAAGACACAGGAAAATTTCACTAGAAACAAAGAAGAGAGTGCTAGATTGCTATGTGATGTCAGTTCTTCAATACGGCAGTGAATGCTGGATAATATCATCGAAAATGAGGAAAAAACTGGAAGCAGCAGAAATGTGGTTCTACAGAAGGATGCTGCGGATATCATGGACCAAGCATGCAAGCAACGATGAGGTGTTGGAAAGAATGGCAACAAAAAGAAAATTAATGGTGAGCATCAGGAAGAGAACTGAAGTTCCTGGGACATGCAATGAGGAAGGAGGGCTTGGCGAACCCAATACTGACAGGCCAGATAGAAAGAAAAAGAGACAAAGGAAGGCAGCGGATAACATATTTGCAGGGCCTGATCGGGTGGATGACGGAACGGGGGTTGCGATGTGTAATGGAGAAAACATACTAAGAGCCATCAGGAATAGGGAGACGTGGAGAACCATGATTGCCTATGTTCTGAAGGGACAGGGCACATAGAAGAAGAAGATTGTGTTTCTGTAGATATACCTAATTGTAACATGATGCACTAAAATAAGTCACCAAAAAATTGTTTTAAATTCTCTGAACATCTGTGCTTTTTACCATTTAGCTATTGGCACAATCTATTGCATGAGAACAGTGCACAAAGAAAAATGCCTGGATGAGCAGTAAATTTGGGTGTGTCATTTTTTATTGCTGTCATTATCAGGAGTTGTAAACTGATGAAAACCTAAGTTAAGTTTAAGTAACTGTTAACCTTGGGAAAGAAGTGTCAGCCTTGACAAAAGCAATGAGGTTTGAAATGAATTATAGTTATGGTGAAACACCTATTCCTCAGATAATGGACTCTCCCTCCTATATTAATAAGAGTTAACAGGAAGTACTTGGGAAGTTCATGGGAGTTCTTTAGACTTCTATTGGAGTTAAGTAGAACTACTAGGTAGTTGATATTAGTCAGCAGTTAGCCGAATACTAAGCTAAAATAAGCTTTCAGTGGAAGATTACCAAGTTCCTAATGTTTTGGGTACGTTAAGTCAATTAGCAACTGACATAGCACGATTATAACCTTCAGTACGAAAACTACTCCACAACAATTATGTCACAATCACATCATATTGTCACCATTATCATAGCCCTGTAGTCTACTTCCTCTATGTACTGTATCCCTTTAACCCATAGGCTATCATAGCTCTTCACATGACCTTTGTGGCTTTAAGTAAGGCTCGTCGTCTTGTTAATTTTCCTAATCCCTGTTCTGGCACGTTATGCAGGGCTTCCTTCAGTCCTTCTTGCCTTCACTATGTCCAGTAAGTATCAATTTTTTCAAGCCCACTTTCCTCATTGCTTGGAAAATTTAATCTCTTTCAGATTTGAAGCATAATTGTTCATTTTGTTTCCATTTTCCCTAAAATTTTAATGTTGCTCATATGTTCAGTCCAGGGTATTCTAAGCCTCCCTCTGCAGAACCATATTTCTGTTGCACCAAGTCTCTTCTTTATATGTTAAAAGATAAAACTGATTTTTTTCTGAATATAGTCCTGACGTTAAATAAATAAGCAAGTGGCCAGAAAAAAGTCACAGAAAAAGAAATGAGAGAAAAATATGTTATAAAATACAATTTGTTTGATTCGGAAAAAGTCACAAAAAAGATATTTCAGTCATATTTTCATTTAAAATATGATGATGTTCATCCTTCACAAGCAAAGATGAGCATTTTTCTTCACACATTACATATCGATAACTTATAGGTGCAAGATGGCTAATAAGGCCGATGTTCATCGGGCAGGGAATATCTGGTTGGGAGAGTGAGCTTGACCTGTCTTTTTGGCGTTATCATTTTTGCTGCAGTTTTTGGATGCATTGCACTTTGAAGTTTGCTATGTCTGTTTTGACTCAGGTGCAAGTGCAGTCTTGTACAGCTTCTTCCCAAGAGTCAGGAGAGATGTTGCAGTGTTTTAGGGAGTCCTTGAGAGTGTCCTTGAATTGGTTCCTCTATCCTTTATGAAATTGCCTCCTTTACTTGAGTTCCCTGTAGAAGAGATGCTTTGGAAGACAATTGTCTTTCATGTAATGTTCATGACCAACCCATCAAAGCTGGGAGCGCATGAGTGTAGTGTGAATGCTCTTCATCTGGGTTCACTCAAGTACCGCCACGTCTGGAACCTTCTCATGCTATTTGATGTGAAGCAATGTTCTCACACATCTCATATGGCATAATGCCTGTAGGTGGTCCACTTTCTATTTGCGTACAGTAGGGAAGGAAGCGTCACGGTATGGTACACCTTCATTTTGGTCTGCAATCTCAGTCCATGCTGCTCACAGACCCAGTTGTAGAGTCTACCAAAGGCTGCACTGGGTCTGGCAATCCTATAATCAGATTCCTCGTTAGAGTTGGCAGAGCATGACAGGGTGCTTCCAAGGTAAACAAACTTGTCAGCCACAGCTAGTCCCTGTTTATGTTCTGTTATGACTGGCTCTATGTAGTTAGCCCCTAAGGGTTGCTGGTGCAGGAACTTGGTCTTCCTGGTAAAATAGATTATGGTAACAGCTAAGTGAGATGAGCTGTTTCCATGAAAGAAACATTGGTATTCATTGACCAAGCAGTTTATGTTAGTGTTAATCTTTTTATAAAACACTTTTTCAGGAAATTAGACTTCTTGAGCCCACGACTATCAGGGTCAAGACAATTTTAACTTAATTATGTAGAATAATAGATCATAGGCAGTATAGGTGGACAATTCAATTAAAAAAAAATGAAGATAAATACAATGTCTCTAAATACAAATTCGAAACATGTCATAACAGATAATTCCATCTGAATCAACAATATTTTGCAACAATTTTTAACATGAAATTAAGATTTTTCCTCTCAAAATGTTTAATAATTTTAACTCATTCAACATTATGGATGAAAAATAGTGAAATTTTTTTTGTGTTTTTTCATGACTTGCAAAGCAGATTTCTGGATTTGGACAAAGGAAAAGATTTTTCATTCTTTAATACTCAGTTGTGCATAGTTTAATTTGTAAACTATATAAATGTAGGTAGAAAAACAAACATTGATAAGATAGTGAGAGTCACAAAGAGGAGGAATCAGGCTTGCCAAAACCTTTGTCATTAAAAAAGAATAAGAAATAAAGGTGATGTTTTTATTTACATGACCTACATTGACATTAATATGTTCCAAGTTGTATAACTTGAGATATAACAACTTTCTAAATAGTAAAAAACTATTCTTTTTACAAGTTGACCATAAGAGATAATACTATAATATTTTTTTAAGGTGGGACCTAGATGCCAATCTAGTAGCACATTTAAATTCATGTGGACAGGGCACCAGGTTAAAAAAGCTTGTCAGAAAAGTTGTTATGAAAATATTTGTAGAAAAGACAGAGGGAAGCCACATGTTGGTGAGAAAGTGATTGAAGGCAGACTGCCAAGTCAGGATCTATCAATAAGAAAGATATTAATTCATGGTAAATAAAAATATCTTTATTTAGAATCTACCTAAGGAAAGCAAGAAAACTATCCAAGTTATAAAAGAATATATGTCACTTACCGCATACAATCTACAAGTATTCGTGGGACGATTCTTTTAAGTAAAGAGTTGGGAGTAGTATGCACTTGACTGTTATAGATTTTTCATGTCAAGATGGAAGAAAGGGTGCCTTGTGCAACCTGTTTCAAACTTTTGAAGGAGAATTTGTAATACACACGCTTGGTTAGGGTGAATGATTATAGTAAGAATAACTGTTTCCAGACAGGAGACATTCATTGGCAAAACGAATTAGTGTTACCGTTGAAATTTATAAAGTCTTTCTCCTTAATGAGTCGTTCAGGCAATTGGGTTTCTCAAATCCACTGTTATCATTCTTTCTAATTCCGATAGGTTTTCTTCCCAACCTGTTGCTTCAGGTTTTGTGGAAAGTCAACATTTTGATTATATCATTATTTTCTCTTTCATCTATGTGCATTGTGGTGCATTGGATATCGGCTCGGAACGAGAAATCGGGGAGCCGAGTTCGAATTCCAGCTGAATTCATTGCATTCACTTACATGCAAATACCCTTGGGAAAGGTATTAATCCGTATATTCCTTCCAGTTATGGGTTAAATAACAGGACAGATTGGGTTCTATAGCCTTGGTCAGCAACCAGTCTATTGCAGAAAGCAATGGCAACCTACTGTGGGATAATATTCTGCCCAGTCAGTCATGTCTCTTTCGAGACATGATCGCCCAAGCGTGTATCACGTCTGGCACTTAACTGACTGACTGAATATAATAGTTGAACATATGATTAAGGCCTCTACTGGGCATAAAGTGGGGGATCAGTTTTATATTGTTATGAAGTAATAAACTGATCCTCCTCTTATTACTATATAATAATATAATACATATCTTCCCTTTCTAGCTATGAGTCAAATAACAGGACAGATTGGGTTCTATAGCCTTGGTCGGCAACCAGTCTACCACAGAAAGCAATGGCAACCTACTGCGGGATATTCTTCTGCCCAGTCAGTCATGTCTCTTTTGAGACATGATAGCCCAAGTGTGTATCACATATGGCACTTAACTGACTGACATCTATACATGCAATCCATTTTAGTTGATACTGTTGAGAGTGATGATTTTGTTATTTGGTAAAATTTCAATTTTGATAAAATAAGTAATGTGATATTTAATATATCTGTAAATATATATGTACTAGCAGTATAGCCCATTGTTGCTCGAGTGTAATGAAAACTTTAAAACTAATCCATGGTCCTGGAGCTCAGACTCAGCCTAAAGAATATTTGTGTGAAATTTGGTGAGAATTGGATAAAAATTGTGGATTTGTATAAAGGACATACAGACAGATAAACAGACGCACACATAAACATCATGCCTTTTATATATATTATCGATTTTCTGAACTGCAGCCTTGAAACTTCTGAATATCGTTTCTTATGTCTTTGTCTATGAGTGTATCAAATTTGATTAAAATTGGACCACTCCTTCTACAACCCGATTTTTTTTCGATTATCGATTTTCGATATTTATTGAGGGTACCTCAACACAAAACCGAGCTAAAAACACTCACAGACGATTATAGTACAACTGTGTAAATTTTCAAGAAAATCAGTTCAGCCGTTTCGGAGTCTATAGGTAATGGACACACACACAGACAAAGTTCAATTTATAAATAAGTTTAGATATATTTAAATCTCTCAGTGACATTTTAAATATTAGGGTAGACTAGCTTTGGATGGCAACCACTCTCGGAATAGGGAACTTGAATTCTAAATCATGGAGAAGGTAACAGAAGCTTTCTCCACTATATTTCTCAAGAATGCATGTCAATTCACAGATAATAAACAAAAAAGGTTCCAGAGAGCTATAAATAGACATGACATGAGATTTATCTATCTATCTATATAAAAGGCAATCTGTGAGTCTGTGTGTGACTGTAAGCTATGCAGGTCTACATTTTTTAAGCTATGTTATTCAAACTTCCTAGGGACGCATATCTACAGGGAAGCCAGGTCGACACATACTTTTTGAGTTTAAGTTCAGCAATTTTCCCTTTCGCACTTTCTGGCCAATAGACACAATTGTTTATATTTGCTCTGTAAAACATCTGAGATCTAAGATGGTTGCTGAATTATGTCACAGAAATCAAATCACATGTGTCAAACGCGACTAAAATATTTTTTATTAAAAAAAAAATGAGCCTTTATATTTAATTTTTATTCTGAAATTTAAAAAATTTATTTGGTCAACAAAAAATGTGAATATTTTTCCCTGTAATTTTGAAATAAAAGAAATATTTTTTTAAAAAGTGTTTTTTCAAACAAAAAGAAAATATGTAAAAGAAAAGTGCCAATTTAATTATTTAAGTCTTTTTTTTTCAGATTTAATATTTCATACTTCAGAAAATAAAATTTAAAAAAATAAAGTTTTTTGTTTTTTTCGCTAAATATTTCATGCAGGAAATCAACTGTCTGTAATTCGTGTGGCATTAATGCAACTTTTCCCTCTAAAATTAAATGTCTACATTTTTAAATATTCTTCGAAAATTTCTAAACTGAGAGCATAATAGTTTTTATATTTTTAATTTCAGTAAAACAAAATAAATAATTTTTATTTTGATGTTAAATTCATTTAGTCAACAAAAAATGTAAATATTTTCCCCCCGTAATTTTGAAACAAAAACAAATGCTATGTTGTTTATAGAGTCACACAAACAAAATGAAATAGATTTTTTAATGGAATTTTTTAACAATTTTTAAATAATTATTTTTTTTATATAACCGAGTCCTACTACCAAAATGTTCTGAGTTGCACTGGCAATGCCAGGCTATGATGCTAGTCATATATGAATCACAGTTAATTTACAGTAATAAAATAAGCGAGCTCAGAATTCTCACATAAAATTCAGCCTTGTACCACATCCAGCCTCAGTAGCAGAGTCGGGGGAGGTCTGTAGTAAATACAGAGAGAGAGAAAAACACAGATAAGCATATGTCTTCTTATCCACTTCATCATAACTTTCAGAGAGCTACCTGAGTATATGAAAAGAGAACTGTTGTCACCAAGAAAGTTTTGTTCATACTATTTACAGAAAATATCTCATACGAGTGAAATATTCAACAAATATATCTAAGTTTATATAACTATTCTCAGGTGCCAAATAATAGGGGAGGTTGCAATAATTTTGGTAGGATCAAATAATGTAATACACAGGTTAAAAAAAATGGAAATCTAATAAATGAAAGGTTTCACTAAATAAGTTGGTTATATAAGTTTTAGCTCATGAGAGCAGAAGGATTGGCTCTAGAAGATATGCATTGTAGTAGCTGACAGGTAACTTTAAAAACTCAGGTTTTCAAAAAGAAACTCTTTATTTTTTTTGTCTATGTGTAGGGTCACAACTTTAATAGAAAGCATTCTTTTCTAACCAATCAGTAAGCAGTACTTTTATTTGTTCAGAAATGTAGACATGAGGAGTTCAGCCAGGCTTTTATTTTAGTGTAATTTTCTGTAATAAATATTTTATAAAATTTTAACTTGCAACATATTTTGCTTTTGTCGTGTCATTTTGTTAAAAACATTTTTTCAAATGGTATGGGTATACATACCACTTTAGGAAGGGGAATGATTAAAGACAGGTTTTTAAAACTATAACCAGACCTTGGAGAAATATCTAATAAATGAGGAAGGTTCAGTAAATGGGGTTTTTGGAAAAATTATTAAAAAGAAATCTTTCAAATTATAATATAACTTAGGAGCAGTAAAACTAAAAATAAATGGCCATAACTTTCTTTAAGTAAAATGCTTTAACAAAATTGAAAATATATCTCCATGAATTATTGTCAACATTACAAGAAAAAATAAATTTTAATAAGCTTGTGGTACGGTTTTTACAAACTGAAAGGAGGGTGAAAAAAAATCCTAAAATTAACAAATGATTGTGGGAGACATTTATTTGGCACCTGAATGTACTGTTATAAAAATAGCAGCCGTACTGCCAAGAAAGCTTTCAATCAATGAAGACCCCTTGCCTTTGACTTGACTTGGGAGTTTAAATGTTTTCACCATTAAGTCCGAGTATCCCATCAATATCCCATAGAATCACCAGACTTTGTTGGTCCTTTGTCACAATTTAGGAATGTCAGACAGGGGCAAATGTCACATTGACTCAATCTTCATCCTCAGTTATATGTTTCCTGTTTTTATGTATGCAGACATCTTGAATCTAACCAGGTTTGCCAAAGTTAAATTGGCATGAAAGGTTTCATATCCTGTTCTTGAGGAAAATATCATTTCTTTTCATTCATTCATCATCCATTACACCCAATGGTGTGTAGGGCAGCAACAAAGCTTCTCCACTTTTGCCTATCTTGGGCCAGACTAGTCAATGAACCCCAAGAGTACGGCATGGCTTTCATGTCATCCTCCACCGTACTTCTCCCTGTCGTTCTTGGTCTTCCCCTCTTTCTTTTGCCATCTGGAGTCCAGTACAGTGCTGTTCTTGTGATTGACTGTGGGTCTTTCTGAAGCACATGCCCAATCCATCTCCACCGCCTTCTTGTAATGATGGTGTCCATGTTCTCTTCCTTGCATTTCTTCAACAGGTCTTCATTGAAGATCTTCTCTGGCCAAAATATTTCGTATGATATCATTTAAATATCATTTCTTAGCGGACCATATCCCCCGAATTCTTGAAGATATTCATATTCCGTAGGTTATATATTTGCTGGCCTGAAGTCAAGTAAATATTTTGTGTTTGATTTTTTTTATTGATTTGTTTTCTATATCTTATTAACCATTTGCAGGTTATTTAAAGCCAGAAAATATTTTTAGATTGTAAAAATTTGTTTTGACATAATAATGATTTAGTAATACAAGTCTTACTAATTAACCAAGAGCTGGAGGGAGAAGGGGTAAATTCTTATCATTACTAAGTGTATTTGCATGTGAGCGAACATAACAAACCCAACTGGGATTGGAACTCAGCTCTCCAATTAACAATTCTGAACAATTATCCATAATATCACCTGCACATTGAAGCTTACAGCACCTGATATTCCCAAGCAGTCATTCATCTTGTCATGTACTACGCTCAACATTGCTTACCTTCTGTAATCTTATGGAAACTGTAGTTTCAGTGTGATATGGCTGTAAGTAGATATTTTATGGTCACCCTCCAAATTTGGTACAAAAGAGCAAAGTTGTGACTTTTCTAATCACTACCCACTGATATTATCCCTACTCTCCGATTTATCATATTTTGGTATTAATAAATTATCTATTTCTGGTGAGCGAGGACAACTAATGATTCAACACCAATTTAAAAAAAAAGAGATTGTCAGGAATTGGGAATTAATGCAAATATTATTAACAGAATGGGCAAAGGTGGAAACCTAACGCCTCGTAAAACGCTGCTTCTAGTAGATATGGCTTGAGAGTTCAGGAAAGCAGTCCATTTTGAGAAAAGAAAATCCTGATTTTAAACCTCCAGGGCTTATAGTCATATCCAAAATACTTTAAAATGTTATGGAAGTAAATCCAGACAGGAAACCTGAAGAGGAAGTCTTGAAAGCTGTTGGCTGTTAACATTGATAACTTTCCTGCAGCCAAGCCATCCCCAAATGTAATGCTATGTATTCCATTGGATCCTGTCAGTATAACTGAAAGAAGGATCATGTAATCTAGGCAGGACACAGCTTCTATACACCATCATTCAAGTTTGCACCCTCAAAAGTTCACACCAGTTTCATCAACAAAGGATTGAATTTTCACCAGACAGGATGCTAACTTTATCTTTCAGGGTAAATCGATGCCTACCATTAAAAGAATATTATTTGTTAATAACAGCTGTAAAGATGCATCAGAATGATGATGATGATCATCATTTATCCATCACACTCAGATGGTGCATAGGGCAGCAACTTTTTGTTGCTGTTTCTGTAACAAACTGTTTTTTACGGGCAGGGTTGTTAGCCCTGCACCCAACCCCCAAACCTGGAGGACCAGTAGACCATTCTTGGTCCTTACGTTTACAGCACCTTGTATTCCCAAATGGTCACCCATTTCAGTACTGACCAGGCTCAATGTTGCTTAACTTCGGTGATTGAATGAGAACCGGTGTATTCAACATGATATAGCTGCAGACATCAGAATGGTATCATTGCTCAAATGTTCAGTTTATGGTATCCTCAGCATCCTTCTGTAGAACCACATTTTGGTTTAGTCTTTCTTTCATCTTTGATAAGATTGTTCAAAGATTTGCAGCGATATAGGAGGACAGATATCATGTAAAGGTCCATTACTCTTTTCTTTGTGTCTGATGAAATTTTCTTTTCTCTCAATACTATGCTTAGCTTCTGGAATGCATATTTAGTCTTAATGAACTACCAATGAGTTTACTGAACAAGATCCTTTTTAATAATTTGATTCTTGAAGTTCATTTATAATCAGAAAAAAATCTGAATTATCAGTGATCGGGAATGAAGTCTCTCATTTAATGATCGAAGGAAGCTATTTAATGTCGTATGTGCACAAAGTGTAATGTGAGCAGAGTTTGAATTCTGACGGTATTTGTTACATTCACTTTTGCACAAAGACCTTTGAGGAAGCTATAGATCTATTTTCATTTACCAGCTATGGGTTAAATAACCAAGACAGATTCAGTTCTCTAGTTTTACTTTGACAAGGAAAACTCTGGGAGGAGGTGTTTCTTTGGAGACTTTGTGGCACAAGGTTATCAGTTCTTCTAAAACCTGTGTGGCATTCTGTACAAGTCTTCACTATTGTCATCAAATCATGAGAGGTGCCTGGTGGTAACTTCTAAATCTGAACTGCTGAACTCTCGTACACTTGAAGCAACAGGAGAGTTCACTATATATATAAAAGAATAATAGTAGTCAAATTGGCAAATGAATACCACAATTAAAAACTTGGTGGATTATTTTGTTTTTGAGAAAGAACTTCAAACAAACAATGGTTTAATTGATGAAAGAAAATCTTTGAGCAAAATGCATTAATAAATTTTTTCCCCACTTGTCATTCATTTGCTTCATAATATATATATTTTACTTTCAGTAAGTTTGTGGCCTTCTTCATTACACCATGATGTTCATTAAAAAAGATTAAAAAAAAAATTGAAAACAAAATAATTACAAAAATAATTTGGAGATCACAAACACATAATGAAGTTAAATGAAATACAAGAAGTATACGCACATAAACATGCGCACACACACACACACACACACACATGTCATAAAAAGGCGTCTTCCACTTTGGCAAAAGTCAAACTAACGGTCAGGTCAACACATACTTAGATAAACCACATATCAAAGAAGACTGATACCATCAGACCATAAAGATCCTAACTATCAGTCACACATATTCACACCATAAACACACACACACACACTACAATTAACGACAGCAGCAGTAGCCAAGAAGGACTAGTTGTTGAAAGTCATGGACTCAAACACAAGCTCTTCTAACATTCTGAAGATGAGACTTTAATCTTGAATATTAATGTATAATAAATAGGTAATTCCCAACAACTTGTTTACCTTCCTTTATTTTGCTAAACGCATTGTGACAGCCTTCAAAACCTAACTATATTCCTAATATACACAATGCTTCAGGCAAATTACAAAATGTTCCTATATATATATATATATATATATGCACACACTGTGTGTGTATTTTTATAGCTCTATATACATACATACATAAAACAGTCCAAATATTCAGTTAGAAGTAAAATAAAATTTGTTTGATAATTGCTAAAAAATATAGACAAAAACAATTGTCTAAATAAACATATTTATAAATGGAACTTTGTGTGTGTGTGTGTGTGTCCGTTACCTATAGATTCCAAAATGGTTGAACCGATTTTCTTGAAAATTTACACAGTTATACTATAAGTGTCTGTGAGTGTTCTTAGCTAGATTTTGTGTCGAGGTACCCCCGATAAATATCGATAATCGAAAAAAATCGGGTTATAGAAGGAGGGGTCCGATTTTAATCAAATTTGATACACTCATAGACAAAGACATAAAAAAACGATATTCAGAAGTTTCAATGTTGCAGTTCTTACAATAGTGCAGAAAATCGATAATATATATAAAAAAAGGCAAGATGTTTGCGTGTGTGTCTATTTATCTGCCTGTATGTCTGTATTTTTTCAGCCTTTTTATTTTAGTTTTTGCTTCGGGTTTGGCTCTAAGTAGGTATAATTGTAGTTCTTAGTCTCAGCCATGATACCATTTACTCAGAGGACTTATTTAGCCTTCAAAATTCAGTTTATGACAAAAAAACTTATTAGATATCAATACCAGGAAATCAAAATTTGACTTACATTCATTCACTTTTCTTTCAGTCTACGGTTTTGCTTTAACTGGAAATAAATATTGCTTTTTAGTCTTTCCTGCCAACATCCAAATAGTCTGAGCTCCAGGACCATGGATTAGTTTTAAAGCTTTCATTACATCTGAGCAACGCCGGGCTATACTGCTAGTACCTCCCATGAAAGAGAACATGATTAAGGACTTCATGTGCACCATCCCATACAGCTGCGGTTAGAAATATAAAAAAAAACAGGCTGTCCCTTTAACAGGAACCCTGTAAAGCCATAACATGAGGGGTAATAGAAAAATCAGATGTAGCTGAGCACATATGGAAAGAAAAGTTTACTGCTCTCTGTGGGATGAGGTTGAAATAATAGAGAGGGAACATCACTAGAAAATATGAAAACTTAAATTATCAGTACAAATGCAAGCATTGACATGAATAGTGCTAGATAAAAACAATAAAAACAAAATTGTAATATGAGCTCTGGCAAAAAATGGTTTCTGAGACATTGTTTATAAATCAAAAAATTCATACACTGATGTCTTTCAGTCAAAGTGAATGCTGCTTAGAAGATTAGATCTCAAAAAGAACCATCTGCTTGTCATAAAACAGTAACACTTGAGATCACAATAAAAACCACATCTTCTATTTCTACGTGGGTGTTCAAAGTATCTGTGGAGTAATCGGCCGTGGTTAAGTGTAACTGAAAAAATTCTCAACAAGCAGAATTGACAAAACTTGTCAAAGAAAAGGAACAGTACAAAATAATACTAAGCAAACAATATATGTGCAAAAACAACAGTAATAATGCAAAAAGTTCACAAATTAAATTTGTATCCACATGCAAAAGGGATACAGTCAAGTGATTATAACATTCTGACTTCAAGACAAGAAAGAACTAAAATATAGAGGATGAGATTGAGAGTTATCCATTTTTATTTGTTATGAAGAAATCCCACAGTTTATTTGTGTGATTTGTCTCTAAATTTGGGGAAGGATGTTGTTAGCAGTTGTTTTTATAGATTGGAATCAATGTTTCATATGCATACACACTTCGCTGCATACATGTGTACTAGTATTCCACTATACGCAGTCATTTACTTGCCATAATAAGAACACAACCACAAGTATAGGGCCCTCAGTAAGGATCAAGTATTTGTGAGACTAGCATGCAAGCAACTACCCCAGAACAAATTTTCCAAGTCATATGTGCATTTATATTTATTGATATTAATGAAGCTGATTTTCGTTTCCTCCAAAGGTAAAGGAAAGCTATGGTCAGGGAGGAGGTTTGTGTTGCAACAATCTTCCAAATGGTCATGCCATGAAAATCAGCATTTAAAATCTTGGCTTTTACTTAGGCTTGAACACAAGTTTCTGGCATATATGAAAAAATCTGTTTGTGTTCCTGACATACGCCAGGTTGTATTTCATGTTATCGATCTATGATTGAATACTTGCTTGTGAGTTATATAATAATGCCAAGTCCGTGAATAGAGAGGATAATCCAAAAAGATCTATTTAGTATATGATATTAAGAGATGAATCTGGATAGAGAGCTCGATGAATATTATCCAGAGCAATATGATATGCATAAAGAAAAACTCAACCCATCATCTAAAGTAGTTATAAATTACAATCTATTATGACAAGCTAATAAGCTTGTCTCTTTGTGATCTGAGAAGACAAGCTTATTAGCTTAATCATAATTTGTAACCTCTTTAGATCATGTGTTGAGTTTCCCTTTGTGTGTGTGTGTGTGTGTGTGTATATATATATATATATATATATATATATATATATATATATATATTGGGCATATATGATGATAATATGCATGCTAAAAGGTCTACCTCCTTCTACCGAGTGCCCATAGCACAGAGGTAGAATCACCGACTGACGCCCATTCGGTTGGGTTTCAATCCTGGGTAAAAAAGCAATCGGCTGTCTAACCGTACTGATGATCTGTGATACAGCGAAACAGATCTGTCTGCAGATGAATATATATATATATATATATATATTTTTTTTTTCTAAACATATACTGTTAAATAATGCTTCCAAAACGCAGCTGCAATTAATTAACCATCATAGACAATCACTCCTACCCCACATTAGCATGGATCAGGCTAGCCTCACTGAGAACAAAACACTACGCCGCCTTGGCCTAACACTCTCCAACCTCAAGTGGAATGACTATATCGAATCCATAGCTAAATCCTCTGCTAAGAAGGTCAGTTCACTATGTCGGGCCAGGAAGTTTTTCCCGTCTGAATCCATCCTGCACATATATAAATCTACCATCTGCCTGTGTATTGAATACTGCTGCCACATTTGGTTGGGTGCCCCTGCTATTCACCTCGGGGTTCTTGACAAAATCCAACGGAGAATCTGTAATGTGATTGATACCGACTTGCTCTCTCACCAGTGTGACATGTCTTTCCTGTGCCTCTTCTTGAAATACTTTCATGGCTTCTGCTAGACTAGCAATTAGGTTTCACCCTTTTGCAGTGAAACCAATAAAATGTAACTGCAATTTCTACTCTAATAGCTTCTTTCCTGTGCCTCTTCTTGAAATACTTTCATGGCTTCTGCTAGACTAGCAATTAGGTTTCACCCTTTTTCAGTGAAACCAATAAAATGTAACCGCAATTTCTACTCTAATAGCTTCTTTACTCGTATTTCCTGCTTGTGGAATTCATTTCCATATACTTGCTTCCTCGACAGCTACACTCTCCAAGAATTTAAATGAAACTGCCTTGCTTGGGGTGAAATGATTAAAAAAAAGAAAGACAATGAATATCTATTATGTTTAATCATGGGTCATTCTAAACATTCTATTTTACCTTTAATTTCAGGTGATAATAAAGACAAAATATATATACACACACACACATACACACACACACACATATATATATTTGTGTATTTAGGCAGCAAATTCGCTTTTAGGCATGTCAGATTAAATAAATTACAAACATATCTGCTTATTTTTAATAAAATCCGTTTGTACCCTCACATGTGAGTATATGTGTGTGTACTTTGAGCAAACAGTAGCTGCTCTAACATCTACGCATTGCTCATTCAGTAATGAGTTAGAGCACTCTGGCTACTGGCATATGATACATCATCCACTAAAAGTCTCTCTTCTTCTACTAAGCACCCATAGCTCAGAGGTAGAATCGCCAACTGACACAAATTCGTCGGGTTTCAATCCTGGGTTAAAAGCTGTCGAATGTCTATCTGTATTGATGAGCTGTGATACAGTGAAACAGATCTGTCTACGGATGACTATATATATATATATATATATATATATATATATATATATACATACACACACACATATATGGTCAGCCTGCTTAACACTGCAATTTTCAATTTGCTTCCAGCCAGGATTGAAACCTGACCAATTTGACATCAGTTGGAAATTCTACCTCTAAGCTATTGGCACATGATGGAGGGGGGTAGATTTTAGTGTGTTAAAGAGATATCATGTACATGCATGTGTTCCATTCCCAAGCTACCTCATTTTTTAGATGCTATATATAAATTCCAAAATCAGAAAAAAATTACTGTACTATTTTATCAATATAATGGCTGACAAAACATGGTAAAAAAATTTATACATAATCTACTATTCTACGTCTTGGACAAAACTAACAGAGGTGACAGTGAGTTGAAATTTTGGTGTTGTGAGCAAAAAAGTCAATGCAAAGCATAGCTTCATAGTAAAAAGTCTGGTGCTAAAATGTCAACACCCAAATAGCTGTATACAATTGTCTCGTTCAAGAAACTAGGCTAGCTGGGAGGTAATTTATATCTTAAAAAACAAATGTTATATTGTGGTGATACTGAGCAAGCGAGGGACCGGATGTTTGCCTTCAGAGGTCAGAGTTCCAGATAGCAAATGACCAAAACTGGTCTTTGTGCATCTTCCGCTCCACGCAGAAGTTCCGGACGTAAACTAAAAATAAATAAATATCAAATTTCTTTCACAAACCCTTTTCTAAAGCCAACATAAATTTTGTTTATTGTCCAATGGCAACTCCAGAATTAAATCCAGGTGTGAATTCCCAAAATGACTTGTTCGAAAATGAAATAAAAGGACGACAAGGAAACAGTCAACAGTAGAGAAAATATGAGCATAATTAACATGTCCCTTGACAAATGTCAAGTGATCGTATTATGGTTGCCTCTCCTTTCTCTCTCATCTTCTTCTTCACTGTTCACTGAGTCACTTAATAACTGACTGGAACCTGAAGGATCGAGCGGAGACTTCAAAGGCAGTCCTAACAAACGAACATGCACACATACATATGCACAAACTCTTTTCAGCAATTACTGCTATGAACATTTTTAACAACCTTTATACCAACCAAAAGACATTACTTTTATTTGAGATATATATATATATATATATATGTTTTTTCTACACACAATTTGATTTTCTTGTTTTATTCTCCTCTTATAGTGGGCTATCTACTGACAAGGCCAAATCAAGTTAATCTGTTCAAACACACAAATACACTTCACTATAATGGATAACCCACTATAATATAATGTTAGCTTCATGATACTGATGTTAATACCCTCTGATCATCAAGCAAGCATAAAGAAGAAATAATTTTCAGTTTACTCTAAACTCAAATATATATTTATATATAAAAACGTAGAACACTTGGTATATTAGGTAAATTCCGATAGAGACAAACTCAAAAGAACTCAATGTTAAATTCATTTATTTAATTTAACAGAAGAATATATATGTAATTTATATATTAAAAATTATAATTTACAATTTATTTTTTACCGTAAATATATCCCATTAAATTTAAAAGTAAATTTCAATGTTAAACTTCTATGTCATGTTTTTCAAAGAAAGCAGATGAGTTGCTGTAGACGCTGGTGTCGAAATATTATGACATTAACTTTCATTTTTCTGTATATTGTTTGTTCTCTTTCCCTTTCTATTTCTTTCTTTTTTTTTTTCTCTTTCCATTTATCAATTTTCTACATTTTTCATTTTTTCTCTCTCTCTGGGTTTTTTTTTTTGAATTAGCAGGAATTGTTTTTTGTAAATTACCATTACAAATATCTATTCTCAATATGGACACACATGAGTGTCTGGGTGTAATAATTTTTTGTGGATATTTTGAAGATTAACTGTTTATCGTTTGCGTCAGCAGTGGCAAAATACTCATTACCCATGAAAGTGTAGAATATCTAAAATTTTTTCTAAATTATATATATATATATATATATATATATTTAATCATTTCACCCCATGCAAGGCATTTTACTGCCATTGATGTGCAGGGAGGTTACATAGGGGAAACTGATAAGAAAGAGGGGTTAGTTATAGGAAATGTCAGGAGGAGGATAATAGATGGATGAGAATACTGTGGATGGAGAAAAGTGCTTGAGAGAATGGATGTTAGTTAGTGAGATAGGAGATGTCTATTGACCTTACATTTAAATTCCTGGAGATTGTAGCTGTCGGGGAAGCAAGTATATGTCAGGGAATTCCACAGGCAGGAAGTGAAAGAAAAGAATCTGTTAGAGTAGAAATTGCGGTTACATTTTATCTGTTTCACTGTAAAAGGGTGGGACCTAGGTGTTAATCTAGTAGCTTGTGTAAATTCATACATGGGGGGCACCAGTGAGATAAGTTCATTGGAGCAGAAGCTGTGAAAGTATTTGTAGAAGAGGCACAGGGTAGCCACGTGATGCTGGTGAGAGATCTACTGCAGCTTAGCTACCAAGTCATTATCGATCACATTACAGATTCTTTGTTGGATTTTTTCAAGAACCCCGAGGTTAATAGAAGGGGCAAACGACCAGATGTGGCAGCAGTATTCAGTACATGGGTGGATGGTAGATTTATAGAAATCAGGATGAACTCAGATGCGAAACGTTGGACACACAACGTTGAAAAAAACATATGATTGTAGAGGAGAGGACATATATAGAAAAAATTATGTACATGTTCTAAAACATAATTTATAATAAATATTTATACATATATATGGAGAATTCATTTTCCATGGACAATATCTTTACAATTTCAATCACAGAAACATATCGCTAGATGGTGTACACAAATCTACAGTTATATTGTAATCAACTGTAATCCAAATCTTCATGCATTATTTTTTGTCATCTTATTCAATTTTGGATACTTTTCATTGTGGCGTTGCCTTCTCTCAAAACTTTCTAAACAAACTATGATAAGACTTTTTTTTGTGTGTGCTAAATCCTTTAAAGACACTCTACAACTTTCAGTCTTTTGGATTCTCTTAGTAATATTTTCCCCTTCACCATCACTTTTTGTTTCAGGGGAGGGTGAAAAATAGGACACTGAAATTTGAAGCTGCATTGAAACAGCAAAAGAAGCTTTCCAAAAGCTAAACAAAGTACAAGAAAACATGAGAACTTCATTAGAAACAAAGAAAAGAGTAATGAAATGCAACGTAATATAAATCCTTTTACAGGGCAGTGAATGCTGGACAATATTTTTACAAATGAAGAAGACTTGAGGCAACAGAAATGTGTTTTTTTTTGTTTTTTTTTAATCATTTCACCCCGAGCAAGGCGGAAACGCCACTGATGTGCAGGGGGCTACATAAATGTAAAAAGATTAATTAGAAAAGAGTGAGGAGTACAAACTAGTTAGAAAGGAACAATAGAAAGCAGGTGCGATGACAGATACATAGGTGGGGAGAGAGCTAGAGTCCAGTGTTTAGTAGATGAGTATTGACTTTGCATTTAAATTTCTGGAGGTTGTAGCCATCAAAGGAAGCTGAGAATACTTTGGAAGAAGCAAATAAGAAATAAAGAAGTTTTAAAGAAAATAAGACAAAAGAGATCCTTAGAATCAGAAAGAGGCCATATTTAATTTCTGGAATGCATAATGAGGTAAGAAGGCTTGAAGAATTTGATACTCGCAGGAGTATTGTGAAGGTAAGAGAGGCAGGTGGAAGCAACTAGTCACAAACCTAATGGATAGTAAATCAATGATTGAGAGGGATCATCATAAAACATTGTAAAAAACTAGAAATAATAAGAATTGGAGAAAATCAGGTTTGTCTGAAGGGACAAGGCACATAAAAGAAAAAAAAATTTAGATAAATGAGAAGATAGTCTGTAAGATAATGTAGTAATTGTGTAACCAATGTACAAGTTATTTTAATTTTTCATTATCAGAGTAATATTTTCCTAATGGGTAAGAAAATTAGTGAATAATGTTTGTTGAAGTTTTGATATTGTGTTACTACTTATGGTAATATCAGATGTTGTTACTTCGTTATAAGTTAATTTTTTTTTTGATGGGTCATAAGATTCTATGTATCAAGTATATTATAACCTTTTCTCTTAACTTGTGATTATATTTTTTAATAGCTGTAGACCAAAGAAATAATCTCTTCTGTCAGAATATCTAGAATAAGGAGTTATAAGCATTTACATGCAGACTATTTTCTCTATCTTTGTTGTTGTTTTCACAACGTTTCAACCGTTGTGTCTTCCAGGCTTTATCAGGTGATTATCAATCTGGATAACTTTCATGGAATTTTGAACTGAACTCTTTATTCAATCTATTCAGCTAAATTGTTCTTGTTTCACTTTCCATGTTCAAGGATATCTGGTCTAGTTAATATTTAGTACTGCTCAGTTATTGATCACCTCCATTTCTGCAGAGTCAGGTGCACACTGCTCAACCCAAGGATTGAACTTGCATCTACTATGTCTTCAAATGGGGTTAGTGATAACTGAGCTGTAATGAACAAGGCAAGATATTGTTGGACATGGACAGTGGAATGAGAATAATCTATCCTAGTATATTAATTAAAGGTCCCAGTTTAAAATTTTTTGCAGGTTATCTGGATCAACAATCACTTGATGTAGGCTGGATTATACAATGGCTGAAACCATGTCCATGTGTGAATAATGTAAATAATATAGAAAAATTTTGTTAGAAACCAAGAGAATGACTTAATGTAAATGAATAACAGAACAGGATCTGGAATGAATAATAAAAAATAAAAACTGTTAACAGTCACAAATGATAGGAAGTTGTGATGAGTCTTAATCGTCTACTTCCTTAAGGGTCATAATACATAGAAGAAGCATCAGCAGTTTCTGACAAGATTTCTTGTATGCTAGATTTAGGGTGCTTCTCTTTCAGGAGAGACACAGCAAAAGTCTAAATCTGAATCTAAACTTATTTATAAATGGAACTTTGTCTGTGTATGTGTGTCCCCATTACCTATAGACTCCAAAACGGCTGAACCGGTTTTCTTGAAAATTTGCACAGTTGTACTATAAGTGTCTGCGGGTGTTCTTAGCTAGGTTTTGTGTCAAGGTACCCCCGATAAATATAAAAAATCGGGTTATAGAAGGAGTGGTTCGATTTTAATCAAATTTGATACACTCATAGACAAAGTCATAAGAAGCAATATTCAGAAGTTTCAAGGTTTTAGTTCTTACAATAGTGCAGAAAATCAATAATATATATATATATATATATATATATATATATATATATATACATAAAAGGCAAGATGTTTGTGTGTGTGTCTGTTTATCTGTCTGTATGTACTTTATACAAATCCACAATTTTTATCCAATTCTCACCATACTTCACACAAATATACTTTAGGCTGAGTCTGAGCTCCAGGACCATGGATTAGTTTTAAAGCTTTCATTACACCCGAGCAATATCAGGCTATACTGCTAGTTCTACCATAAATATGCACATGCGTGTTCATGGTAAACTTTAAGCTGCATATATTTACATTCATACTTTCAAACCTGAAATTGTTTAGGGACTGACTGGATTGTTTGCTATGAGCTTAATGCATGCAGAATTCAATTCAAACGCAACCTGGAACTATGCATGCATGAAGCATGACATTTTAAATGTCAAATAGGCAGCTACATCTTTCATAGCATAAATTTAGTAAGAAATCCTTGCATAGCTAATATATCTTTAGATTGACATTATAATCATGACAATGAAAGGGGTAGAAATCACAGCTGAGGTCAGGTAATCTAAGCTTTTATTGTTTTGCATAGTAGAAGTAAAAGTGTCATCTGTCACATTCAATGGTGTGTAGGGTAGCAACAAAGCTTCTCCACCTCCACCTATCTTGGGCCAGACTAGTCAATGAATCCCAAGAGTACTGCATGGCTTTCATCTCATTCTCGACTTTACTTCTCCATGTTGTTCTTGGTCTTCCCCTCTTTCTTTTGCTATCTGTGGTCCAGTGCAGTGCTGTTCTTGTGATTGATTGTGGATCTTTCCGGAGCATATACCCAATCTATCTCCACCACCTTTTATGTAATGATGGTGCCCATGTTCTCTTGCTTGCATCTCTTCAATAGGTCTTCATTGGAGATGTTCTCTCGCCAAAATATCCTCGTCAGAGACATATGGTGTAAAAGGGTCGAAGTTTGGTGAGATTCGCCTTAATCATTCTCCAGCACTCAGATCCGTAGAGGAGAGTAGATACAACTCAGCTCTGGTATAGCTTGAACTTGGTGTTGGTGCCGTACCGTGTTGATCTCTGGATGTTGTTCATTTCCTTAAACACACTCCAGGCCTTGCCCAGTCTGCTTTGAATATCCTCTTTCATGCACAAATGAAAGGAAGTAAACCATGGTAAAATGGTGCAACTGCTCCAGTGTGTTTCCATAGAAATTTCCTATTTCCTTAAAGTTGCCTCTCTCTGCCTTTTCTATAAATGCTTCCATTGTAATTGTTTGAATGAGCGCTTCACTATGGTCCCTAAACTTTTTAAATTTAAGCACAGTACTAGACTGGCATTGAGATTTCATCAATGTACAGTTGAGTTGGCTAGATGTAATTGTAAATTCTATGCTCAAAGTGTCTTTTCTCACGCTGCTTCATGCTTTCCAGCAAAGATTGAAATCCAATGTCAGTCACTATTTTTTGTCCTCTTGATTACACTTTTCTTGTTCTTCTCATTGTTCATGTTTCTGTTTTTAATTCTTGCACTCTCTTAGTGGCTTTACTGCTTCGCTTGGAGTCAAATTGATTAAAAAAAGACCCTCAGAAATGAAGCCTCTGGGTCTGGGCTTGTATTAAATAACAGAAGTGACATTACTTGAGGACTTTCAACAGCAACAACAGCTAAAATGAATATCATATGTAACTCAAAGAGAAAACAATGATAGAATCAAGATGCTGATGTTCTACACAACTTCAAATAAAAGGTTAGGAAGGAAATCCCCATTAATACTGGAAAGAGTGATAACATCTACTGGACTTGAGAAACATATTGTTCTTTTATAGAACCTCTTAGAAGAAAAGCCTGTGGATCTTGGTGAAGACTACACTTCTTCAAATTTTCTGAACTTACGCTCCAGATGACAAAGA
The DNA here is from genome assembly GCA_037127315.1 of Ascarosepion bandense. NCBI lineage: Eukaryota > Metazoa > Mollusca > Cephalopoda > Sepiida > Sepiidae > Ascarosepion > Ascarosepion bandense. The sequence continues at coordinate 1,287,503 of JBBBDQ010001125.1, forward strand.
AAGAACTGCATCAAATTATAGAAACAACATTATTTAAGGACTTTTAATGATTTGATTGGTTTAATGGCATATAAACTCCTTAAGGGTCATTTAATGCTGAAATTTAATATTCTTGGAAGCTTTGAAGTAATAAAAATATGACACATATTATTCTGCTTTCACAGTTGACTACATGGTAGATGATACTCAGCTTCTGTGCATATACATGTTTGTGTGGACATAATTACTAGAGGTGGTGATATGTATGTTTTATTAAGTAAGTTATATTTTGGAATACAGTTTGATTTCTTAATTGTAGAATATTGATTAATGTCATGAAAAAGTTCATTCATGTTGGTTGGTTGATTTTGCTTTGCCAAATATCAACCTCTATGGGTTATTTAAGGCCAAAATCTAAATATTTTGAACACATTTTTATGGCTTCAACTAAATATAAATTGTATGCCTTCAGTTGCAGATTAATATGTACAGTTGGTAATTTTTTTTACATAAAATTATATTCCCAGTAACTTTACTATAAAAATGTGTTGTTATACTTTTACAGGTGTATCCCTGGTATCAAAAATGATGGAAAAATATTTGAGAGGATTATATATATATATATATATATAATGGTCTTTATTATAATAGAGAGGATATGATATATATGTATATTCGATGACATAATTATTGCAAAAAAATGAAACAATAAGGCACTGTTGAAGAGCAAACACACAGCAAGTGCTTACATAACTGGTAGTAAAGGGAATTTATTGCTATTGTCTTTTTCTCCATATGCATAATAGGAGGAATATATATATATATATATGTGTGTGTGTGTGTGATGGAGAGGTTAGGATTTTGTTTTTGTTTAGGAGTTCACTACTTGCCTATAACTGGGACACTAATTAGTGCTACCACTCTGGGTCAATGTGACCCTGAGTGGTAGCAACTCATGGCAAGCTGATACTCCTTCGATATGTGGAATATTCATGTACAGGGACGTAACATCCATCGTTACTAGGATATTATCATCGTGGACTAAGTTAATGTTTTGTAATTTGTTGAGAAAGTCAGTCGTGTTTCTAATATAACTAGGTATATCAGGAAATAAAGGTTTTAGGATATTGTCTATGTACCCAGGTGAGGGTACCAATGCCTGATATTATGGGTCTGCCAGGAGGTGTGATTTTAAGGGTTTTTGAAATTTTATAGATGTTCTCTTCATGATTTGATTGTTTAGTTTGATGTGGGTTGGATGAAGAGGAGTTAGGGTGTTTTTCTGAAATTATTTTGGGGAGTTTATGTAGTTTTGGGATAGTGTAGAATGTTGTTGTTTTAGGGTTCTCAGGAATAAGAGATTTTATTTTATTTTTTATATTATATATATGATGGAGAGGTTAGTATTTTGTTTTAGTTTAGGAAGTCACTATTTGCCCATAGCTGGGAACTAATAGGTGCTACCACTCTGGGTCAATGTGACCCTGGGAACAACATCACTTCAGAGTTTGTTCCATGCTTCTTAAACTCTCCAATTTCCCAATCAGAGGCCTTACTGCCAGTTGTAGTTTATTATCATACCCAGGATTAGAGGACTTTCAACAGTAGCAACAACTAAAAAGGTTGTCACATGTAACTTAAAAGGAACATAATGATGTAATCAAGATCCTGACATTCCACACAACTTCAAGTGAAAGGTTAGGAAAGAAACTTCCGTCAACACTGGAAAGAGTGATAACAACACTGGAAAGAGTGGACTTGAGAAACCTATTTTCCTGAAAGAGAAAGATTTTATTACAATTCCAACCAAAAGCAGTATTAGCTGCTCAGTCAATGAATGCCAAGTGTTTCCTTATAAGGAAATTGATAATATTAGTGTTAGTGTTAAATTGTGGCAAAAAAGATGGACGTTTGTCAGCTGCATGTGACACAGACCTGGATCCTTGAAGAAAAAAAGATGAAGAATATGAAGAATGACATGGTGAGGTACTGTGGAGGAGAGGGAAGAAATCTGTTGGTGATCCTGGGGTGAGGCATGATTGGCAGCTGTAGACAGGGTGGAGTGGAGATATTATGTGGAAGTCTTATGTGTCACAAGGCCACAGGCAGATAGACAGATAAAATTAACTTGACGCTATCTTTGTTTAAACTGACAAAATGTTGCCTTCTTACGGCATTCACTGGTGAGAGTTGGAATAGGGTGGTAAATGCAATGATATCTGGCATTCTTCATCAGTCGGTTGGTTGGTAATCTGCTTTCTTAGTTCTTGTTAATTACAGATGTACTTCTGAGCTCTTTGTCACTGAAGATACTTTTATCGCTTTGTTCATGCATGCATAAACGATCAACCTAACTTGAGATTCCACTCTGCATTTTAGGTCTTCTCTCTCTCTGATTCAGTCTAACACTTTACGAGTGTATCAAGCCATCTATCTTTGTATCACTTCATATTTCAGTTTTCTCATAAATCTTTCTTTCTCTTTCATTCTGTTTCTATTGTTGCAAATACTGCTTCTGGCTTAACCAAAAAGCAGTGACAACAAAAATTTTTCACTTGTAAATAATGGTTGTCGTCATTTGTAGGGGTAAAAGGAGAAAACCAAGAAATTTTGACATGGATATATTTTCATGTCTTTTTGTATAACTAATAAATGATTAACAAAAGAGAAAATATATTAATGTATCTTCTTCAGCTATGCGCCATGTCCCTTCGGGAAGTAGGCAATCATGACCCTCCACATCTCCCTATCCCTTGCAGCTCTTAACACCCTTTCTCATGTTATCTCTACCAAACCCTGCCATGCCATCCATTTGCTCATGCCCATCAAATATATCACGCATGGCTTTTTCTTGTTTCTCTTTCTCTCTATCTGTCCTGTGAGTATCAGATTCTTTGAGACCTCCTTCCTCACTGCATTCCTCAGCTGTCTGTTCCTGATGTTGGCTATCAGTTTCCTTGTCATGTCCATCCTCTCCAAAACCTTGTTGTTGCTCACATATTTTGCCCATGGTATCCTCAGCAACCTTCTGTAGAACCACATTTCAGTTGCTTCAAGTCTTTCTTTCATCTTTGATGAGATTGTCCAGCATTCGCTGCCATATTGAAGGACAGACATCACATAACAATCCAGTACTCTTTTCTTTGTTTCCAGCAAAATCTTCCTGTCTCTGAATACCCTACTCAGCTTCTGGAATACATCCTTAAACACAGATGAAAAGCAAAGAAAAAAATATTAAAACTATTAGGAAATTCGTATTTGTGTGTAAAAATTCAGTCATTAATTGCACAGATTAAATATATTATCCCTGAAAAGAGGGACAAAGTGTGTCCAGGACCTACTTAATTCTAGATGAAAAGAGGAAGAGTACATCCAAGCTTTTATAGTGCTTCAACAGCACTACCTAATTGTATCTTAACAATTTCCAGTTTCTCTGTCTGTTTCTATCTCTCTGTCTATAATTTGTAGTGGTGTAATGGATATCGACTTGGAATGAGAAATCAGAGAGCTGAGATTGAATTGTGGTTGAATTAATTTCATTCACTTATGCTGAAATACCCTTGGGAAAGGTATTAATCCATCTCTTCTTCCTTCAGCTATAGGTTAAATAGCAGGATGCATTGGGTTCTCTAGCCTTAGTTTGCAACTGGTCTACTGCAGAAAGTAATAGCAACCTACTGCAGGAAAATTTTCAGCCTCATCAGTCATATCTCAAAAATGATGGGAGAATTCAGTAAGATTTGTATGTATGCATTATGAATAACAGCATGAACCTGGTCAATTAAAATGACAAATTTTTTGCATTAAACCTATCAATGCTCTATCTCCACCCGAATATTGAGCACTTTACGATAAAAAATCCGCTTGCCAAAATCCCTTTGAATCAGTATAACTACTGAAAAAAAAACAATCTTTGTATTAAATATTACCATAACTTAACACTATATATATATATATATATATATATATATATATATATATATGTGTGTGTGTGTGTGTATACATATGTGTGTGTATGTGTTTGTGTGCATGGTAGTATAATAAATAGTGGCTCAGATTGAGAAATTAGAAAACCAAGTTCAAATTTGTTTTTAAGCATTTCACCCAAGCAAGGAAATAAAGCCACTAAGAGGCAAACTTTTTTTTAATCATATCACCCCGAGCAAGGCGATAATGCCACTGATGCGCAGGGGGCTACGTAAGAGTAAAAAGATTGGAAAAGAGAAATCTGGAAACCACATCCTAAACAGGGAACAAGGGATGAGCCTTTTCACCTGTTCAATAGACGTGGGAGGAGTGCGAACCGGGTGATAGTTTAGTCTATCTACTCCAATTGGAAAAAAAAATAAGAAAAAAAAAATGAACAGATAGAGGTGGAGGCGGAGTGGTAGAGGGAGAAGGGATAGCTAATCGATCTTAGAAGTGAGAGACGAAAGCACATGAAAGCATGATCCAGGGATTCAAGAGATGTTACTCTGGTTGGAGGTAGGTGTTCTCTGATATAAACACTAAGCCCATGCATATGGACATTGGAGTCCTTCCTGGAGAGGGGAGGATAACCAGGAACAGAATGAAGAGGTGTTGCCACCATGCTCAATAACTGCGGAGAGCTTCCAGCCGAACTAACGTTAAACCCGAAGTAGAAGGAAAGTGAACCGACTGTGAAGGTGTATGAGAAAAAGGAAACCTTATTAATGAGAGAACAATGATAAAATTTGTTACTAGACTTGTAGTGGTCAGGGAAGAATCTTCTCTGGATGTATTACAAAGTAGCAGTTCTCAGGAAGAATCCATTATATATATATATATATATATATATATATATATATATATATATATATGAGCAAGTTTTTTGTCAGGAGGTAACTTTCTTTTTTTTTCCTCCTGGCAAAAAAACGTGCTCATATATGTATAGCATGCAAGATACTTGGAAAAACACATGACCAATCCAGAAGCTACAATTTCAGAAAAACCGTATCTTGTTGCTCAAGAATTTTGAGAGACGAATTTATGGCTTATGCAAATTTCCAAGTCTTAGCCACTTGATAAAATAAGCATAAATGAGAGGGCAGTAGAGGACAATGAATCTGGTGACTGCTTTTTGTGTCAAGTTGTCTCACTGATTGTGATCATAAAATGACCGGATACAACTGGTACTTTAAACAGATGTATCTTTTTGCAATATACACACACACACACACACACACACACACACAAATCTATATATATATATTGACTTCACTGGGTGTGGAAGAATTAAGAAGAGAAACATTGCTAAGGAGTAAGAAACAAGAGTAATCAGGACAGTAGATAGCGATTGACATTGCATTTAAATTTTTTATGATTAAAGTTAGCTAGAAAGCATAGAGCCAAAAAGCATGAAATATATATATATATATATATATATATATATATATATATATATATGTCCTTTTTGGATGTGGATGATCATGTCTCTCAACAATTTGCCATCTTTTTTTTTCAAAGCAACTCTTACTTCTTTCCCACCCCTCTTTGTATTTATGATATCTGTTTTACTCTCCATTTATTAAAACTCATTCACTGATTTTCTTTTTTTAAATTTTGGGTGCCCTGTGAGTATTATTCTCCAAGCTTTCTTTTTTCATTATGTAATGCAAACATTTCAATTGTGTCTTTCTGATATTTTCACATACTGTCTTTGGCATTGTAAACATTCATCAAATGAATCACATCTCTGTTGTTTCAAGGATTTTTCTTCATCTGCAAAACAAATTATTCAGTATTCCTTGCCATGTGGGGGATTGCAACATTACACAGAAATTCAACACTTTTCTTTGTTTCATAGAAAACTGTTTAAACTCTTAATACACTGCACAGTTACTGGAATTCACTGTTCTTAAGCCAAAATGTCTTTGGATTTTTATGTCAGGCATTCCCTCATCTGTTACGATATTACACAGATATTTAATTTCCATACCTGGTTGATTTTTATGTTTTTCATATGTTACTTGCACCTTGGGTTGTGCTTTCTTTTTTTATACATCATCTCCCTTCACGATGGATGTGATCATGACCCTCTACACTTTCCTTTACCTAGGAGCTCCTCATAAGTTTTGTTTTTTTGTTATTTCTTCCAAACCCTATTCTATTTACCATTTTAACCAAGCTTGTCAAGTTTGTTACATGCTGCTTTCCTCTGTCCTTTTTTTTCTCTCAATCTGCCCTGTGTGTATCAGATTTTCTAAACCGTACTTCTTTATTACATGCCCCAGAAATTTTAGCTGCTTCTCCCTGTATAAGTTTTCTTTTCATTTCCATTTTCTCCAAAACCTTGCTGCTCACTTGTTTGGTCCATGGTATTCTCAGCATCTTTCAGTGGAACCACATTTCGGTTGCTTCAAATCTCTTCTTTCTCTTTGAGAAGATTGTCCAGCATTCACTGCCATTCAAGAGGACAGATACAATGTAAGTTCAGTATTTTTTTTTTCTTTGTTTCTAATGAATAATTAGATTAAAGCAGCGACAAAACATTTGCATATGTAAATGACTGGTAAATGAATGATTGTCCTTACTTTCAGAGGGGAAAGAAATGGAATAGATTTCAACAGGGCAAGATTTTACATTTTTGTTTTGATACAACTGAGTAACAAAGGACAGAAAATGTACTCGTATGCAATCAATAGGTAAAAGACTAAGATTTAAAATTGTGGGGGGGAATACATGTGTGTGTGAAGATATCCCCATGCCTGAGAGAAGGTCTGAGTATTATTGTAAATTGTACTCTACAATACAATATGTATAGAGTAGAGTAGCTAGCACCCCTTCAGCACTCTAACTGATGGACTGGCTCATAGTCTGAAAGAGTCTACAAGCATGTATTTAAAGGGTCTTTTTTTTTTTATGTCAAGCCGATTAATATTCGAACTGATTTACTTTGTTGGCTATTCACCATTTAGACCCTCCCCTCTTTTGCTCGTAAGTTTGTCTTGTTAATTGTTTGTAACTTATTGCTCTGTATTTTTTGTATATATCTGTTTGCACTGGATACTGTGCTGAATACATATATTAAGCACTCATTCTCCTCTGTGTATCACTCACCTCGATGATACAACAATATGCTAGAACGAAAAGATAGAGAAGGCAGGAAGTATCTTGTTTTTAACAGTGCCACCTACGAATGTCTTGGCAAAACTAAGTGGAGGTACCCACAGCTGACAACTATGCATTATGTCTTCTTGCAGTTAATTATTGATCTTTTCTTACTTGCCTCAACGAGTTTTTGTCTAATTGTTATTTTCAGTTTCCTTTCTGAATCTGCCATCAATACAATAGTTTGTGGTGTATGTGTTGTTATGGTTATATTCACAAAATAACAAACCTTGATAGGTCATCTCATCCTCTCAACTGTGTCACTATACAAGTTAAATCTAGTGACAAAATATATCCTTGTCATCCTCCTCTAAAATCCAGATAAAATTTTTAAAAAGAGCTGCTTTAACAGAGAGATAAAATATTGACATTTTATCTTTGTTTGTTAAAAATGTTGAATTTTAACCCAAGTAACTAATAAAAGTAACTCAAATTAGAGAAAATTTGTCAGCAATAAAAACAGCCCAACATGCAAATTACAAATTGGAGATACAAAAATCCAGCAAGTACAACAATTTAAATATCTGGGAAGTGTTTTAACAGTGAACAGAAAGTACGGCACTGAAATCTGAAGTTGCATTGGGAGAGTGAAAGTTCCAAAATTTAAGCAAAATATTAAGAAACATGAAAATCTTGTTAGAAACAAAAAAGAGAGTCCTTAACGGTTATGTAATATTAGTCCTCCTATGCAACAGCGAATGCTGAAGTATCTCCTTAGAGATGAAGAAGAAACTTGGGGCAATAGAAATGTGGCCCTACAGAAGGATGCTGACAATACCAGGGAATGAATAAGTGACCAATGACAAAGTTTTAGAGAAAATGGAAATTGACATCAGAAAGAGATAGTTGGAATTTCTAGGGCCTATAATGAGAAAAGAGGGCTTGGAAAATTTGGCACTGACAGGGCTTAAAGGCTAGAAGAAATCAGCACATAACCTACCTAGTAAGCTTGTGTGTAAATAAATGGAAAGTAGAACAGAGTTTAGAAGAGACAACAAAAAGACAAAATTTACTAATAGCTACAAAAAGGTCACAAAATTATGGAGAACTATGACAGTCAGCAACTTTAAGGAATATGGTATATAGAAGAAGCATTCTGTCATAATTAAAAATTGACTTTTATTGTGTGTCCTTGTGAAAACTGTGCAAACAAATCTCCGCTATATATTTTCAATGTAAAAGGGTCTTAATTTGAACATAAATAAAATAAAAATACAACATCAAATTGGGCTCTAATTAAATTAGGTGCAAAAGAAACAAATCCAGGAAATGATCTGGAAATTTTAATTAAGTCAGTTTTCAAATTAAATGTTTGTTTTTTTTTTATTTATTTCAGATAAATGGATAAATTAAATTACATTTATGCTATCTGGTTGTCATCATTCAGTATAAAATTCAGAAAGGGGAGTAGGTTCAGCCAAAAATTGAGCTAAAGAAACTTAGAAATGAATTTAGAATAATTTAATTAAGTGACTCCATTTTACTAAAAACTCATTTTTGCTTTAAAGATAATAACTTAAATCTAATATGTATGAAAAGTAAATAAATTTCCATATTTAAATGAGGTTTTTAGACATTTTAGAAAATATTCTCATGCTCACTTGTCACTCATCAAACTGCTGTTATAGATAAAAACAAAATGGAAACAAATTTTAAAGTGAAGAACATGGATCTTTTATAAAAAAGTTGGAATCAATAAACATTAAAATTATGCAAGAAATCATAGCAGTGGTCTTGAAATATTAATTCAGGACTCCAATGTGAATATTAATATTCAAAGTTCAATTCGTTTCCAGTGTTGAATAAAAGACAAAATTTGAAGATAATCTGGGAAAGAGAAAATTTTAAGGTAATCTGGGATTAATCCAAGGAATATTAAAGTTAAATAAAATGTATCTGGTTTTTGTTTTGGTTTTAAAGTTAAAAGTTGAGGTTTAATCCATACAAAAATAAAAATAGACACTAAATGAAGAAAGAGAAAAGGAGAGGACTAAAAAGCCTTAGGAACATTTTAAAATAATTGATATTGGCAAATAGAAATAAAGCAACTGTTGTTATACTGACCTATTAAATTTACTGAATTATGATATTAGCTTTACATAAAATGTTCATAAAAAACAAATTAATTTTGTCGTAAGAAATGAAAAAAATCTTGTTTGCTCTTACTTATGTTGATGTAATGGTAAACTAAAATAAAATTCAGCATATTTAAAAAAAACCTTTTGGAAAGAAAACATAAATTACTTATAAAAAATTAAATTCTATCATCAATACATTTGTTATTCATAACAGTATCATAGAAAAAAATATCAAATTAAATTTATGTAACAAATAAAAGCATTTTAAAATAAATTTTGCAGTGTAAAAGGAGAAGAAAGTCTTCAGAAGAAAAGTATGTTGAAAATTAAACGACAAAACATTATTAAAATTAACTTTCTTGGAAGAAACTTTGTAATGTTCATAATAATAATGATTATAAAAAATGAGATTAATTATTTTTTTAAACTAAGTAAAATTGAAATTTTGGTGTAAGAAGTGTGGTAAAAAAATCAACGTATATTTTCATTTGTTAGAAACAGAAATACAAATTATATAAGCTGTCTGATTCTTTATCCATCTAACTTAGAAAATTTTTCTCTCCTTAAGTTGGTATATCATATTTATTGCTTTTATTTTAATATATATATATAAATATATGTATAAAGAAAGAATAGATCTAAGTAAGAGCCAACAAACCTACCTAGGTTTTATCCTACGGCTCGTCAGGGTAAGGAGCCTCCTTACCCTGATGAGCTGTAGGGTGAAACCTAGGTAGGTTTGTTGGCTCTTACTTAGATTTATTCTTTCTTTGTTGCTCTACTTTTTATTGAGTGCTTTATTGTTAGGGCTTTCGTCTCGGGGTTTTCTTCTTTCCTACAAGTATTTGACGTATGCTCATGTACTTCATTTGTTTCTTTTTTTACTTCCCCTTCTTTCTCCTCAGTTTGTTCTCGGTGGGTTTTTCGATACGAATAAAAATATAGCATAACAATTATTAGTATTAGCATTGTTATTTTTGTTACTATTACTATTGTTATTATTATTATGATATATATATATATATATATATATAGAGAGAGAGAGAGAGAGAGAGAGAGAGAGAGAGTGGGAAATTGTAAGGATGTTCAGTGTCAAAATTGTTGTTTCTTTTAGTAGTTTACTGGTAGAAAGGCATTTTAGGCAAGCAGATTTTTTACCATAAAGTGCTTGATATCAAGATAAGGTATTAATAGAATCCCTCACATACACAGATAGCAAATTATACCAAATTTCATATAAATACAAAAGAATTGGGAAACAGCAGAAGTGAAAACCCTGAAGAGTGAAAACATTACAGTAATGCTTTCATGAAACTTTGAAGTTGTCATGATTGAAACAACATTTACACTTTTCATATATATATATATAGCAGGAATAAATGCAGGAGAAGATTGGTAAATAATCCCAATGGATCCTAGTAATATTAGGTCAAGTATTAAAATTGATCTAATAGTGAGCTTAATGTAAATTTGATTTACGTAGTAGATATTCATTTATTTCATATGTAAATTCAAATTTTACATTTGAGTAATAGTTATTTCAACAGGTTACTAGAACCCAATTGTTCAACCTTAGTCTAACTAATAGTAATTTAAAAAATTTAAAAATCTTTATAAAACAACAAAACACTAGAAATTTAAAAAATAATGTGCAACATAATATCACTAATAAAGAACGTATCTCTAGGGAGAAAAGCAAATGCCCACTTGACGGACTTCGTAAAACAGAAGGGGCTACTTACAATGCAATAGTATATGATACAGATGGACAAAGGAAAACATGTTTGGGATCTACAAAAGGTATATTTACAAACAGATATAATAACCACAAGTCTACATTTAGTCTAGAAAAACTTAAAAATTGCACCAAACTGGCTAACCACATGTGGAAATTAAAACAAAAAATGGAAAAAACCCTGATATAACATGAAGTATAATAAAAAAAAAAATTAAAAAGAAAAAAAACCTTACAATGGTGGGGATGTATGAAGATTGTACCAAGATGAAAAGTAAGCCCTAATATTGTTTCCAGAACCCCAAAAATTACTAAATGAAAGATCTGAAATAATGTCCTGAGGTAATCTCACCAAAATATACATCCTAGGATCATACAAACCTGGATGAAAGTGTTTTAAGATCCTTAAGTAACTCCTTCTGTATTTTGAAATTTTCGGTTGTACAAAAAGTCCAGTTGTATGTTTGTAAAAATCCCTGTTGTACACTCGAAAATGTTAGAGAATCATCAGTTATTATAAATCACATGAAGATGCTGAAAGGTTGAAAACTAGGTTACAGAAATATCTTGTATCCAAATGAAAAATATTCAAAAGCTCTACAGTACAAATGTATTGAGCACTTTTTAATACAACTAATTTAATTATGACCAAAAAAATTTATCTAAACTTATTTATAAATGGAACTTTGTGTCTCTGTGTGTGTGTCTGTTACCTATAGACTCCGAAACGGCTGAACCAATTTTCTTGAAAATTTACACAGTTATACTATAATCATCTGTGAGTGTTCTTAGCTAGGTTTTTTGTCAAGGTATCCCCAATAAATATCAAGAATCGATAATTGAAAAAATCAGGTTATAGAAGGAGTGGTCCGATTTTAATCAAATTTCATACACTCATAGACAAAGACATAAGAAACGATATTCAGAAGTTTCAAGGTTGCAGTTCTTACAATAGTGCAGAATATTTGATATCGATACCAGGAAATCAAAATTTGATTTACATCCTTTTACTCCAGCAGCTTCTTTTCTTGCACTTCCCGCCTGTGGAATTTCCTTCCGTTTACTTGCTTCCCCAATAGCTACAATATCCAGGAGTTTAAGTGTGAATTCAGTAGTCATCTCCTATCTTGCTAACTTGCATCCTCTCTCTCATACTTCTTTCTCCAACCACTCCACTCTAAGTATCTTAACCCTTCTCTTACCCACTTCCTGACATGCCCTGCAACCTGTCACTCTTTTTCATAACTTTCCTCCTATGTAACCCACTACACATCAGTGGCTGCAAACTGGCTTGCTTGAGGCAATATGATTATATATATATATATATAATGATATGATTATATATATATATATATATATATATATATATAAAGAATCTTCAAGTATGAACATTTCAGAGTGTTTGGTTGCCAATCTGAGAATAGTGCAAAAAGTTTCGAATGAGTTTAATGGTGATTTTGAAGGTGTTTGAAGTGATCACTAGTGATGACAATCTTATGGCTCCATTCATCTTCCTGCAGGACCTCAGACTCAACATGGAACTCTACATCAAATGCCTTGAGGTGGTAGTGCTGCCCTGAGTCAGAGTAGCTGCTGGACAACCCTGTCAAGCAACAGGACTCTGCACCATGTCATGCAAGTAATAGCTGTCAAACAATTTCTGCAATCACATCACTCCTTACATCTAGCCACCTAACTCCCCGGATTGCACATGAGGTTACATAGGATGGGAAAGTTATTAGGGGACGGAGAAAGGAACATGAGAAGGAAGGGTGCAAGTTAGCAAGATAGAAGATGACTACTGACTTTACACTTAAACTCCTGGTGATTGTAGCTGTCAGGGAAGCAAGTAAATGGAAGGGAATTCCACAACCAGGAAGTGCGAGAAAAGAAGCTGCTGGAGTAGAATTTGTGTTTGGTAGCATTCCCCAACTTAAATAAGGAACAGTCGAGGAGAGATGCAGGAGATTTGAAAGTCATCTGGAGGTCATAGTTGAAGACAATGGTGATTTTATTGAATAAATTTACTCTTTATTATTTTAAGATATTTTTGTGTAATTTTGGTAAATATATCTGATAAAATGAGATGTCAGTGTTATTTTAATTTTTTCATAATTTAGACAAGTTATTCATCACACCCTATATATATCTTCCACCGAACGCCCCGTGGCCCAGGAGTAGAGTCGCTGACTGACGCCAAATCGGTCGGGTTTCGAGCCTGGGTTGTGTAGCAATTGGAGTCTAACTGTACTGATGAGCTGTGATACAGCGAAACAGATCTGTCTGCCGATGACAATAATATATATATATATATATATATATATATATATATATATATATGTATAAAAGAAAGGCAGACACGTTATTTCATGGTGAATCGGAAGTATAGGCCTATACTTCTGATTCATCATGAAATAACATATCTGTCTTAATTTTTCTTATATTTGCTCTATATGTATTTATATGTATATATGTTTAGAGTTCTCTTAGAGAGTTATCCTACTACTGTATGTACAGGATACTCCTTTGGATTTTTCTATACCCACACTGCATGCTGAGATATATACATATATATATATATATATATCATATTATTTAATTATCGTAATTATTCCTTCTTTCTCCAGTAACTACATTTATGAATTTGTTTGTAATGTGACTTGATAAAAATTTAAATAATATATGCAAACAAAAATAAAAAGAATTCAAATTAAAATAAAGCATTTATGCTTTCCTTATTCCTTTTTATCTTTTTCTCTCTCTCTTTCTGGAATTCTCTTTCTGGAATTCTCTTTCTGGAATTCTTGCAACTAATGAGAAGGCAACCCTTAAATAAAAAGAGGATTAAAAAGAAAAGACTGAACCGGAACAGAGCCTATGACTAAAAAGTAACAAAAAATCAGGGAGGATTAACTCATGACTTCCATTAAATAAAAGAAAATGAGAAAGAAAGGAATGCTGGAAAATAAGCTAATTTTTGCCAATCCCTAAAATTGACACAATAGTTAAAACTAATGTTCATGTCAGTCTCAGAGCCTAGTCAAAAGACACTTATGCTGACACCTCTCAGCTAGAAACAGAAGGGACAGTGAGTGTGACCATGAAAGACACAACTTTGGAAAAACCAGCAATCTGTGATGCATGAAGAAGTCCTCAAGAAGTCAGCTGCTAATGATATTTCTACCCTATTTAGGGTCAAATAAAACACAGTAGATTGTCACTGACCTATATCTTACATTAATACTACCCCTTGCATTGTCTTCAAAACTAAACTACTGGATTTTCTCCAAGCTGTTACCAATATTCACATTATAATTAAATATTCTTGTGATATTAAATATCAATGGACTCACTCATCATAATCAAATATTATTTACTTTACACGCTTGCTCCACTTTGTTTTTTATGTCTTATGTTTTCAATAAACCTCACCAAGAATAACTACACTATATCCACATACTAAGCAATTATTCTTTTTTCAGAGGGACTGCTGAATCTTTAGAGTAAGGAGTTTATTTTTTTAGCCCAAGGTAGGAAGTGAGGTGGGTCTTTATTATAAAATATAGATTATGCAAAAATAATGTTGATCATTAGTGTATTTGCTTTTATGAATAACAATTTAATAAAGAAAACTACTGAATTAACATAAAAAAATGCTAACCCAAGACTAAATTTTATTAATTACATTAGTAATTACATTACATGAATTACATTACATGAATTTCTCACAAAAAAAAAATTGTTTTTGCAATGAAAATGTAAAATAAAATAGCAAATATAAAGGAAATAAAATAAATAAATCTCATCCTAATGTCAATTAAATAAGCTAAATTCATTCTTGACAAATGACACTATAGCCATAAAGTCTGCCCAAAACAAAAACTGTCATCATCACTATTGTTTAATGTCAGTTTCCATGCTAGCTGTTAGGGCGCCACTCCTATTTGACTACAAATGGACTGTTCCCATTGCTATATATAGCAATGGTGGATTCTCTACAAGAGGGTTGTAGAGAGTCACTTGAGAGTCTCTAATGAGTTACTGAAGAGTCAGTGAAGAGTTAGTCACACTTCCGGTGGCGTACCGGAAGTAATCACGTATGCACACGTCTTACGATGGATTGGACTCTTGTATCTTGCTATTGTAAATATTACTCATCACTTCTGTACATACTAACCGTCTTTCCGTGGAATACAACTTATATTCTGATTCTGTTGTTGAGTTATTCATTTATACTTGGCGACATAACAGTGGCGATGAAGATGTTGGATGGAAAAATTGTCCCACGACATGACACTAGCATAGGTTGGACAGGTTCTTTTACAGGCCACCTGGTTTTGTGTAAGGCCTAACTCTAATCTCAACTTTTTTAAATCGTCTTTGATAAGCTGGGTCCATGTTTTACATGGTCTGCCTATCATAAGTAATTGAATCATCATGAAATATTGGAGCAAGTTTAGGAGACTGGGAACTCAGTGTTTTTATCAAGTCACTATCTCCAAGAAGATTACCTCCCAAGGTTAAAGAGTTTAGCTTACCTTTTCCTACAAAGTCCCTTTTCTTAGACAAGTTGCTATCCAAAGCTAAATACTTACCCAAACTAAGCAGTATAACATCATACTTCTGACATTTCTTACCCTATTTGACTATAGCTGGGACCCTGACAGGTGCTACCACCCTGGTCAGAGTAGAACTGGGAACAACAGCAATTGAGTTCCTTGCTCCTAAAAGCCTTCAATCTTCTGATCAGAGGCCTTGCTGTCAGATGTATCTTATTGTCATACCCTTGATAATAATTTCAAGATTTTCTCTATGGACCCCAAAAGTCAAAATAAACAATTACATTCAACAGAATTGACAAAAGTGTTGAACTAACAATAATAAAATTCTCACAATTCAACTAATCTTAGGTGAATGAAGACAAATATCAAAAAAAGGAAAAAAAAAAGATGAAGTAACTCTAGTTTGGCTACACATAGGCCACCCATACCTCACCCAGTTATACTTGCTGAAGAATGAACGTCAACCAACATGTACAACATAGCAAGGTGCACTCATGGTGAAATATATTTTTACTGAATGTACCCAGTCCTTGTAAGACACAAATACTACAAAGAAAACACCATTGGAAAACCATTTGAAAATGCTAAAACATAATGTCCTTCCTTAAATAAATGTTTTTACCAAAACATATAACACCCACAATAGATTATATATATCTCTATAAAATTATGTCCAAAATATCCATACTGAATGTCATAAAAGTGTGTACAAAATATTTATATTTCAGCATTAAATAAGCCATAGGAGTTGATATGCTTTTAAACAGACACAATTAAACAAAATAACAGCAGGTCTTCAACGGCATATAAATTGTAATGTAAAATATTTAACAACAGTAAGAAATTATTGATAAATCTCGTGAGATGTTCATAGCAAAGTGCACAAATGGTTCACATTATACACGCTGGCACCTAGATCTTTATGTCAGCTTACACTGTGCTGATAATTGAATATTGGCATTGGCTAAGTATGAGACATAATAAACCAGGTACTCTTCTTGTAGTACATAAAGCAATATGTTAATTTTTTTTTTAAGAAATTGTTCATCATTGTGTTATACATTGCTTCAAATTAGATTCCTTGCCAATTTAATCCATGTCAAAGACTATTGACTGAATGTGAGCACTGAAAGCAAATTTAAAAATAAAACTTTTGCCTCTTTGTGAATGGGCTCCAAGCACAGCAAACCGGTTCATGAAACAAATATCCCAAAAATATAAAATACAATTTAAACGTTGGAACCAACCATAAGGCATGACAAAAAAACATGTATCCACCCTGACTGCTTAAAAGAACCTTCACTTGACACTCAAGGCACTCGGCAGTCACAGAGTTCACCAGTGGCTCTGGGTTAACCATCCTAATACAAACTTTAAAGACAGGTGTGTACGCAACTGACTCTTTGATCCTCCAGGTCACTTCCCTCATCCACAAAGAGACATTCCACTTTGGTTCTTTAAACTCAAAATACACAAAATTTTATTTGAACATATCTTCTTTTCCTTCTGCTCTACCCACAGTCAGTTAAGTGCCTTGACGAGGATACACGCTTTGGGCGATCATGTCTCAAAAGAGACACAACTGACTGGGCAGAAGATTATCCCCCAGTAGGTTTCCATTGCTTTCTGCAATAAACTGGTTGCCAGCCAAGGCTATAAAATCCAATCTGTTTTGTTATTTAATCCATAACTGGAGGGAAGAGACAGATTAATACCTTTTCCCAAGAGTATTTGCGCATAAGTGAATGCAAGGAATTCAACTGGAATTTGAACTCGGCACCCCAATTTGTCGTTCTGAGTTAATATCCACTGCACCACAATGCACATTCCTACCCACAGTACTTTACTCTTAGCACGTATTCTTTTTTTTAAATTATTTCATCCCAAGCAAGGCAAGAATGCCACTGGTACACACGAGGTTACAGGGAGCGCAAGTGAGAGAGAAAACTGAAAATAGGAAAGATTGAGGAAAGGACAAAAGATGAATGAGAATTAGGAAAATAGAAGATGGCAAGTGATGTTGCATTTAAATTTTTGAAGATTGTAGTTCTCAGGGAAGCAAGTAAATGGTCCACAGGAAAGAAGTGCAAGAAGAGAAACTATTGGCGTAGAAGTGGTGATTGCATTTAGCTATTTCAACAGTAAAATGGTAGGACCAAGATACCATTCTAGTAGCACACTTACAGTCATCTAGTCAGGGCACCAAAGAAAAAATCTTTACAAAACAGTTGTCATGAAATATTTGTAGAAAAGGCAGCAAGAAACCACACGATATCAGTGAGAAAGTTACATAAGTCAGGATTGATTACATTGCAGATCCTAATTTGGATTTTGTCAAGAAACTCAAGATGAATAGCAGAAACACCAGACTAGATTTTTTTCATTCAGGTACAATATATAACTATAGCAAGTTTGCCTTAATAATCATGATATCAGTAGAATTTTTGGTGGACCTAAAGGAGACTACCACCACCTTCAAACTTGTTTTTCATTTTTTTTTTTTTTTTTTTTTTTTCAGTGCAATCTTTTTGATTACATCCTAAACTTTCCAATTGACAAAAAAAATTTGGAAAAATTTCAATATTTAAACAATTTTAGTTATAGCAAATTGATCCTCCATTTTGGAACCACTTGCCGGTACAACATTATCAGCACCTGTAAATTTGATGATTATCAGTTTTGTTTTTTTTTTACTTTTTTCAGTGCATTCTTGTCGATTAAACTGTAAATTTTCCAATTGTTAAAAAAAAGTTTGTAAAAATTTCAACATTTAAACAATTTTGGAGGGAGTGGGATCTCAGTTTTTCATGGAACTTTACAGTAAATCGATCCTGTGCAATTAACTTTTTTACTTGCGCATATTCAACAACTGAATCCTTTGTGAAATTTTTGAATAAAGCCCTTCTTGGAGTTTCCAAGGAAGATGCCATGGTAAGAACTGAAGAGAACTTGAACTGAAGACAAAAACAAGTGCATCATTTCAAAAAAAAAAAACAACCCCAACGTGGGTGGTTCCAAAATGATAATTCGATTTACTATAATGTTGTATGAGAAACTGAGCCCCTCTCTAAAATTGTTAAATATTGAAATTTTTCAAATTTGTTTTGATAATCGGAAACTCTATGTAATAATCGATAAGACTGTGCTGAAAAAGTAAAAAAAAACAAATTTAAAGGTAGTGGCAGTCTCCTTCAGGTTTGCTGAATTTTTTTATCAGTAAAGCCGTTTTGAAGTAGAGTATGGAAATCCTTTGATTGATTCTCTTTTTTTAAATTTGATATTTATATCTACTTGTGGAACCGGTGGAATTTCCGCATAAGGATAATTATGATTTCCTGGAAAAATTTTTCTTTGTCATACTCCAAATGATAGTAACGTCTTTAAACATAAAGGTATTGGATAATAAAATAACTATAACACAGAATGTAATTTTATTAAAATATCTATAAAAGTAATGTCCATAGAAGTTACTTGACTGTAATCTTATATTAAGTGACGTATACACACACCATTACAAAAATACTGTACTTTATTATGTGAGAGATTTTGAAAGAGAAAATGTTCTTTTTTTATTACTGAAAAGGTCATAGCTTCTGTGTCCATTGTAAACAGAAAAGACCAACTGAGTAATAGCCAAAGGTGTAGAGGCCAGAAATTGCGTTATTAGGTCAGAGGATACGACAACGAACCTACCTATTTTTACTATATCGAACAGTAGACACAGACACACACAATTACTGCTACAACCACCAGCTCAAGCTGCTACTGATACGGTAATGTTATAGGCTCTCTCCTACTACTCTCTCACTCTTTACTACCCTGAGGTAGAGTAAAAAGTTGAGCGGAAGGAAAAGCTTGTGTAGAGAGTGTGGCATAACAGACGGATGAACTAAGTAACTAACTAAGGAAGGAACAAGCAGAATTATTATATGATTCATTCAAGATGAGTATTAATTCCTTCGAGTATATTCATTGACTTTGCAATATGCCAGCTGATGAGTACATTGAACAATAATGTGTACTTATTCATTTTATTTTATTTTAAATTAAAAACAAAGGAAAGATGAAATAATAATGTCTAGATTTCATAATGGAGACTGCATGATAACACACTCCTATATTCTAAAACAAGAACCACCTCCAATCTGTATGGCATACCAAGATTTATACACAATAAAACAAATGCTAACAATTGGTCATGACTTCAACCAAAGGATGCCAAACAAATAACATGGCAAACTTCTCTCATGACATTAATCCATATATTCTGCTCCAATGAACTTAGCTCACTGGTGCCCCCTATATATGAATTTTCTCGAGCCACAAGATTAGCAACTAGGTTCCACCCTTTTACTGTGAAACCAATAAAATGTAAACAAATTCTACTCCAGCAGCTTCTTTTTTCGCACTTCCTGCCTGTGGAATTCTCTTTTGTTTACTTGCTTCCCCATCAACTACAATCTCTGAAAATTTAAATGTAAAGTCAATAGTCATCTCCTATTGCACTAACTTGCATCCTCTCTCTCATGCTTCTTTCTCCATCCACTTCACTCTCATCAGTATTCTCATCCTTCTCTTACCCACTTCTCTTACCAACTATAACCTGTCACTCTTTCTCATAACATTCCTCCTATGTAACCCCTGCAAAACAGTGGCAGTAAAATGTTTTGTTTGGGGCATTATGATTATAATTATATAGAATTTTTTTATAATGTGGAGATAAAGTGGGGGATCAATTCTACATTACAATCAATATATAAGCTGATCCCTCACTTTATGGCCACAGTCATCCTTTTTTTTTACCCACTTCCTGACAACCCCTATAACCTGTCACTCTTTCTCATAACTTTCCTCTTATGTAACCCCTGCAAAAGAGTGACAGTAAAATGCCTTACTTGGGGCAATATGATGATAAAAAAAAATTCTATACTATTATAATGTAGTGATAAAGTGGGGGATCAATTCTACATTACAATCAATATATAAACTGATCCCTCACTTTATGACCACAGTCATCCTTCTATTACTCACTTCCTGACACCCTTTATAACCTGTCACTCTTTCTCATAACTTTTCTCCGATGTAACCCTCTGCAAAACAGTGGCAGTAAAATGCTATATGATTATAAAAAAATATATAATATCCCGAAATTTATTCGAGAAATCAATTTGTATTCTACAATATAACTTCAACAAAATGAAAGCAAAAAAGATATCATTGCCTCTAGTAACTATGTCCACACAAACATGTATATTCACAAAAGTTGAGTATTATCTATCATGTATTCTATTGTGAAAGCAGAATAACATATATTCTTATTACTTCATAACTCCCAAGAAAATTAAATTTTGGCATTAAATGACCCATAAGTATTGATCTGCCATTCAGTCAGTTAAGTGCCATACGTGATACATGTTTGGGCGATCATGTCTCGAAAGAGACATGACTGACTGGGCAGAAGATTATCCCGCAGTAGGTTGCCATTGCTTTCTGCGGTAGACTGGTTGCCGACCAAGGCTATAGAACCCAATCTGTCCTGTTATTTGACTCACAGCTAGAAAGGGAAGATATGTATTATATTATTATATAGTAATCAGTGGGGGATCAGTTTATTACTTCATAACAATATAAAACTGATCCCCCACTTTATGCCCAGTAGAGGCCTTAATCGAAAGAGACATGACTGACTGGGCAGAAGATTATCCTGCAGTAGGTTGCCATTGCTTTCTGCGGTAGACTGGTTGCCGACCAAGGCTATAGAACCCAGTCTGTCCTGCTATTTAACCCATAACTGGAAGGAAGAGACGGATTAATACCTTTCCCAAGGGTATTTGCGCGTAAGTGAATACAATGGATTCAACTGGAACTCAAACTCGGCTACCAGGTTTTTCGTTCCGATCTGCTATTAAACAAATCAAATCATCAACTGTCTCATTGTCATGAATGATTTTGTTCAGGGATGAGAATTTCGTTTAGTTTTGTCTCTAAAGTTCTTGTACTAATGATGATATCAATGTAGAAAAACAATTATAAGTTGGAGATGACAATTCACATGATTATTTTTGCATCTGTTGATGACATGTGTTTCTCAAATTTCAGTATAGCATTTCTGGAAATTACGTTTGCTTAGAGGAAACAAATTAGATGAGATTTTCTGCATATTCTCCTCCTCAAAAGATTTATTTTTTCTTTTCTTATGTTTTTATTTCTTTGTTTGTCTCTCCCTTTCTTTTTTCTTTTTCTTTTCTTTGTTTCCCTCTCTCTTTCTTTTTCCTTCTTTCTTCCTTCCTTTTCTCTTTTTTTCTCCTTTTCTCTTCCTTTTTTTCTTTGGTCTTATAGCCATATCACATTGAGATATTGGTCAATACAAACACCAAAGTTAAGCAACATTGAGCCTGGTCAGAACCTATATAATTGTTTACACAGGAATACTAGTAAGCTTGGATGCGTGGGTAGAGTAATGAAATTGGAGAGCCTAATTCCATGTAAATTTGATTCATTATATTTGCTTATGCGCAAATGCCCTTAGGAAAGATATGAATCCACATCTTCTCCCTCCCGTCTATGGGTTAATTAGTAAGATTTGTATCAGTAAATCATTATTGTCACCAAAAAATCCTTGCAATCTAAAAATATTTTCTGTCTTTAAATAACCCTCAAAAAGTTGATAACCCATAAAAAAAACAAATCAATCTCTCCTTCTTGCTCTTTTGCTTTCTTCTTTCTTCTTCTCTTTCTTCCTTTCTCCTTCTCTTCTTTCTTCTTTCTTCCTCTTCTTTCCTTTCTTTCTTCCTTTCTTCTTTCTTCTTCTTTCTTTCTTTCTTCTTCTTCTTCCTTTCTTCTTTCTTCTTCTTCTTCTTTCTTCTTTCTTCTTCTCTCTTCTTTCTTTCTTTCTTCTTCTTCTTCTTTCTTTCTTCTTCTTCTTCTTCCTTTCTTTCTTCTTCTCTTCTTTCCTTTCTTTCTTCCTTCCTCTTCTTCCTTTCTTTCTTCCTCTCTTCCTTTCTTTCTTCTTCCTCTCTTCCTTTCTTTCTTCCTTTCTCTTTCTTCTTCTCTTCCTTTCTCTTTCTTCCTTCTCTTCCTTTCTCTTTCTTCCTTCTCTTCCTTTCTCTTTCTTCTTCTTCTTCCTTTCTTTCTTTCTTCCTCTCTTCCTTTCTCTCTCTTCCTTTCTCTTTCTTCCTCTCTTCCTTTTATATTCACGACAATTGAAACTTACATTTACTAAACTTTCTAAATGTTTCACTTTCATTTACAAATGTGTACATTTATTTCATGTTTGTAAACTAGTTTTATCATCTAATCTTTGGTGGTTTTAACTTCTTCTTCTTCTTCTTGCCTTGTCCCTTCAGGACGTAGGCGATCATGGCCTTTCACGTTTCCCTATTCCTGGTGGCTCTGAGCACACCTTCTCCTGTTACACCATGCAATCCTCGTTCCATCATCCACCTGATTAGGTTCTTCAAATATGTTATCCGTTGCTTTTCCCTGTCTCTTTTTTTTTCTATCTGGCCTGTTAGTATCAGATTCTCCAAGCCTTCCTTCCTCATTGTGTGTCCCAGCAACTTCAGCTGTCTCTTTCCTGATGCTCAGTATTAATTTTCTTTTTGTTTCCATCATTTCCAAGACCTCACCATTGCTCTCATGCTCGATCCATGATATTCAGAGCATCCTTCTGTAGAACCACATTTCAGTTGCTTCAAGTTTTTCCTTCATCTTTGATGAGATTGTCCAGCATTCACTGCCATATTGAAGGATGGACAGCACGTAGCAATCCGGTACTCTCTTCCTAGTTTCTAACAAAATTGTCCTGTTTTTTAATACCTTACTCAAATTCTGTAATGCTTCCTTCGCCATGCCAATTCACCTTCAGATCTCTGTGTCGCACTTTCCGTCTTCTGTTGTAATGCTTCCCAGGTATTTAAATTTTTGTACCTGTTTGATTCTAGTATCCCTGACCTGTATTTGGCATTTTGGGCTGCCCTTTTTAGTGATGACCATGCATTCAGTTTTCGTGCAGTTTATTTCTAGTCCTTTCTTGTTACTTTCTTCAGCTACCTTCTGTAGGAGGTCTTGTAGTTTCCTTTCTGTGACTGCTATCAGCACTGTATCATCTGCGTACCTTAGGTTGTTTAAATTGTGGCCTCCGATTATGAATCCAGGCATAACTTCTAGGGTCCTCGGAATATTCTCGCTGTACAAGTTGAACAGATCTGGTGAAAAGACACATCCCTGTCTTACGCCCCTTTCTATCTTTGTATATCTACTCAATTCATTACCTGGTCCGTATGCAAGCGGTTTGCTACCAGTAAAGATTCTTTATTACTCTCAAGTCTTTCCCAAATATGTCCAGGCTGCCGAGCATCTCCATCAGTTCTTTGTAGCATATTTTGTCAAATGCTTTCGCATAATCAATGAAGCACAGGTCCTTCTTCATTTGTATTGCCCTTTCAGAGAGCATCCTAATCATAAATATGGCATTCCTTGTTCCCGTGTCTTTAATGAAACCACAGTTTTTCTCCTATCTCTGGCCTGATTTTGCTTCTCGTTCTATTCATCAGGATTCAGACGATCAGCTTTGTTACATGGCTCATTAAACTGATGGTTCTGTGGAGTTTGCACTCATTTGCTCCTGGCTTCTTAGGTAGTGCTATGAAGATAGTCTTACTGAGGTCATCATAAATTTCATTTATTATTTCAGTACTTTTTTCTATACCAAATTCTTCCAGGGCTATCAGCAGCTTTGTTGCTTTTGAGTCAATTCTAGTTTTTTCATTCCCTTGCCACCACTATTTTAAGGATAAATTCAGAGGATCAATATCCAGTTGAATGTGCGTTGTGGTGCAGTGGATATAGACTCAGAACAACAAATCAGGGAGCCGAGTTCAAATTCCAATTGAATTCCTGGCATTTACTTACGCACAAATACCCTTGGGAAAGGTATTAATCTGTCTCTTCCTTCCGGTTATGGGTTAAATAACAGGATAGATTGGGTTCTATAGCCTTGGCTGACAACCAGTCTACTGCAGAAAGCAATGGCAACCTAGTGCGAGATAATCTTCTGCCCAGTCAGTCATGTCTCTTTCGAGACATGATCACTCAACATGTGTATCATGTATGGCACTTAACTGACTGGCTGAATATCCAGTTACTGTGACAAGTTAATATTCTTATAATTTTGTTACTCATTTTTTTTTCATTTCACTCAAATTGACACATGTATTTTATTAAAGCCATAAGTTGAAATGCATATGGCAAATGTGTTTTTGATTCTAACTTTACTCAGTGAATTAAGTTCTGTTTTCAAAGTGATGTATATACTTTTCTATTGAAGGAAAACATTTTCTTTCTATATTTGCATTCTAGATTCCATTTTTTCTATTGACCCATAAGTATTTGTATAAACTCTGTCATAATTCCTCCATCCGGCCTTATATCCATACTTCCCAACAGTGTGTCTTTTGAATGTTGTATTAAGAGACAGAAAAATTTAATTAATGATGAAGAAAAGAATATTAAACTGTTACATGATATCTATTCTCCTATATGGCAGCGAGTGCTGGACAATCTCCTCAAAGACAAAGAAGAGACCTGAAGCGACAGAAATGTGGTTCTACAGAAGGATGATGAGGATACAATGGGTGGAACATGTGAGCAATGACAAAGTTTTAGAGAAAATGGCAACAAAAAGGGAACTTATACTTAATATCAGGAAGATGAGTGTGTGTAAATTGATGGTAGAACAGAGTTTTGGAGAAATAAGAAACACAACTTATTAAGAGCTACATGGAACAGAAAGTTGTAGAGAGCCACGGTTGTCAACATCCTGATGGGACATCACACCTAAAAAATTAAAAGATTTGTGCACTTATCCAAGTGAAAGTCTATCCCTATGTCATCTAGGCTAACAGCCACATCACATTGAAATAGTTACCTGTATGATCACTAGAGTTAAACAACATCAAGGCTGATCAGTAACTAGATGGGTGACATCTGTGTCATGGATAATGGCTTGGAATTGTTATTCAGAGAGCTGAGTTTGTTTTCCAGTTAGGTTTGTTATATTCACTTATAAACAAATACCCTTGGAAATGGTATAAATCCACATCTTCTCCCCCTGATAGTAATGAGATAGATGAATACATGCTACATCAGTTCAAGGCGTGACTTCAAAGAAATTTTCTCTGAGTCATTTAAAAAATTTTTTTTTATATAATCATATCGTCCCAATCAAGTCTATTACCACTGGTGCGCAGTGGGTTACAGAGGAGGAAAGTTATGAGAAAGAGTGACAGGCTACAGGGCATGTCAGGAAATGGGTGGGTAAGAGAAGGGTTAAGACACTGAGAGTGGTGTGGACGGAGAAAGGAGCATGAGAGAGAGGATGCAAGTTAGCAAGATAGGAGATGACTATTGACTTTACACTTAAACTTTTGGAGATTGTAGCTGTTGGGGAAGCAAGTAAATGGAAGGGAATTCAACAGGTGAGAAGTGCAAGAAAAGAAGCTGATGGAGTAGAATTTGCATCCAACCCATTCACAGTTAGATTAACCAAATGCAGACGAGAATTCTACTCCTGCAGCTTCTTCTCTCGCACTTCCCACCTCTGGAACTTGCTCCCATATTCTTGCTTTCCTGATGGCTACAACCTCCAAGAATTTAAATGCAATGTCAATACTCATCTATTAACCACTTGACTCTAGTTCTTTCCCCACCCCGTATATCCTTTCCTTTCTCTCCACCTTTGAAACTGTCATCACACCTGTATTCTCATCCTTTTATTGCTCCTTTCTAACTGGTTCATCTTCCTCTTCACTCTCTTCTACTTAATCTTTTTACTCTTATGTAGTCCTCTGCACATCAGTGGTAGTACCGCCTTGCTCGGGGTGATACGATTAAAAAAAAAAATAGGGAAAGATGGATAGTCTTTGTTTTGCTCAATCTTACTGAATTCTGTTCAGTTAAATTTTTATTTAATTCTCCTTCCAATTATTTTAAAACATGATTTTTAATGCATCTCATTTTTAATTTTCTTTTCAATTTTTCAATCCAATCTGCAAATTTGAACACTTATCATCCATTTAGATTTTCTTTCTTTTCTTTTTTGTTTCATCAACCTCTGGCGATCCCAATGTCACATCTTAACATTTGACTTTTTTCTTTTTCTTTTTTTTCCTCCTATTTTTCAAATTTGATTCTGGCTGCAATTTCTCATTTTACAGCTTCAACTGAAGACCGATTGCTTATTTCTTAGCCGAAAGGAATGTTGTAGTGGATATGATTAGCAGATGGTACAGGTATAGGTTAACTTTATCTGGTTAGAAATCAAGGAGTAAACAGCTTGTAAATGAATTACAAGGCTCAAGTGGTTTGTGATAAAAGTGGAATTACAACTAATTCAAGTGGAAAATAAACCAAATGCTTTTCTCACAGTTATATTTCCTGCTATATTCATTTACTGAAAGCTTTAGAAGATATGGAGATATTTATTTATATCACTAAGCTACACAGTATTTGAAAAACCTGTTCAGGTCAAAGACCTATTCTGAATTGAATCTATTCTTAAGTTGAATATGGGATAAATTTATGCATAATGCCTTTATTTTGTCAGTAAAGATTATTTCCGTTACTTTTGACTGGATTTCCATTGGAGTTATATTCTGACAGTAATGATTACCTTAATTCCTGAGCTCTGACAATACCTTTCTGCAATATTTTCAGTGCAATTCTATAATAAAATCATTATCAATGCATTTACATTATGCATATAAAAATCTAAATTTTGTCATCTTGCATTTATTATTATTATTATCATTATTGATAATTATTTTGTTTTATTCTCGTTTCATAATTTATTTTCTTTTTATTGCTAATTTTATCTTCTTATATTGTTACCATTATCTATAATTATTTAATTCTATTTTAGCTTAAAATTTTTTTATTTTCTTTTTATTGCTAGTCCTCGCTTGTTTGCCTTGTTCAAAAACATCTATATGACCTTATTGGTGATGAAGTATTTTCCACCCTCCAAGCCCTTTCCTACAGACAAAATTGCTATTTTCATAACAAGGCTCGACTCCAGCCACTATTTCATTGGTGGGATGTGACTTCCTTCTGTGTCTTCTACAAATATTTTCATGGCTTCTATTCCAAAGAACTTAAGTCACTGCTGCCCCCTCCACAAGAATTTATTTGGACAACCAGATTGACATCAAGGTCCCACCCTTTTACAGTTAGATCAACCAAATGCAGGTGACAATTCTACTCCAGTAGCTTCTTTACTTGCACTTCTCATCTGTGGAACTCCCTTCCATATACTTGCTTTCCTGATGGCTATAACCTCCAAGAATTTAAATGCAAAATCAATTCCCATCTCTTATCCAACTTAACTCCAGTCCTTTTCCACATCAACCTGTGTATCTTGTGCTTTTCCTTTCTCTCTATCTTCATAGCTGCTTTCTGCAGTAGACTGGTTGCAAACCAAGGCTATAGAATCCAGTCTGTTTTATTATTTAACCCATAACTAAAGGGAAGAGACGGATTCATACCTTTTCCAAGGGTATTTGTGCGTAAGTGAATGCAAGGAAACAAACTGTTCTTCTATCACTTGCCTGATTCTGCTGTGTGCTCTGTTCATCAGAATCCAGACAATATGTTTTGTTATGTGACTCATTAAATTAATTGTTTGGTCGAGTTCACATTTTTTTGCACATGGTTTCTTAGGTATTGCTATGAAAATCAATTTACTTAGTTTTTCCAGTATATCACCAATCTTATCGATTTCATTTATTATACCAAGTATCAATACAAAATGTTATTATTTCATTTTTTAATCTATTTTTTAAAAGTTTAACAATTCCTTTTGTATAGATAGCAATGTGTATGATTCAAAACTATCCTCAGAAAGCAAAACTTTAACATTAAAAAGATTTTTCTCGCATTGGATTTAAGTAACTGTTAGCGCGCAGATGAATTTATAAATTTCTTACTCCCTTTTCTCAATAAAACTCTTTTTACAGTAACATTCACCCTTGTACAAGGCCACTTGTGCTAGAGGATTAAGGGTAGATTATATGGACAGGAGGAGAAGATAATGGTTAACTCTAGATTTGAACAGGTTAAGATTGTAGTGATTATTGGGGAAACATCTTCTTGGGAGTCTGTTCCATGGGTCAATGGTTCGCAGGAAAAGGCTGTTAAAGGGGAATGTGGGTAGTTTGCTATGATATGAGTGGCATGGGGGGGGTCTTAGCCATGACAGTTAGATCTGGTGGAACCAAGGAATGTAGTTCATTTGAGTACTTTCTATATCTTGGCAAATGTTCAGATCAGCTCTATTCTTTATTGCCGCCAGGTCAGGTCTTTATAACTGTTGTAGAGGAACATCCTATCCTACCCCATAATGGATATGGTCCAGTCTATAAAAGACTGTGACTAGGACTATACGTCAACATACATCACTAGGCGGAAAACATTTTCTACTTGATAGTTATTCCTGTACTATTCGTTGATTGTTCTTGTACGTCTATTGGTTTATTGTACTGTTGTATAATAAATCTCTTCTAATCTATCTTCAGTGTTAAGTATTATTCTTACACTATTCTTTTCCCTGATATTCCTTCCCAGGATATATCAATAACCATGACCAGTCTTGCTATGTCCACATGTTTGAATTCCCCTCATTCCCTATATATTCTCTTGATAAGAAGGATGTTTTATTCAGGCAGCTTCTTCCCAAGAAATGTTACTTTGTGAAACAGACTCCCACGTGGATACTTCTCTGATTACTGTGCTCTTAACAAATTCAAGTCAACCGTTATCTATATAATCTTCACTACGTATTTCCTCCCTTTACATTCACATCACACACTTCATTCGGTAACTGTGGCGAATTACCTTGTAGATCCAAGAGGGCCAGAGTAGCGTAGGCCTATATGTACATGCAAATTGCTCATGATGCAGACTCTTTGAGCACTGACACTGGAATGACAAGGCGTATACTTCAGTAAGTCAGATCGAGGCTGGTAGATTCTCTGGCTTGGCGAGACCGTATAAAAAGGTGAGTTCTTGTTGAGTCTGGATTTTCGTGTACGTTAAGCATGAGTCTTGGTGTCATGTACCAAATCAGAATTCATTATGAGGATGTTCCCTGTGTTTGTGCTTCTGACTTACATCTTTTCTGCTACAGTAACTTTCTACCTTGAGTAGCTCTTATGCCTTGTATTTTTTTTTTTTGTTTTTAAAAATTTCACCCTGAGCAAGGCATTCCACTTCCATTGTAGTGCAGGGGGTTATTTAGGGTTGGGGGAGTGATGGGAAAAGGATGGTTAGATATAGGAAATGTCAGAAGGAGGGTGATAGATGGGTAAGGGTACCGAGAATGAGGGTTGGGTAGATGGTGAGAGTGTTCGAGAGAATAGATACAAGTTAGCATGTTAGGAGGTGTCTCTTGACCTTACACTTAAACTCCTAGAGATTGTAGCCATTGAGGAAGCAGGCATGTGGAAGGGAATTCCACAGGTGGGAAGTGCGAGAAAAGAAACTGTTGGAGTAGAAATTGCGGTTACATTTTATCGGTTTATGGTTGTATAAAAATATGTAAACATAGATAACCAATGTGATAATGTTTGGAAATATTTTGGAAAGTTTTCAGATAATTTCTGCTCTGAGAACTTGGCAATGTGTAAAACAACAAAGTGAACACTTTGAAGCACTTTGTGTAGTTATCTCATCAAAGCTGGAGAGATTAAGTATGTATGAAAAATATTTAGTGACGTTTTCCCCATTGTTTTCTCCTCTATTAAAGTAAAACAATTAAATTATTAAATGCTCAGAAGTGGTAAATAATTTTTTTTTTATTGTGTTCTTTCTAAGCCTAATTACCTGCTAAGTGATGGTAACTAATTCTGGCATTGTTAACCTGAGTCAAACCTATAACCTCTTCAACTTCATTTGAACATTTCTAATATTATTGTCAGTTTGGCTTGTGTAACAGCACACAGTCAATATAATTACATCTGCTGGTTTGCTCATAAAAAATGGGAAGACTTTTTGAATTTTTGTACATTAGCATTCATTTTTGTACATTAGCATTCATTTTTGTACATTAGCATTCATTAGAACTTCCTGAGGCTACAATATTTTTCAGAATAAAAAAAAATGATTTTTGTCATTTTAGAAGGTGGGTCTTGTTCATAATTTTTTCTTTTTTTTTTTAATAATTGTTTTGCCCCAAGCAAAGCAATTTACTGCCACTGTTGAGCAGGGGGTTACATAGGAGGAAAGTTATGAGAAAGAGTGACAGGTTATAGGGGGTGTCAAGAAGTGAGTAAGAGAAGGATGAGAATACTGATGAGAGTGGACGAAAAAAGGAGTATGAGAGAGAGAAGATGTAAGTTAGTGAGATAGACAACCATTGACTTTACATTTAAATTCTAAGAGATTGTAGCTGTCGGGGAAGCAAGTAGACAGAAGGGAATTCCACAGGCGAGAAGTGCGAGAAAAGAAGCTGCTGGAGTAGAATTTGCATTTACAATTTATTGGTTTCACAGTAAAAGGGTGGGACCTAGTTGCTAACCTTGTGGTTTGAGTAAATTCATGTATTGGGGGGGGGGGGTACCAGTGAGCTTATAAATACAGTATCAAATCAATCTCTGACTTTTCAAGGAGTTCTTTAAACTTTGTTTTTATTCATAAATGTCAATTTTGAAACTGTCTCTTTTTCTTCTATATGCCATATCTTTTCAGGGTGTGGATGTTCATGGCTCTCCACAAATTTCTGTTCTTTGTCGTGCTTAGATTTGTTTTTGTAATTTCTTCTAATCCCTGTTTTGCTAACCATTCACACAAGCTTGTAAAGTATGTTATTCACTGCTTATCACTGTCTCTCTTGCCTTCAATATATCCTGTGAGTGTCATATTCTCCATGCCTTCTTTCCTCATTATGTTCCTAGCAATTTCAATTGTTTTTTTTTTATTGTAAGTGTAAATGTCTTTTTTGTTTCCATTTTTTCATATAACTTTCTCATTACTCATATATTCTATTCATCAAATTCTCAGTATCCATCTGTAGCATCACATTTGTGTTGTCTCAGATCTCTTCATCTGTGAAGAGATTGTTCAGGTTTCATTGCCATATAGGAGGACCGATACTATGCAACATTCATTTTTAGCACTCTTTTTTTGGGGTTGGGTCTCAACAAATTTTCCTGTTTCTTAATACTTTACTTAGCTTTTTGGAATGCATCTATCACTTTCAATGCACTTTTGGATTTCTATGCCACAGTTTTCATCCTCTGTTATTACCCAGATGAAAACCCCTCTTGTAGTTGGTCACTCTTTTTAGTTAGGGTAATGATGTCGTAAGATATCTGATTCACCAGTCCTGTCCGATTATTATCAGCAACTGCTAAAAAGTTGAAATTGTCTATTCACAAAGCACTTGCATCTAACTAGCCGTCCCAATTGTGTGGGCTGTGTATTGAATATTATTTTACTACTCCTCCCCACCCCTAAAAAATTCTTCACTTTTTCTCATGTCCAGTGTGTAGATTCTATTCAGAGTTGAATTTCTTCAATGTAAGTCATTTGTTGTACTTCTCTATGACTATTTTTCTTTGCTCAATTAAACGTTCTGCTATTTAGTTTATCATTACAATTTTGTTGTTTGTAATTTCTTTTCTCTAGCACTCGTCACTTTTTCTCGTGTCCAGTGAGTACATTCTATTTAGAGTTGAATTTCTTCAATGTAAGTCATTTGTTGTATTTATCTATGATTATTACTTTTTTTTTTTTTTGCTCAATTGAATGTTCTGCTATTTACAAAAACTAACTTGTCAGAAATTTTGGTTGCAGCTAATTTGGACTTTCCTTTACTGACATCCACAGTATCCGAACCAATTTCAGTGGTGTTGAATCTTTTCACCATCAAAACTCCCCCGACATCCTAGCTCTCTGTGAGACTCATCTCAACCCCTCAATTTTCTCTTCTGACTTTTCTATCCCTGGTTATCTTCTCCTCTTCAGAAAGGACTCCAATGTCCACATGCATGGTCTTGGGGTTTACGTCAGTGAATGCCTTCCTCTAACTAGGATGATTTCTCTTGAATCCTCACATCATTCTTATATGTGTTTCCATGTCTCTCTTCTAAGCTCAGTTAACTATCTCTTCTTTCTCTACTGCTCCCCATCATCTCCCGACTGCTCCGTTCTTGACAGCATCTCCAACAATATCAACAAAGGCCATTTCCTCCCTTATATTTGTGTTTGACGACTTTAATGCCCATCATGCTGAGTAGCTAGATAACTCCGCCACAGATCTTGCTAGTGTACACACTTTGAATTTTTTTATCACTCAGTCCCTTATGCAGGTGGTGTAGTTCCCCATGCATTTTTGTTATAACCCTAACGGACACGGCTCACTACTAGACCTGTGCTTTACCTCCACCCCTGACTCTTGCAATGTCAAGCAACTCTGCCCTCTTGGTGTTAGGGCGCCGCTCCTATTTGACTACAAATGGACTGTTCCCATTGCTATATATAGCAATGGTGGATTCTCTACAGGGGAGTCGTAGAGAGTCACTTGAGAGTCTCTAATGAGTTACTGAAGAGTCAGTGCAAGTCAGTAAAGAGTTAGTCACACTTCCGGTGGCGTACCGGAAGTAATCATGTATACACACGTCTTACGACGGATTGGACTCTTGTATCTTTCCTATTGTAAATATTACTAATCACTTCTGTACATACTAACCGTCTTTCCGCGGAATACAACTTATATTCTGATTCTGTTGTTGAGTTATTCATTTATACTTGGCGACATAACACTTGGAAACTCTGAACATGAGTTAGTTTCCGTCAATATCTCCTTCTGCCTCCACCCCACCCAAGAACCTCAGACCAGCAGAAGCTCTTACTGCTACCAAAGAACTGATTGGGACTCATTTCGCAATTTCCTGAGTGACGTCCCTTAGAATAATGTATTTAGCCTTCCTGTTGAAGACTGTACAGCTGAGGTCTCCTCTTGGGTTAAGGCTGGCATCGATGCTTTCATCTCTGCCAGAAAGCTGAGACTTAAATCCCACTCATCCCCCTGGTTCTCTGCTGCCTGCTCAGCTGCCATCGCCCACTGAAATTACTTCTTTTGGCTTTACCGGAGTCACGCATCAGACCATAACAGGCGCCTTTTTGCCTCAGCTCGCAATGAATGCAAGAAGGTTATTAAAGGAGCTAAGCTGATGTTTGCAGCCAGAATGAAGCAACGCATAGCATCCCATAAGTTCAGCTCCAAAGACTACTGGAGGCTCTGTAAATGCGTGCTGAACAGCAGTAAGCCCTCAATCCCCCACTCTAATCAATGAATTTGAGGTCCTCACCTCTTCTACAGACAAGGCTGAGTGCTTCACTTCCTGGATTCTCCACTAACTCAACACTGGACTCATCTGGAGTATCTGTACCAGATTTCCCTCTCCGAACCCAGGCCCAACTGACTGACATACTAATTACTCCCTTGGTGGTCTCTAATATAATTTCTAAGCTTGACCCCCATAAGGCGAGTGGTGGCGACGGAATACCCATCATTGTCCTAAAGAAATGTGCTCCTGAACTCTCCTCTGTTCTCTCTAAACTCTATAACTACTGCCTTTCTGCTTCCTGCTTCCTTGCCTGCTGGAAATCCTCCTCCGTGGTTCCTATATATGAAAACATTGGAGAACCCTCTGGCTTCGCTAATTATCGCCCTATCAGCCTCCTACTGATCTTTGGCAAGGTCTTAGAAGCCATCATCAACACCGAGGTGGTACAACACCTCACAGCCCACAGACTCTTCTCTAACAAACAGTATAGCTTCCACTTCACCAGGTCTACTGCTGATATGCTCACTAACATCACTGAGTATATACACCAGGCCCTCAACAAAAACGGCCAAGCCCGAACAGTTGCAATTGACATCTCCAAAGCGTTTGGCATGCTGGCCTTCTGGCTTTCCTATGCAATCTGCATGGCTATGGTATAACTGGACAATTGTTTGACCTAATCCAGTCCGTCCTTTCAAACCGTACAATGAGGGTAGTATTGAATGGACAAGCCTCCCAATACTATCACATGAATGCAGGTGTCCCTCAAGGCTCTATTCTAGTAAAATGCTGCATCTCCTCGAATTAACTCTCACACCAGACCTCAAGAGGAATAACTATATAGAATCCATAGCTAAATCCGCTGCTAAGAAAGTCGGTTCTCTGTGTAGGGCCAAGAAATTTTTTCCGGACGAAACAATCCTGCACATATACAAATTTACCATCCGCCCGTGCATGGAATACTGCTGTCATATCTGGTTGGGTGCTCCTGTTATCCACTTAGGTGTCATCGACCAAATCCAATGGAGAATCTGTAATGTGATCGATCCCAACTTGGCAGGTAGGATACAGTCACTTTCTCACCAACGCAGTGTGGCTTCTCTGTGTCTCTTCTACAAATACTTTCATGGCTTCTGCTCTGATGAACTTAGCTCACTGGTATTTCCTATTTATGAATTTCCTCAAGCCACAAGATTAGCAACTAGGTCCCATCCCTTTTACTGTGAAATCAATAAACTGTAAATGCAAATTCTACTCCAACAGATTCTTTTCTCGCACTTCCTGTCTGTGGAAATCCCTTCCGCATACTTGCTTTCCTGACAGCTATAATCTCCAAGAATTTAAATGCAAAGTCAATAGTCATCTCCTGTCTCACTAACTTACATCCTCTCTCTCATGCTTTTTCTTCATCCATCCCACTCCCATCAGTATTCTCTTTCTTCTCCTACTCTCTTCCTGACAAGCCCTACAACCTCTCATTCCTCTGATGTAACCCCCTGCACAACAGTGATAGTGAAATGCCTTGCTTGGGGTGACACGATTATTAAAAAAAAAACAAAAAAAAACATTTACTAGATTAAAATTTATTTAAATTTTTGTATTTACTTGAGTTTGTTTTTTTTATTTCATAGTTGACATTTTTGTATTTTTCCCAACTTGTAGTAGTGTTGCTATCAATGACATTTGTAAATAAAAAGTAACTAAAAATAACTCTTCAAGATGTCAGGGATCAATTTGGCTCTTTATTTATATTATGAGTATGACCCCCACTTCTAAAATGATCAAGATCAATATTTTTTGACTTTGATAAATTTTGTGAGTAGATTCAGTTCTACTGAATGGATATCTTCAAAAATTGTTTAAAAACAAAATTTCCTTCTAATTTTTTACAAGTGGACATGTCAACATCAATATTGCCCATCTACTGTGTTTTGTTTCTTTTTTTTTTATCGACCAGATCCTTTCAGAACGTAGAGGATCATGATTCTCCATAACTTCCCATTTTTTGTGTCTTTATAGCATTTTTTACCCTATATCCTCCATTGGGCTTATTCTGCCATTCATTCACACACGCGAGTTAAGTAGCTAACTCATTGTTATCGTGGCTTCTTGTAAAAGGCATATTTTACAAATTCAGATTTTATACAAAACATGAAAATGAGAAGAAAATATTGAGAGTTTTTTTATTCAGCCACAAATATAACTTTTGCCTCTAATGGAAACAGTTGTGACATTCATCCACATAAATTTATTGAGTGAGTTATACAGTTTTTCCCATTGTTTCTCTTACTTCATAAATGCCTTCTTTTGAGTTAAATTTTGTTGACCCTCTTTCCTCATTATATATGTGTTACGGTGAAACATACCTATTCCTCAGATAATGGACTCTCCCTCCTATATTCAGAAGAGTTAACAGGAAGTTAACTTGAGAAGTTCTTGGGAAGTTCTAGAGAGTTCTTTAGAGTTCTATTGGAGTTCAGTAGAACTATTAGTTAGTTCCAGTTTGGACATAGTTGGACTAAGGCAGTTGATATTAGTCGGCAGTTAGCCGAATACTAAGGAGTCAGCTTACAGTAGAAGATTACCAAGTTCTTAACATTTTAGGTACGTTAAGTCGATAGCCCAATTATAACCTTCAGTGCGCAAACTACTCCACAACAATATGTGAGAAATCTGCACTCTTTCTGATTGTAAGTATAACTTTTCTTATTATTTTCTATAGGACTACCGCATCAATCACATGTTTTGTCCGTGGTATACTTCATTCACATTTGCTGGTTGAATCACATCTCTGTTGATCTTTTTTATCTATGAGGAAATTGTCTTGCATTCCCTACTATATAGGAGATTAAGATATTACATAACAGTTAACCCCACACATTGTAACAACACTTACTCCCAATATTACTCCTCCCCCAAACTGGATCAATGCCAGGGCCATCTACCTGCTTCCATTGCTCTTACATCTCTACCGTTTTAAAAGAGCAGTGAAATGATTTCATTGTTAACACCAGTGGTGGACCAACATTTTTGGCATTCTGAAACTAGAATTTTTATGATGTCCCCTTTGCAACCAGCAACATATGAATACCATCCAAGAGATTTCAATGGGCATTGATGTTTAAAGATCCCAAAGCCTAAATGACAGAATGAGTTAGTAGAATGGAGTCTTTAAAAATTGGCCACACAATGAGTGCCTTATCACTAGCAATGAAATCTAGGTAACCACTGCTATCAGTTGGGATTTTCTATGTTAAATCATTACAATCTATTAACCATAACATGTAAGATTTTTATTGAAATTGTTGTTTTTGATAGTTTCATGTGTCAAAGAATTTTTTACACAAAATTTTGCTTAATACAAGGTTATGTGTTACCGATAAAGTACAGAGTGTGATGGGTAAATTATCACCATTTTATATTTTAATTTTCAATGTCTGTGTTGTTTGTTTTTGATTTTGTTGACTGCACAGAATAGTAGGGTCAGTTGGGCACCGTGTGTGAGAAAAAAGGCATGATGAAGTTATTCACTCTGACAGAAATTTGAAAACAGTGTGCTGTACTGCTAGATATTCATATTGGAAGCTCTAATAGGAACATTTCAGACTGTTTGGAGGATGCAGATGATTTAGAAAAAGTTGGATGAGTGATTGAAAAGAATTGGCAGATTGGAAAACTTACTCTAAACACTCTGATAAGAAAAGAACTCTCAAATTTGTTAATGGGGGGCCTCAGACTCAACACGGAGGCCTACATCATGCCTTGAGTAGATAGTACTGCTTTGGGTCAAGATGGTGGCTGCTAAAAAGTCCTGTATCTGGCAGCAGGACTCTGCACCATGCCACACAAGCAGAAGAGCCCAGTCATAGCTGTCAGACAATTTGTGTGACCACATCACACCTTACATCTGGCCATCCAACTCCCCAGACTGCAGCCTTCTTATGTGTAGGAAAAAGTTGAGTTAGAGACAGCAAAACTTTGTGTCATGTCAAAGACAAACTGAAAATGAGGAATTATGGCAGCATTCACCAACTTAAAAAAGGTGACCATCCAAAAGAGTTGCAAGAGATCCAAAGTTATCTGGAGGCCAAATTTGAAGTCAATGGTGATTTTTATTGAATAGATTTACTTTTTAGTATTTTAAGATATTTTTGAGTAATTTTGGGAAATATATCTGTTAAAATGAGATGTCAGTGTTATTCCCATTTTTGAGTCATTTAGACGACAATTTATCCATCGCACCCTATATATCTGTCAAAATGAGATGTCTGTTATTTCCGTTTTTGCATAATTTAGACAATAAATTATCCACCGCACCATGTATAAATGTTAAAATGAAATGTCAGTGTTATTTCCATTTTTTTGCACCATTTAGACGACAATTTATCCATCGTACCATGTGCATCTGTTAAAATGAGGTGTCAGTGTTATTTTTATTATTTTTTGTAATTTAGACGACAGTTTATCCATTTTACCCTGCAGTTATGTGGTGTGTGATGTAAATGAACAAGAAAGTAACAGGAAGTAAAGATGATAAGAATGACGATGATAGATAACAACTGACTCTTAACTTGAAGCATTCCAGAAGTTGAGTAAAGTATTAAGAAACAGGACAATTTCACTAGAAACTAGGAAGAGAGTACTGGATTGCTACATACTGTCCGTTTTTCAATATGGCAGTGAATGCTGGACAATATCATCAAAGATGAAGGAAAAACTTGAAGCAACCAAAATGTGGTTCTACAGAAACATACTGGATATAAAGTGGGGGATCAATTCCATATTACAATCAATATATAAACTGACCCCTCACTTTGTGGTCAAAGCAGTTTATATTCCTGAGATTCAAAAGCACAAGGATGCATTCCATGAACTGAGAAGTGTATTAAGAAACAGGACAATTTCGCTAGAAACTTGGAAGAGAGTACCGGATTGCTACGTGCTGTCCGTCCTTCAATATGGCAATGAATGCTGGACAATACCATCAAAGATGAAGGAAAAACTTGAAGCAACTGAAATGTGGTTCTACAGAAGGATGCTGCGAATATCATGGATCAAGCATGTGAGCAATGATGAGGTTTTGGAAATGATGGAAACAAAAAGGAAATTAATACTGAGCATCAGGAGGAGACAGCTGAAGTTCCTGGGACACACAATGAGGAAGAAGGGCTTGGAGAATATGATACTAACAGGCCAGATAGAGGAAAAAAGAGACAGGGGAAAGCAACAGATAACATATTTGAAGGACTTAATCAGGTGTATGACGGAACGAGGATTGCATGGTGTAACAGGAGAAGGCGTGCTCTGAGCCACCAGTAATAGGGAGAGGTGAAAGGCCATGATCACCTGCGTCCTGAAGGGACAAGGCACATAGAAGAAAAAGAAGGAGAAATTGCATGGCATATTCTAGCTGGAGAGGTCTGAACTTTTTTTTGTTTTTTTTTTTAAATGATACAACTTTAGACACATGTGAGAATATATATGACATGAAGCACATTTTACAATTTTCTTTCTGTTTTTCTAGTAACCTACTCGCATAGTTTTGTCATATGAGAGCTTCCTTGCAATGTTATTTTCTAGATATAATATTTATCATGCATAAGAAATTTAAGTGCTCTTCATTCATGGTTGACTGAAATTTATTTTTTATAAAGAATGGCTTTGAAAAATTCTTTTCTACTTCACAGATCATGTTTGTCTATGTCGTTTAAGCATAGTAGGAACTTTACAATCAGGTTTGACTCACAAATAAACTAAAGACTTAAACATTGCATTTTAGATTATGTATTTAATTAAGGATGTGCATTGTGGTGCAGAGGATATTGGCTTGAAACGACAAATTGTAGAGCCAAGTTAGAATTCCAGTTGAATTCCTTGCATTCACTTAAGCACAAATACCCTTAGGAAAGGTATTAATCCATCTCTTCCTCAAGTTATGGGCTAAATAACAGGACAGATTGGGATCTATAGCCTTGGATGGCAACCAGTCTACTGCAGAAAGCAATAGTAATCTATTGCGGGATAATCTTCTGCCCAGTCAGTCATGTCTCTTTCGAGACATGATCACCTAAAGCATGTATCACGTATGGCACTTAACTGACTGACTGAATACAATAGTTAGAAACATGATTAAGGCTTCTATTGGGCATAAAGTGGGGGATCGGTTGTTATGAAGTAATAAACTGATCTCCCTCTAATAACTACTAAATAATATAGAACATATCTTCTCCTTCTAGCTGTGAGTCAAATAACAGGACAGATTGGGTTCTATAGACTTGGCTGGCAACCAGTCTACTGCAGAAAGCAATGGCAACTTGCTGTGGGATAATCTTCTGCCCAGTCAGTCATGTCTCTTTTGAGATATGATTGCCCAAAATGTGTATCACGTATGCCACTCAACTGACTGATTTAATTTTTGGTAGGTGGGGGTTCTATCTATCTGTTTATCTGTCTATCTGATGTCTTTTTGTACATAAGGCCTCCACAGACAATCTCCATTCTGTGTTGTCCAAAACTGCTGCTTGCACTTTACCCTTCAGGATCACCAGCTTATTGTTTCTTTCTTTTTCTCCACAGTCCTTCCTTCATGGGTTGGGGAAGATCAGTTCCCTGTTGTAATTGTTGTTTAGATGTTTTCTTAAAGTGTGCCTGATGAATAAAACTAAGGGGTTGCACAAAGGTAGACTGGATGTGCATTGTGGTGCAGCAGATATTGATTTGGAATGACAAATCAGAGAGCCGAGTTCGAATTCCAGTTGAATTCCTCGCATTCATTTATGCACGAATACCCTTGAGAAAGGTATTAATCAGTCTTCCCGCCAGTTAAAGGTTAAATAAGAGGACAGATTGGGTTCTATAGCCTTGGCTGGCAACCAGTCTACCACAGAAAGCAATGGTAACCTACTGCGGGATAATCTTCTGCTCAGTCAGTCATGTCTCTTTTGAGACATGATCGCCTAAAGTGTGTATCACGTATGGCACTTAACTGACACTGCAGCAGTTCCACTATTTTCACATATGCTTGTGATTTAATCGCAAGGGACTGCCTTAAGCTGTTATAGAATAGGTCAATAAATTTGTCATCTCTGTGATACCCTTTCCATGTCTCTAAGCTATATAATAGGACAGATATGACTAAGGTCTTATATATGCTGATCCTGGTGTTTCTGCTTATAGTAATCATATTCCTCACCTGCTTTAACCAACCAAAAATCTACCCTGGCTTTTGGTATTTTAGCCTTGATGTTTAAACTTATCTGGCCCTTGACTGGGTAGTTTCAAAATTAGTAATAGATTGAGTCCTAGTGATGCACTACACCAGGCAGTGCCTCTCCTTCCAAGAGAGTTGGGGGTCATTATCTTGAACAGGAAAAAAAGGAATAAACCTCTACTATTGTTTAAAAGACCAGGGAGGAATGTGAACCAGATAATAGGTAAGGACAATTACTTCACTACTTATGCAAATGTAAAAACAGGCTCAGTTGGCAATAATAAAAATAACAGATAGCTATTAGTTAGAGATAATTTGTTTAAATAATACACTCACTATCGTTTGTATTGTGTGGCAATAGTTGTAAGTGATATGATGCAACCAATCCTTTAACCTTCCCTGAATATCAGTGCCATTTTAATTGTCTGGCCTGCTTCACAGTCTGCTGATTATCTAGCTGCATTTAAGAGTTAAAAAACTACAGATTTTTCTGTCTTTGAAATTCTCCCATCTTCATGGAGATCACAAAGGCATGCCACAAAATACTTAATTTGCCAAAAACTTCCAGTATAGTTATTTTTTTCTTCTAGATGGATTGAGTGAATGGGCCGCATATGGTTTATAGTCTGTGTACTTGTTAATATTTTAAGTCATGCTTACACCCCTTTATTTGGGCTCTTCATATAAAATGCCTTTCACGGTAATTGTTTGGATAAGGTCTTTGGCATGGTAACTAGACTTTTTGAATTTTTCTGGCATCTAGATCTCATCAATTTACAATTGAGATGGCTAGACATAGCCGGAAGTGTGATGCTAACATTTTCTTCTCTCGCACTTCTTGCTTGTGGAACTCTCTTCTGGCTCCATGCTTTCCAGCCAACTTTAATTTGCAAAAATTTAAATGCAATGTCAATCATTATCCATTGTACTCCTGATTAGTTTTTTTATCTCTTTCTGCTCATTATTAATGTTTCTGTTTGTAATTCTTCCACACCCAGTAACCCCCTTGTGTCTTAGTGGCTTTACTACCTTGCATGGAGTGAAACTGATAAAAAAAGTTATTGGAGGACCAACTACAGATATTTTCAAGTGATAGTTTATTTTCTTCCAGGATTTTTTGTATTTTGTGGAACATGACCATGGATGAGTGATTTTCTGTTGGCTGATATTAAGATTCTCTCACAGCGTCTTCCTTTTCTATTATATTAGTATCAAGTCGCAAATACCAGCCGGTCAACATGTGTCAGGTCAAGCATAGAGCCAATGACAATTGAGTATAGTATTTGCTATCTAGGCTGTTGACTTGATCCACAATTTCATTTTGTTTTCTCACGATTTCTATCAGTTCACAAGATTAGCAATTAGGTCCCACCCTTTTACTGTGAAACCAATAAAATGTAAACGCAAATTCTACTCCAGCAGCTTTTTTTCTCGCACTTTCCGCCTGTAGAATTCTCTTTTGTTTATTTGCTTTCCTGACAGCTACAATCACCAAGAATTTAAATGTAAAGTCAATAGTCATCTTCTATCTCACTAACTTCCACCCTCTCTCTCATGCTCATTTCTCCGTCCACTCAACTCTCATCAGTATTCTCATCCTTCTCTTACCCACTTCCTGCAACCCCCTATAACCTGTCACTCTTTCTCATAACTTTCCTCCTATGTAACCCCCTGCAAAACAGTGGCAATAAAATGTCTTGCTTGGGGTGATATGATTATAAAAAAAAAATTCTATACTATTATAATGTGGATATAAAGTGGGGATCAATTCTATATTACAATCAATATATAAACTGATCCCTTACTTTATGGCCACATTCATCCTTCTCTTACCTACTTCTTGACACCCCCTATAACCTGTCACTCTTTCTCATATTTAACCCCCTGCACAACAGCGGTAGTAAAATGTCTTGCTTGGAGTGATATGATTATAAAAAAAGGTTAAAAAAAGTTCTCTATTCACAATTTTGAATAAATAAATAACATTTATTTGTTTATTTTTACAATTTGGGAGATGTTCATATAAAAATGAATCAAACTCGGCCATAAGTTTTGTTGTTCTTCATGAAGTTTGCATTATTTAGTGTTTTCCACTTTCTCTCATGACTTATAAATGATAAACTTCTTTTATTTAAAGACTTTATAATATCAACAATTCTTTTCAGTACTTAATAATAGTACTGGATATTTTATTTTCATCTGTTTTTCTAGTTGATTTTATTTGATTTTTTTGTAATTCAGCGCAACATCCCCATTTTTTTATTTTACTGTAGTGAAGAGGAAGTTATCTCCTCATTAACTTAAAACAGAATGATATGAGTAAGGTTTTGCACGGATCTTCCAGTTGAAGAGCAATTCTAAAGATATATATATATATATATATAATAATAATAATAATAAAACCGACTCTGTACGAGCCGTTGTGCGAAACCGCGGTAGGTCTTGGCGATCTTGCGATTTTTTCGTATATATATATATATATATATATATAATAATGAACCTCATCACAGTAAGGCAACACTAATAATAACAGACTAAACTTTTGAAAATAGTGCTAACTTAACAGTAATTTAAACAGTCTTGTAACCCGGTGAGAACTACCTCGTGGGTTAAATAATGGGGGAGAAAAAAGAAACAAACAGCGCACAAGAACAATATGTCAAGTGCCTGTTTGAAAGAAAAAAAACCCAAGACGAAACCTTAACAATAAAGTGCTCGATACCCTGAAGAACCATAGTGTGAAACCGTGGTGGCTCGCTTCTAGATTTCTTGTATATATATTAACCAATCAGAGAACAAAAAAATGTATTTGAAAGTGATCCACTTTTGTCTTCCAAAAATGTATAAGTGCGCATAATTTTCTGTCTCTTTTTTTTGGGAGGGCCTCTTAACTGTTCCCTTGGATCCAAGTCCAGGAGATTTGCAGTTGTTATTTTCTCTCCCTCTCTCTGCTTTCTGAAATTCTTCTTCAAAGAGCATTTCGTAAAGACAGACACAAAGAAGATGACACAATGAAACAAAAATTTAATTGAGCAGTCACATTAAAGACGGCTTGACTTCAACTGTATTTTTGTTCCTACACACACCTTTAATGTCATTACTGCTTTCATACATTGTAACTTCTTTTTCTTTTTATTTAATGTTTATATAAATGATTATTTTTGTGCACCATCTTGATTGTTGTTATTCTTATAGTGAACTATAAACTTAACAAAGTTAGATTTAAGATCCACAAAAATCCATCTATAAACTGGTGGCTACAATCTCCTATAAATTTCTAACAGTCTACTATACTACACTGTTTTCATATTTCTTGAAATAATCCAAAGTAATCATAAATTATCCTTAATAACAATCATTGATTGATCACCAACTGTTTTCTCCATAATATTTTTTTCAAACCTCTCTATGCCACAAGACTTTTTTTGACCCCACTCTGATAAAAACAACAAAGACAATGGAAGTCAGTTAAAAGGACCAATATATAATTCTAATGTCTGTTGCTGTCAATTCAAAAAAGAAATTACAAAAGCATTTGCATCTTAAATTGAATATCCCATAATTAAGTTCAAACAGTTTAGAAAAACATGTCTTTCATTTGGTAAATAGAAAGAAAGCAAAGCAATAAAAACAGAGCTTACATTACAAATTCTTTTGACTCATTGTTTAAAATGTAAATAAAATAAGAAAAAAATTTCTTCCTTTTCAGTTTATGA
This sequence comes from Ascarosepion bandense, assembly GCA_037127315.1. Lineage (NCBI taxonomy): Eukaryota > Metazoa > Mollusca > Cephalopoda > Sepiida > Sepiidae > Ascarosepion > Ascarosepion bandense. The sequence goes on from JBBBDQ010001125.1 coordinate 1,332,258, forward strand.
ATTAAAATGTCCATTCTGTGAGTGAAGAGAATGTTTTATTGAATGAGAATTGATAGAAAAAGCATTTAAAAAAGTACAAAAATAATCATGTTTTATCCCATGAAAGTAAAGAAGTGTTTTCTTTTCTTCTCCACCTCATCTCTCTTGCTTTCTCACACACTCATGCGTCCAATCTTTTAATGGTTATTGTCTTAAATCAGTCACTCAAATAAACAAATGAAAACAGCTGAACAAAATAGCATTGAAATGAAACCTTAAACCATTTTGTTCATCAAAAACAGATGCTTTCTTTTTTCTGATTTTTGTTGGAAGAATCAAGTATTGTCTGCCACACATAGGCACTCAATCATGTTCTATAATGGCCGATTATTCTTTAATGTGCCATGTCCTTTTAGACAATGGAGACAATCATGTCTCTTCATAACTTTTCGTCTTGTGTTGCTCAAAGTAATTTTTTAAACTCTTTGCTCTTTTTCTGTCATCCATTCACACAAACACATTAAATAGATTACTTCTGTCTCTCAAGCCTTAAATATGACATGTGAATGTTAAATTCTCCAGTCTATCTTTCCTCAATATGTGTCCAGAAAATTTCAGTTGTCTTTTTCTGATTAGAATATTTGTTTTCCTTGTTCTATTTTTTCTTAAAACCTTGTGACTCACATATTTTGTCCTTGGGATGCTTAGCATTCATAGGGATAACCACACATCTGTTGCTTCAAGTCTCTTCTTTGTCTGTGAAGTTATTGTCCACCATTTATGAATATGAAATGATTACATAGTTCAGTATAGTTGTTTTTTGTTCCTAACAATATTTTCCTGTGTAAATAAGTAAAAAAAAAATCATCTGATGACAATTGTTACAAGAAAAATAGTCATCAAAGAAAAGTTGTAAGTGTAGGAAATAAAGTCATAATTTTGGCACGTGGGAAAAAAATATTTTGTATAAAATAGGTGATATTTTTTTTTTGTTTTTAATCATATCACCCCAAGCAAGGCGGTTTACTCCACTGATGTGCAGGGGACTACGTAAGAGTGAAAAGATTGGAAAAGAGAAAGCCAGAAACCACATCCTAAACAGGGAACAAGGGATGAGCCTCTTCACCTGTTCAATAGACGTGGATGGAGTGTGAACCGGTTGATAGTTTAGTCTATCTACTCCAATTGAAAAAAAAAAGAAAAGAGTAAAAAGATTGGAAAAGAGAAAGCCGGAAATCACATCCTAAACAGGGAACAAGGGATGAGCCTCTTCACCTGTTCAATAGACGTGGGAAAAATAAGTAATATTTTAATTTAATAATATTTATTAAAACGGCCATGTTAAGAGAATGAAAAGAAAGAATAACAGAAAAGAGGTCGTAACAAAAACATCTTTTACATTACTGGAAAGGGGTAATATTGAAATCCAAAAAAAAAAAAAGAAAATAGAAGTTTAACCCTGGAACACTAACCATCAATTAAAGTTACACCACTACTAACCATGTGTATATCATATCTGATTTTGAAAATATCAAAAAAATATTAAATATAAAAACTTTATTTGAAATATTTATTCATGCAGACACTTCAAAATTTGTACTTTGAGTTAACATTAATAGGAACTGAAAAACATTATTTAGATAAGAAAATCAGGTACTGAAAATCGAATTAAATTGTAATTAAAATGGCATCATTTGCACTGGGTACTATATACCCATGGTTAGTGTTCTCGGGTTAACTAGTTTATTGATCCTCTCTCATCAGCACTCAATTGAGGACAAGAAATGTACACAGCGACTAAAATTGAAAACCCCAAACACCAGATGTCATATACTAAATATCTAAACATCAAAGACACCTTACTCTCTTCAATTACAATTCTGCAAGACAGTTTAAGAAATACTCAAAAATTTTCCACAAATGATAATAGTTCGACACCTCCTTCCAGTCAACAAATGAACATGTGTGTGTGTGTGTGTGTGTGTGTTTAGTTTTAGTTTTGGTTTGAAACTCTAGGAAAGATTTCTAAGATCAATCTCCTTCTCAATTTCAGATGCATGCTGGAAATTCTTCCTAACAATAAAAATTCACCAATTATTGGTCTCAGCCACTTTTTTTGTTCATTCTCATCTGGAAGTTGGGATGTTACAATCACTTGACTGTAGCCCTTTTGTGTGTTAACACCATTCTTACTTTAGGAACTTTTTACCTTATTACTGTTGCTTTGACTAGTTTTGTCTTGTATATATATTGTTTTGCTTAATATTATTTTGCCTTGTTTCTTTTGTTATTGTTTATTGGAAACTTTGTCAATTACATTTGTCAGGTATTTTTGGCAATTACACTTAACTATAGCCAATTACTCTATAAAGTACGACTCCAGAAATGGACTCTGTTACAATCACTTGACTGTATCCCTTTTGTGTGTTAACACCATTCTTACTTTGTGACCATTTTGCCTTATTACTGTTGCTTTGCCTAGTTTTGTCTTGCATATATATTGTTCTGTTTAATATTATTTTGCCTTGTTTCTTTTGTTATTGTTTATTGGAAACTTTGTCAATTCCATTTGTCAGGTATTTTTGGCAATTACACTTAACTATAGCCAATTACTCTATAAAGTACGACTCCAGAAATGGACTCTGTTACAATCACTTGACTGTATCCCTTTTGTGTGTTAACACCATTCTTACTTTGTGACCATTTTGCCTTATTACTGTTGCTTTGCCTAGTTTTGTCTTGCATATATATTGTTCTGTTTAATATTATTTTGCCTTGTTTCTTTTGTTATTGTTTATTGGAAACTTTGTCAATTCTTTATTTGTTTCCCATTCTAAGACACCATGTTCAAAATCCAGCCAGAATGGATCCCCTTCCTCCATGGCAACATTCATCAAATATTTATTTTTTTCAGTGGCTTTTCCAGCTCTGCTGATCACATTTAAGTTACTTCATTCCTGGTCTTCATCATTTGTCAATTTGCATTTTATGATTTGTCCTGGTTTGCGCAACTGAACAGATTTTATAGCCATTTTTGATGGTTTGTCACTGTTATCAGCTTGAGTCTGCTCAGGATGGTCATCAGTGTCATTCTCATTATATACTGGGACAGGCCCTTTTGTGACTTCATTATGCTGGTTCTGTGGCTTTATTACTTCATTTGTGTCATGGTCTTCTGGAGTATTTTTGGGTGTTTTGGGATAGAAAATTAGGCATGATCTATGAACTCTAACATATATGCCGCACGTTTTACTAGCATTTGTTTGTGTTCCCAGCCTATGACAGCACCAGAACCAAGCCATCTATCAGACTCATTTCTCTTATAAAGGACAAGACCACCATTTTTGTATGAATCCGGTATGCTAGTCCTGACCTGATGGCAAAGGGCACGTCTTAATTTTTCAGAGGCTTCACACTCTATGAACCTTTTCTTGCAGCATGCATGGCATTGAAGTTATCTGTGACAATTTCGCTGGTACTGATGCCTTCTAGTGCAGGAAGTTGATTATTCAAAAGGGAAGGCAGGTTAGGATTTCTTCCAAAAACCAGCTGGTTAGGGCTGTAGCCATGTGAGTTTATTCTTTGCATTGACAGCCCATGATAGTGCAAGTTCAAAATTGCACTTAGCATCTTCTAATGTTTTCTTGACCAATTTCTCCCAGAACACCATTGTGCCTTTCATTTAATCCATTACTCCAAGGAGATTGGGCAGCAGTGGCACGTACTATAATCTTCAGATTTTGGGCCATGTCCCAAAAAAATTGGTTGTCAAATTCCCTGCCATTATCAGTAAGAAAAGCTCTGGGAGCACCAAAATATGCAACCAAGTGTTTAAAAATGGCAGTAAGGATATCAGTGCTTTCCTTACTAGGTAGCCTGACACCAACGCTATATCTGGTGGCATGATCGCCCAAGTGTACTACTTTGTGACCATTGATTTCTTTTATGTCCATAGCTACAGTCTGGTTGAAATGGGTCCCTAAAGAAAATCCAACAACAGGTGGGGGTGCAGTTTTTTATATCTAATACAGGTCTAACAAGCAAGGAGAAGTTTCGTTAAAATGTCCATAAATTCAATGTTTTTTAAACCAAAACTTTTAACGAGGTCACATAATTTTTTTGCACTAGGATGGCTAAATTGTTTATGTAGTTTGGTGGTGATTTTTAATTTTTCTGCCTTGCTTTTTTTATTAAAATTATTTAAAAATAAAATATACCGTAACTTACCTCGGTCCGGTGGAGGTCTCGATATAGGGATGTGATAATGGCCTGACGATTATAATTTAATTTAATTTTTTTGCCAAACATCTCTGCTGTATCTTTATTAAAGTTAAGGTATGTCTGGGCTCTTTTCATTGCTGCCTTGCTTAATAACAGAGGGATATCAGCTTCAACAATGTCAGTTATTATTTTTATGTCTATTTTAGCAATGACGCAGGGTAGAGTTACTTTTTTTAGTGATTTTAATTTCACACCATCTCCAAATTTAAAGGCTAAAGATCTTTGTCCCTTTTTGGGTGGGAATACTTTTTCGTGTGTCCTTGGACAAAGTTTCAAGGAACAAATCAAACCACTTCTTTCCGTATACTGTGGTAGTTGCCCCAGAATTCAATATGATGGAATTGTCTCTCCGAGTAAGGTATTGGGCTCCTTGTGGTTTAGCAATACAAGGTTTGTGACTTTTTCACAAGTTACAATAATATTATCTGTATGGTAAAAAACGTTTTGGTGTTCATTTAATAATACCTTATTCTCCCTGGTTCGCCTATTATAATCGTTGTTTGGCTTGGAGTAGGGGCAGTTGTTAGCATAATGGAATTTGCATCCACAAATGTAGCAAGTAGTGGTCTGACCGTTGAAGTTGTTTTTATTTGAATATCGGGGGTTACCGCGTGTAAAATTCCGTGGTCTCCCTCTTTTGATGTTGCCACTGCTAGAACTGCTACTACTGAACTAGTTAGAAGGGAAGGGAGGTCTATTGTTGACAAAATAATAAACGAAAAGAATTTCATTTTCCCCTATCACTTTTTATAGTAGGTTGAGTCCATTTCTTTTTTGATACAAATATGTTGCTGTGAAGGCCTGGTAGAGGGTAAATTTCCATGCGTAATTTTTTTTAACTGTTGTGCCATATCTAATAGAGTGAGATTTGGAATTGTTGCTCTAATTAATCTCTCAATTTTGGGACTCATGTTGGCGGATTTTAGGGCATGATAGGCCAGAACAGGTTCAGGTAATATTATCTGGAATTCTCTGAGTTTCACCACATGTTGGTTGAATTGGATTAGAGATAGTCAATAATGGAGGTGTTTGTGTCTTGGTGGTAATTTTCAAAGTTCTCATAGCAAATGAATGCGGACTGATTTTTGTTTTTGAGGAATAGGGAATCTAGTTTTCCAAGGAGTAATTCCATTCCATTCTCAAAATTCAGTGATGAAATTTCCATTTCCAGAACAGTGGCACATGCTTGACCCACAAGAAACAAAAATACTGCCGGCACTCAGCGTTCAGGCGGAATATTTGTCGCTAACTGAATCTCCTGTTTCCATGAATCATAAAATTCCTGGTTTAAAGGCGGTGGTTCAAACAGTTTAGAATTCATTCCATTGCTGTAGATGTTGATCTCTGCTACCAATATTAAAGAAGATAAACAACAACCAGTTGTAAGTATAATAAATAGGATATTTATTTGACCAAATGCCATGTGCGACTGGCCTCTAAGAGAATATAATCCAGAATGTCCCTCGTGGCCTTTTCCTCTTGCTCATGTCCCCCTGGCAGCCCCTCTCAGGTTCATGGGAAGACAATCCCATGAAATACAAAGATGAAAATAGGAAACCTCTAACACCAAATAACTTTTTTATAACCATAACAGAGGCTCTTTCTGTTGATTCTCTAGCTCTTCTGATTTTGTTCACCTTTTATTTTTGGTTGGTTTCTCCTTGCTTTTTTTTATTCCACTCATTGCATTCAAGATCATTAACTCCACTGTCATGTTGATCTAGCACTAATTTCTTAGTGGGGGAAAAAGAACTCCTATGAACTTCCCGTTAACTCTTATTAATATAGGAGGGAGAGTCCATTATCTGAGGAATAGGTGTGTTGGTAACTGCTCTTTCGGAAGTCATGCAAGTGACTATATATAACAAGAGGAAGAGTCCATTCCTCATAGAAGGGCACCATAAAAATAACTACATAAAAAAGAGATATGAATTTCAAGAGAACAATACCCCAGAGGAGGTGGAACTGATGGAGGTTCTCTTTCATAAATTTCATGTGCCCATCCCACAAAATGCTCCTGAAATAGAAGTCTGGAAAAGGTGTAGTAAGAGGAAGAAAAGATACGGAAAGGATTGACATCGACTCTAAGAAGAAAAATATTGACTCAGGAAAAAGCCAATATCAAAAGATGGAGCCTGTGTACAGGAATGGGATGTTCCTATTCACTATTGGAGTAGAGTGATTATATTGACTAGCAGTTACTAACAGCATATCTACTTCATGCAGTATGCGAGTCTTGTATGTGTGATATACTATTATTTCCAACCTCCATTTTGGTAATTACTCATGCAGTAAACTTTCTGCAGTTGAGCCTTGTCTGAGAAAAATCAACAGTAGCTCTGACCAAGCCTTGTACAGAGTCAGTGTGATATTTTGATTGAGCTTAAGGGCTCAGAGACCTCACTTTAATAATGGTCTGGTTCCGCATTCTGCCTATATGGGGAGGTAGATATATACAGAGTGATTATACTGGCTAGCATTTCACTAGCAAAGTATCTACTTCATGCAGTATGTGAGTCTTGTATTTGTTGATACTCTATTATCCCCAGAAATTTGGTGATTATTCATGCAGTAACCTTTTTAGGATTACAACAATGACACAAGCAAAAACCCAAGAAGACAAAAATGTGTGGAAATTTAAGGTATATAAGTTTGGGTTTTTTTCTAGCTGAGATTCAAAGACCAAGAGAACACAAAGAATAGAGAAGAAGAGAAGACAATTCTTGTAAGTCTACGACTCCTGACATCTCTCTTGTATGGGTCTGATTCTTTCTGACTACATCCTCTTCCACACAGCTGTCAATGACGAAGTATAAAAATATAAATTTATATCTTTATATATACATGTTCTGTGTTCATCGCTTGTCAGATGACAATGTTGTTTGCAGAGAATCAGGTTATATAACACCAGGTCGACTTTGGGAGCACCTATTAGGGGGTCCCAGCTATGGGCAAAATAGCTAAACTTCAAATAAAGCACTATGAAAGTATGAAAATATATTTTTATAGTGAAAATACCATTTTTATGTTAAAAAATGCAGCATGACTAACAGTACCTTTTAGCTGATGCTGTAAAATTGTTAAAATTATTTACATTTCAGCCTTAAATAATCTATAAAAGTTGATATACTGCTAAACAAAAAAAAAAAAAAAAGCAACATGAACAGAGATCCACAGTATGTCAGTCCCTAAGGGGATATGTTCAATTAGTTAAATGGCATACAAGTCTGGTGTAATAAACACAATATTCACTGTACTTAATTGTACTTGTGATGGCATTCACCCTGGGCAAGTTAAGTCGGTTTTTCCCTGAAAGTTACATGGGACTTTTTGGCTCCACAAGTAGTCCCCAATTGCATGTGGTGTAAAGATGTTTCTGTACTCAATCAGTCAGTTAAATGCTACATGTGATACATGCTTGGGTGATCCTGTCTCTTTCAAGACATGACTGACTGGGCAGAAGATTATTCTGCAGTAGGTTGCCATTACTTTCTGTGGTATAGCCTTGGTTGCTAGCCAAGGCTATAGAACCCAATCTGTCCTATTATTTAATCCATAACTGAAGAAAAGAGATGGAATAATATGTTTCCCAAGGATATTTGTGCATAAGTGAATGCAAGGAATTTAACTGGAATTCAAACTCATCTCCCCAAGTTCTCATTCCAAGCCAATATCCATTGCACCACAATGCACATTTTCCGTACGAGGTTGCCAATTCTTACTGCAGTGGACTGGTTGCCAAATAACGCTATAGAACCCAGTCTGTCCTGCTATTCAACCCATAGCTGGGAGGAGAAGAGATGGATTCATGCTGTTATCAAGGCTATTAGCACATAAGTGAATGTAATGAATTTGACTGGAATTTGAACTGGGCTCTCTGATTCTGCAATTCAGGCCTCTATCCATTACTCCATCATGCCTCTTCATATTCACTATCGTCCATCTTAATTCACTGAAATAATCATATACATGATAGCACTTTCAATCAGTTAAGATCAGATGCCATGAGACCTAAGTTTGGTGAGGCATCATGGCCATTATTATTATTATTAAAATAAAATAGTTCCTTAAAAATTTCTTTTTGGGTTATTACTTGCCAAGTGCAAACCAGTCATCTGAGACAAGAAATGTCATGTTTCATTTGTCAGTCAAACATTCAGCAAACAAAAAATGATATGCTCCAAATTATGACCCACCTCTTGCAAATACCAATGCCAACAGAACTCTTTGCAATGCAAAGGTAGTGACAGTAAATACAGTTTTTTTAACTTCTTGCAAAGGAGGTTTTCCATGTAACATGATCAGAAATTTCTCGGTTTCTTTCCTAATCATTTCCTATGATTACAGGGATAACAGTTGCTCTGAAATATTATTTTAAATTTCTATTTCCAGATTTTTGTATTTGCTCAACTACCTGAATTCTTTGAAACAAATATTGAGATCACATGGTACACTTGTGTCAAGCAGCAGACAAATTCTATTTTGGTGATCTTTAACAATTATATTTGCTCTGATCATTTTGGGGCTTACGGCCATATCATGTTGAATACACCGGTTGTTGCTCAATCACCGAAGTTAAGCAACGTTGAGCCTGGTCAGTACTTAGATGGGTTACCACTTGGGAATACCAAGTGCTGTAAGCATTTACTGACGGATGTGCATTGTGGTGCTGTGGATATCAGCTCGGAAAGAGAAATCGGTGAGCCGAGTTCAAATTCCAGTTAAATAGCCTGCATTCACTTAAGCATTGGTACCCTTGGGAAAGGTATTAATCCATCCATTCCCTCCAGTTATGGGTTAAATAACAAGGGTAGGACTTGGGAACCCTGCTCTTAAAAACAAATCCCAATAAATCTTGATACTCGAAAATAAAAAAGTATTACTAAACACAAAACTTATATAAAAACAACAATAAATTGTTGAAAGAAAAGGTATTACCAGCAATAAATAAATAAAAATTTAGTTGGCAATAAATGACCCGCTGAGGTTGATATGCCAGAAAACAAACCAACCAACCAACCAACTGATCATTTTAATTGTTCAATCTGTGTTTACAGAAAATTCCCATAAAATAGTTACTTTTTCTCCCTCAGTCACGGTTTTTACACGATGCTTGTACCACTTTAGTTTTAACTAATTTAACTGCAGATGAGCAAATGTAAGTACTGACCTATTCTGGTATGCCTGGTTTTGTATTCTTCCAGGGACAACGCCTTACATTTTACTGCCGCTGCTGTTCTTGTTATTATTAAGGTAGAGGTATTGTATTCACTTTCATTTGTCTGTCTGTGATCTGGATGAAACTTTCAGGGCTGATTAGTTTCATGACTGGTATAAACTGATTACATCTTGTGTTTGATTCTGTATGAGATAAAGTTTCTAGGTTATTTTCTGGATTTTTATTAATATTTTTTGTGTGTTTCACATGCCAAATACTGAATTACCTCCCCTAGATAGCTTTATGTCATTACATTTTCTGGTTGCACTATTTTTTCCACAAACATTTTATATTGATAACTATTATAACATATATATAATATATGAATAAATATATATAGATAATTCCCTCTCCCAATCTTGACAATTTTCTAACACCAATTTTTAAAACTTATTTTTTAACACCAATTTTGTTATAAATCCAGCAAACTATCACTCGAGAACTTCAGTCATTAACCTGATGAGGGCGTAGAGTGCGGAAAATTCGTTCACAACTTCACTGACAGCTAAGGGCTCGACAACAATCGACAAATAACCAAATAATTTACAATATATATTTAAGATTTATTATTCGAAAGCCAAAAAAAGATAAAGTACGCAAAAAATGAATCAAAATACAAGTTTGTGATATTAAAAAGTAAAGACAAACACTTCCACAATTTTGGCAGCCTAATTTTTAATTTCACTTCATATTTTTTATTTTTTTTTTTGTATTTTTGCTCTTAAGAGTGTTCAAGTTTATTGTAGTTATTCTCATTTTAGCAATCATCTCTTGCTACTCACTCAGATGATGTCAGTCGTGTCTTCGTGGAGGTTTTCAGTTTTTAATGGCTCTTTTTACTATTAACATTATCATCAATACAAATATTTAAAAAATTCTTCTGTTAATTCATGTGCTTTTTTGACATTTACCTGATTTCTTTTTTTTGTCTGTAATAATTTTTTCTTCCACTGTCCAATAAGTCACTCTCTATCAATCTCTCCTGTACTGAGATATCAGAAGCCATGAGAGCCATGCCAAGTGTAGCATCAGTGTATTATTATTATTATTATTGTCAGAAACTACCAGTTTCAGTAATTTAGTGTCTCTCACTCATTCCTATGTATGATAATTACAATTTCTAGTTCTTTTTTAGCTAAAAATTTAAATGTTATTTATTTTTCTTAATTTATTCTTGCAACTACACAAATATATTTTAAGTGTAATATATTACCTTGAAAGTCAGAGGTAATTGACAGGTACATCTGGTTGTGGGTGAGGGCAACACAGGACAGGTATAGTTAACAATTATATTTGACCATGGAGGATGTCAACAAGTGCAACAACAAAAAAAAAAACACAAATGACAACCAGCTTGAAAGGCAATGGCTGGCAAGGATGTGATTGACAGATACATCCGGCCATAGATAAAAGTCAACCAAGAGCAAGGATATCCAAACAACGTGACAACCCAAAAAAGCAAAAATGCATGGGGGCCATAGATAAGTCAACCAAAAACAAGGATATCCAAACAACGTGACAACCCAAAAAAGCAAAAATGCATGGGGACCATAGATAAGTCAACCAAGAACAAGGATATCCAAACAACGTGACAACCCAAAAAAGCAAAAATGCATGGGGACCATAGATAAGTCAACCAAGAACAAGGATATCCAAACAACGTGACAACCCAAAAAAGCAAAAATGCATGGGGGCCATAGATAAAAGTCAACCAAGAACAAGGATATCCAAACAACATGACAACCCAAAAAAGCAAAAATGCATGGGGGCCATAGATAAGTCAACCAAGAACAAGGATATCCAAACAACGTGACAACCCAAAAAAGCAAAAATGCATGGGGGCCATAGATAAAAGTCAACCAAGAACAAGGATATCCAAAGTGACAAACTAAAAAAGCAAAAATGCATGGGGTGGGGGGTGGGGGGTTTAAGACTATATAAAGTCTAGAAATTTTGGCTGAAGACAGAAAGAATTTCCAGTGGCTTTTAATTCCCACTGACTCCTTCAGTGCACAAATCTCTCTGGCTGCCCTCCTGCACCACACAAGCGTCATCAACGAAGACTAAAAATAAGATTATACTTTCATGTATATGTGTTCCACAGATCCAGCGTATCATGTATACGTGTTCCACAGATCCAGCGTATCATGTATACGTGTTCCACAGATCCAGCGTATCATGTATACGTGTTCCACAGATCCAGCGTATCATGTATACGCGTTCCACAGATCCAGCGTATCATGTATACACGTTCCACAGATCCAGCGTATCATGTATACGCGTTCCACAGATCCAGCGTATCATGTATACGCGTTCCACAGATCCAGCGTATCATGTATACGCGTTCCACAGATCCAGCATATCATGTATATGCGTTCCACAGATCCAGCGGTGTAATATACTCCACAATTAAACATGAATAATAAGATGTTTTCCTAAATTTCAGGTAATTAGATCATTTTGCTTATTTTTCAAGTTTCCTGTGTCTCACCAATCATTTCACTCCTCTCTCGGAATCACTCTCGTAGAAATTAACAAGCTCCATTTTTTACCATTTTCTTTTACTTTTGATAATCAAGTTTCCCAAACGTTTAGATAACATGCTCCATATACCTAGAAGTGCTTATTGCAAGAACTTAGGCAATATGAGGAAAATTATTCAAGAAAAGAATTTTTCCTTTTATGGATTGAAGTTCAAGAGATTCTGATACCTTAAAACTGTCACCTGTTCCACAAGAATTGAATATTCCACTTTTCAAGTGGTGTCATAGGAAGCAAGGTTATAAAAAATAATATAAACAAAGTGAAGCTTAAATATTTGATAAAATTAGCTGTAAAGAAACTAATCCTTCAACTATAAGTGACAGTTCTTGACACAAACTTCTTGACAGATTTAAATTGCCAAAGATTTTATTTGTGAAAAATTCAATGTTTGTTAACAAAGCTGGCAGATTATGTTTTTGTATTTATCCTTCCTAATGCTAATTGTTTGAAAAGATATTGTCAGAGCTCTGACAAAAAAAAAAATGTCCGAACAAAGATTTTCATTCTGATGGCTTATAAGTTAAAAACCAACATAGAATTGTCATCTAAATAATTTCCAGCTAAAAACATTTAAAATCAGTTGAACATTAGAACAAAAAATAGCTTTTGATCCAATAAAATCTTGAAAAAGAAATAAATAAATTTATCAGCACCCCCTTCATGGAAGTTGATCTTAGAAAAATGGTGTAGCTAGATGTTGTTGAACAGATTATTCAGCAAACATAATGTTTTGCCTGAACTTGACCGTAAATTGCATCCAGCCTCTTAGTTGCTGTTGTTCCCAGGTCCGGGGTGGTAGCACCTGTTAGGGTCCCAGCTATGGGAAAATAGCTAACCCCCACAAACTGGGGTCAAAACACTATAAAACTATAAAAATGGATTTTTAAGAAATAAAAAAATAGACTTTTATAGAAAAATATACATTTTTGAATGAAAAATATTACCAACAATACAGTTTTGAAGAAAATAATATTACTATAACACATTTTTGAAGGAAAAAAAATTATTACGAGCAATACATTTTTAAATACAAAATTAGAAGACATTTTCAGTTTTGAAAATAAAAATATTTCATCAAAATCTGACTAAATCAACCTTCTTATTACAACCGAACATTAAAAAAAATACCTTAACACCCTACTATTTTGGCATTAAATAACCCACAGAAGTTGATATGCTGTTAAACAAAACTCAAACTGAACCTAGGCGCTTTCTTTACCACTATATCCATGAGTATTTCAAAAGAAACTGCTTTAATTCATAACTGATGACAGTGAGAAAGAACTTTTTGAATTAAATTTTCATTGTAACATTTTTCTTTTATTATTTTCAAATCAGTCAGTTAAGTGCCATTTGTGATACACGCTTTGAGCAATCATGTCTTGAAAGAGGCATGACTGACTGAGCAGAAGATTATCCCACAGAAGGTTGCCATTGCTTTTTGTGACAGATTGGTTGCTGACCAAGGCTATAGAATCCAATCTGTCCTGTTATTTGACTCACAGCTAGAAGGAGAAGATATGTTCTATATTATTTAGTAGTTATTAGAGGGAGATCAGTTTATTATTTCATAACAACCGATCCCCCACTTTATGCCCAGTAGAAGCCTTAATCATGTCTCCAATTATTATATTCAATCAGTCAGTTAAGTGCCATACGTGATACATGCTTTAGGTGATCATGTCTCGAAAGAGACATGACTGACTGGGCAGAAGATTATCCCGCAGTAGGTTGCCATTGCTTTCTGCAGTAGACTGGTTCTGACCAAGGCTATAAAACCCAATCTGTCTTATTATTTGACACAGGACTGAAGGGAAGAGATGGATTAATACCTTTCCCAAGGGTATTTGTGTGTAAGTGAATGCAAGGAATTCAACTGGAATTCGAACTCAGTTATCTGAGTTCTCATTTTGAGCTGATACCCACTGCACCACAACACACATCCTTATCTTTCACCTTCAAATCACCTCAACCTAATCACAGATTTCACAGAATTTAAGCTTACAAGTCAAACTAATACAAAAATATTTTTATATATGCAAAAAGAAAGAGCATTGATAAACAGACTAATACATTTCTCTTTATTCCAATTGTTTAAAAATCTAAAATGCATATCATATGTAGATAAATATCTTATTTGTTATTTGTTGATGTAATTTTTTCTTCTGTTTTTTATCATCCAACTGCAATATTCAAAAATTTCTATTCGATAAGATCTATTTCTCAAACTTAGCAAATCCAGTCAATTTCCAAGTCGGCATCTATGCAGGTGATACAACCATTTACTCTTGTCTCAATAAAAATCTGCCAAAGCGGGCAAATTATACCTGGCTGCTGCCCTTCAAAAGGATCTCCAATCTATCATGGAATGGGATAGAAAATGCCTCCAAAACAAGGTTGGTCTCCTTTAACTACCATAAAGAAAATTTCCTGCTTACCATCAGAATAGATGATACTTGTTTCTTAAAGAGTAACACAATGTGCCTCCTTGGCCTCACTCTCTCAACTGAACTCAAGTGGAATGACTACATTGAATCCATAGCTGCATCTACTGCTAGGAGGGTTTGGTCACTGTTTTGGGCCAGGGAGTTTTCCTTGTCAGAATCAATTTTGCACATTTATAAATCTACCATTTATCCATGCATTAAATACTGTTGCCAGATGCTTCTGCTATTCATCTTGAAGTTCTCTATAAAATCAAATAGAGGATCTGCAATATAATCAAGCATAACACATGGCAGCCCACTTTCAGTCACTTTCTCATCAACGTGATGTGTCTTCCCTCTGTCTTTTCTACAAGTATTTTTATGGCAACTGCTCTTTTTCCCTACATATTTAAATGTAACCTTCTCTTATACTCTAATAGTTTCTTTTCTCACACTTTCCATTTGTGGAACTCCCTTCTATTTGCTTGCTTTCCTGATGGCTAAAATTTCTAAAAGTTTGATTGCAATGTCAATTACCAACTTTCATCTCTTTGATTCCCATCTCTCTCTTATCTTAACTTCAACATCACATGTATCTTGTTTTTACTCTCACAGTAACTCCCTGCACACCAGTGGCAGTCCTGCCTTGCTTCGGGGAAAATGATTATAACAAAACTCAGTAAAAATTGATCACTATTTTGTTAAAAGATCTCCAGAAAAGATATAAAATTTATTCAAAATTTGAAACTAAGTCAGGATTTTTATTTATTTATTTCTGTACACATGGTGAGTACATATGACACTAATATTCGAAAGTGGATTGGGATAATGAAAGTTGCTTTCCTAAAGCTAAGCAAAATATTAAGCTACTCATTAGAAACAAAGGAAAGTGTACTGAATTTTTATGTAATATCACTACTTTTATATGACAGGAAACACAGGACAAAGGAGAGACAGAAATCTTGTACTACAGAAGGATGCTGAGGATAACATGGACAGAACATGTGAACAATGACAAAGTTTTAAAGAAAAAGAACACTTAAACTTAGAATCAGGAAGCGACTATTGAAATTTTTAGGTAACATAATGAGGAAAGAAGGCTTAGAAAATTTTACACTCACAGACCATTTAAGGCAATAGGAACAAAAGCAAGAAGCAGATAACTTATCTAAAGAGCTTGTGCATATGGTTGGCAGAAAAAGGGATTAGGAGAGATAGTATAAAATCAAAATTTACTGAGAGCTACAAAGGCCAGGAAATTGGGGAGAGCCATGATTATCAACATTCTGAAGGGACATGCCATCTAGAAAGACAAGAGTAAACATTTCAGTATTTAATTTAAACTCACATTTTTTAGATAAGTCAACTCAGGTGTGATTTTAGTCACTCATAAAAATGTGATACCTGTCCTCTTATATGGTAGCAAATGCTGTACAATCTCCTCAAATATAAAGGAGAGACTCAGAGCAACAGAAATGTGGTTCTACAGAAGGATGCTGAGGTTACCATGGACCGATCCTGTGAGCAATAATGAGGTTTTGGATGGGATGCAAACAAAAAAGGAAACTTATACTTTACATCAGGAAGAGACAGCTGAAGTTTCTGGGACATGTAAGGAGGAAGGAGGGCTTGGAGAATCTAATACTCATGGGCTAGATAGAGGGAAAGAGAACCAGGGGAAAGTAATGTAAGACATACTTGATGGGCTTGAGCAAGTAGATGACAGGGCTGTGTTTGGGAGAGATACCAAAAGAAAAAGTGTTAAATTAAGTGACAAGAGATAGGAGGATGTAGAGAGCTATGATTGCCTATGTCCTGAAAGGACATGGCACATAAAGAAGAATAATATATGTGCAAATTATTTTCAGATATAGTGTATCTGTGAAGGATCAAAATAAATAGAAGGCATTACGACACTTTATGTCCTCCACGTGTTTTGACTGGCCTTTCAACCACTTGATGAACATTCAAAAAGCCTTGATAAGCCAATAACATCCTTGCTCTTGTGTATAAACACATGCAACAAAATAAATCCTATATTTTCTTTGATAAAGTCTTTGAGAGGACAAAAAATGTCAGCCAAAAATAGTTTTCCAGCTTGTCTTTTTATTCACACACACACGTATATATATTTCCGGTTTTCTCTTCTCCAATCTTGTCACTGCTTTTTTTTTTTTTTTTTTTTTTTTTTTAATTGGAGTAGATAGACTAAACTATCGCCCGGTTCACACTCCACCCATGTCTATTGAACAGGTGAAGAGGCTCATCCCTTGTTTCCTTTTTTTTCATTTTTTTTTCATTTGGAGTAGATAGACTAAACTATTGCCCGGTTCACACTCCACCCACGTCTATTGAACAGGTGAAGAGGCTCATCCCTTGTTTCCTTTTTTTCGTTTTTTTTTCATTTGGAGTAGATAGACTAAACTATTGCCCGGTTCACACTCCACCCACGTCTATTGAACAGGTGAAGAGGCTCATCCCTTGTTTCCTTTTTTTCGTTTTTTTTTTCATTTGGAGTAGATAGACTAAACTATTGCCCGGTTCACACTCCACCCACGTCTATTGAACAGGTGAAGAGGCTCATCCCTTGTTTCCGTTTTTTCGTTTTTTTTTTCATTTGGAGTAGATAGACTAAACTATTGCCCGGTTCACACTCCACCCACGTCTATTGAACAGGTGAAGAGGCTCATCCCTTGTTTCCTTTTTTTCGTTTTTTTTTCATTTGGAGTAGATAGACTAAACTATCGCCCGGTTCAAACTCCACTCATGTCTATTGGACAGGTGAAGAGGCTCATCCCTTGTTCCCTGTTTAGGATGTGGTTTCCAATCTTTTCCAATCCTTTACGTAGCCCCCTGCTCATCAGTGGTGTTACTGCCTTGCTCAGGGTGACATGATTAAAAAAGAAAAAGATACATGCATATACCAACAACCACCTACCTCTTCTATAACTACTGATTGTTTAGTCAGTAACAAGCATGACGTAAAAGTAAGGACAACCTTTTTTTAGCTTCAACAAAAGACATCAGCTGCAGGTACTATGACATCATTTTTTTACCTTTTCACAAAACAAAGGAAATGAATGTACTTTTAATAATAGCTATTTCTTTTCTTCTATGCACGATGTTCCTTCAGAGCATCATTAAGTCATGGCTCTTCACATATTTTTGCCTTTTGTTGCTCTGTCTTTTTGTTATCCATCCTAGTCACTGTTCTGCTAACCATTTATACAAACTCATAAGGTACAGTAGCGAGCATAAAGATCAGGACAATGCTAAGAAAAAGTCTAAATATGAAATAACTTTTTATTTGAAAGCTTCAAAGAACATTTCATCAATAAACAAAGGTTATAAAGGTATATATAATTCCAGAATATAAAGGTCAATAAACTTATTTTGATAAAATTATCAGAATAATTATATAACATTCGAAAAAAAATAGATGATAAAAAACATCAGAACAATTAAATAAATCCATAGAATTTAATAATTATTTTGCATTATTGAAAATTTTTTTTAGGGTAAGAATATAAAATCAGGTATTTTACTAAATTAGACTGGCTCTTTACTGGCTCTTGCATTGTAAACATGACAAAAAAATCTGTGACGTCATTGATATTTAGAAAACTGATAGTCAAGTTACTTAATGAAGATAAACTCTCAGTTCGGGATATTTCAAAGTGTGGGGAAATCTAAAAGTGTTATTCATAGTATTTTAAGAAAACTTGAGGAAATTAGGTCATGTGAAGCCAAGAAACCACCTGGCAGGCCTCGGAAAACTACTGCAAGGGAAAACAGATGAATTGATAAAGAATAAGTAAACAACTAATGCTAACCTTGGCATTAAAATACCAAAGCACACTATTTCCCGAAGACTTAATGCAATAAATCTGAACAGTCAAGTAGTTTCTATGAAGCCTTATATTTCTAAAAAGAATTAAATGAGCTGATTGAAATTTGTACTGAACACCTCATGTGGACAGAAGAACAGTGAGATTGTGTTCATTTCAGCGATGAGTCAAAGTTTAACCTGTTCGGTTGTGACGGGAAAAGGTACATTTGACACAGTCCTAAGGAACGATATTTGCCTCAGTGCACTAATAGTAGCATTAAATTTGGAGGAGGAAGTGTGATGGTGTTTGGCATGATTTCTGTTGCTGGTACGGGACCTCTTGTTAGGCTACACACTAAGATTAACACAACTGTATACAAAGAGATATTGAAGAAACATGTACCTAATTTGAGAACTGCAATTAATCAACCAGCTGTATTTATGCATGATAACGTGCCATGTCACACAGCAAAATCTGTTAAGACACTTCTTTCTGAGGAGGATGTTACTGTTATGGAGAGCCCTGCTCAAAGCCCAGACATGAATCCTATTGAGAATATTTGGAAGTTACTAAATGAAAGAGCTAAGGAAAAGAATCCAACATATGTCGAAGAACTATGGACTAATTTGAAAGAAGAATGGGAGAAAATATCTAAACTTATTTATAAATGGAACTTTCTGTGTCTATGTGTGTCTGTTACCTATGGACTCCAAAACAGCTGAACCAATTTTCTTGAAAATTTACACAGTTGTACTATAAGCATCTGCGAGTGTTCTTAGCTAGGTTTTGTGCTGAGGTACCCCGATAAATATCGAAAATCGATAATAAAAAATATCAGGTTATAGAAGGAGTGGTCCAATTTTAGTCCAATTTGATACACTCATAAACAAAGACTTAAGAAATGATATTCAGAAGTTTCAAGGTTGCAGTTCTTACAATAGTCAAAAAAATCGATAATATATATATATATATATATATATATATATATATATATATATAAAAGGCAAGATGTTTGTGTGCGTGTCTGTTTATCTGCCTGTATGTCTCTATTTTTTCAGCCCTTTTATTTTAGTTTTTGCTTCAGGTTTGGCTCTAAGTAGGTATAATTGTAGTTCTTAGTCTCAGCTATGATGCTATTTACTCAGAGGACTTATTTGGCCTTCAAAATTCAGTTTACGGTGAAAAAAAAACTTATTTGATATCGATACCGGGAAATCAAAATTTGACTTACATCCATTCATTTTTCTTTCAGTCTACGGTTTCCCTTTAACTGGAAACAACTATTGCTTTTTAGTCATTTGTGCCAACATCCAAAGAGTCTGAGCTCCAGGACCATGGATTAGTTTTAAAGCTTTCATTATACCCGAGCAACACCGAGTTATACTGCTAGTTCTTTAATGAATGCAAGACATTAATGTAGCAAAAGATGTCAAGCTTTTATTGAAAGTACAGATTTTTCACATTAAGTACTAATGAATTATGAACGCTCTTTTCATTTGGATATGATGTATCCATTATAATAGTTTGATTTTGTTCATCGTTCTGATGTTTTTGATCATCTATTTTTTTCGAATATTATATAATTATTCTTATAACTTTATCAAAATAAGTTTATTGAGCTTTATATTTTGGAGCTACATAATTTACCTTTATATCCTTATTTTTTCTTGATAAAATGTTCTAGGAAGTTTTAAAATAAAAAGTAATTTTACATTTAAACTTTTTCTTAACATCATTCTGATTTTTATGCTCACTACTGTATATTATTTGCTGCTTTCTATATGTTCCTCTTGCCATGATTATGTCCTGTGAGTGTCAAATTCTTCAAGTCCTCTTTCCTCATTGTGCAATCCAGAGATTTCAGTTGTTTCTTTATGATAATTGAAATAATTTATCCTAAATTCTAAGATGAAACATTTTGATGACTTTTCTTTTAATCTGCATTTAGTTTGTAACAAAGCAATTTTCATATTTTTTTCACTTTTGTCATTAAATGGCAAGGATGGAAAAAAAAAATAAGTTGTCTCTGATAAGGAACCCTCTTGATATTTACACTTACAAGCATTTTTGCTAAAGCCATTTCTTTAAGATTCAACTCAGTTACATGCTGTCAATGTTTTCATTCAGTTTTTTCTTTTTTTTTATATTGTTTTTTTTAAACAAGTTTGAGTAACTTTGTTTATTTTTAATGTTTGCTACTAGTTCAAATAAAAAACTAATCCATCATTACCTTGCAATGAAAAAAAAACAACTTCAGATTCAATAGCTGTCTTTTATGCTTAAAGGCACAAGATGAGTATTATATATGTAGAACAAAGATGGAAATAAACACCAAGACAATCAGTCTGCAAAATGGTAAAAAAATGATTTCTCAGTCAAAGGATAATAAATTAATTCATTGAAAATAAATATTTAACATTTTCTAACAAATGGTTCACATTCCCACTGACAATAAAAAAGACATGCTTTGTGATCCCCTTGAAGAGTATATAAGCAAAGTTTATAGACCAAACCAGCCAGTAAACAGATAAAGATGGATATTTGTAACATCAGTTCATGATGGCAGCTTCAAAGAAATTCCTTTACTCATTCACCTATCTTCCTTCTGAAGCTGTGTGACACTTAGCCTTTCCTCCTCTCCTTTAGTCTACTTTTTTTCTTGCACGTGCTTACAAAAAGAAATAAATTTTCTTTTCATCTTCACGAAGAACTTTAATACAAAAAATGTAACACCCAGCCATGCTGATAAAAATTTAGTTATAAAAACATGAAAATAAAAATATTTACGTTTTTATATTTAAAAACCTTTCTCGCTTTTTTTCTTTGTTGTGGGGAGTTGATTCAAATCCACAATACATATTTGTATCCTCAAATATGGAAGCTGCTGTTCAGTTTCTTCTAAAATAACGCAATTATCCAAAAATAGAAAACAAAGTTTGTTTTTTATTCATTTAAATCATTTATTCATAAGTTAGGTATCTTTACAAAAGGGGCCTTAAAAGCATCTTTATTTATATCCATCACATGAAAGAGCTAGTTTTAAGATGGCTTCCAGGTTGCAATAACAACTGCGGAATATTCAAGCCGTGTATTATGGAATATTCAAACTCCGAATACTTTAAAGATATATTTTAATTTATGCACTGTTGTTATACATGAAATCATTTCAGAAAGAGGTAACTTCCATTTTTAAACCATTCTTTCTTAACCTTTTCTTGTCCAGCAACCATTTTGGAGATATTTATGCAGGTTATCGCCCCCCTCCTTAAAATTGTGCTAGTAATTAGAGCAGAGTTAATGGAACTGAATTAATGTAAAATGTTGAATCGCTACAAGTAGCCTATGGTGGGAACAGCTAAGCAGTGGTTACCATGTTGGACCACAGGAGCTGCATCAGATTTTTTTAAATATGTCCCAAAATCTGTCTGTATTTCTGAGATGAGGTTGTAACTATTTACACTATATACATTGACTCGGAACAAGAAATCGGGGAGCAGAGTTCGAATTCTAGCTGAATTCATTGCATTAACTTACTCACAAATACTCTTGGGAAAGTTATTAATCCGCCTATTCCTTCCAGTTATGAGTTAAATAACAGGACAGATTGGGTTCTATAGCCTTGGTTGGCAACCAGTCTACCACAGAAAGCAATGGCAACCTACTGCCCAGTCAGTCATGTCTCTTTCAAGACATGATCACCCAAGCGTGTATCACGTATGACACTTAACTGACTGACTGACATTGTTTGAATTGTTGTCATCATCTTTGCTGTCACATTCACAATGTTTTGGTTGTTGTACACTCAAGTCCTTTTCGGGTGATATGTGTTGTAATTTCAAACTGAACCTTTTATTTAGTCTAGAAGGGTTGGGGAGGTTGTTCTAATTTGACATACATACCTTTGAATATCTCAGTTTTAGTTAATTCTCCTTGATACTTATACAAATTTTTTCCTCTCCTCATTCAGCTAAGTCACTTTTTGGATCAATCAAGCAATGCCTTTTACCCACTGGGCCATACAACCTTGTTTACTCAGTTTGAAATTCCAACAAATATCACCTGAAGAAGACCAGAGAGTACACGCCTGAGACATCATGACAGTAAAAATGAAGGCAACAGTCGAAACAACGTAAATAGTGTAAATTCCTAAAAATTTTAAAATAGAAGCAAAAAGACAAAACAAATGTACATATAAAATGGCTAATCCAAGTTCAAAGGTTTAAATCATATTGTTAAAATTATGTTGTAACCTTAAAAGGTTACTGCATGAGTAGTCCCCAAAACGGAGGTTGGGAATAATAGTATATCAACAAGTACAAGACTAGCACACAGCGTGAAGTAGATACGCTGCTAGTGAACTGCTAGTCAGTGTAATCACTCTACTCTACTCAATAGTGTCCACATATTTAAGAAGTATATAGATCGGTATACAACAAATTATAAGCCCTCCTCAATTTCGAACTCGGCTCCCCGGTTTCTCGTTCTGAGCCGGTATCCACTGTACCACAATGCACATATTCTTAAAAAGAAAAACGGTAAATGGTAAAATCGGTTATTAAAAATCGCCTGAAGAAACCACTCATGGTGGAAACCAAGGTAGCAAAATAACCCATTTAAAAATGAAATATATCACACAGTGTGTGATGGATAAATTGTCTTCTAAATTAGTCAAAAATGAAAATAACACTAACATAACATTTTAGCAAATATATTTACCAAAATATTACAAAAACAATTTGAAATAGTAAAAAAATTAATTGGAGCAGATAGACTAAACTACTGCCCGGTTTACACTCCACCCATGTCTATTGAACAGGTGAAGAGGCTCATCCCTTGTTCCCTGTTTAGGATGTGGTTTCTGGCTTTCTCTTTTCCAATCTTTTTACTCTTACGTAGCCCTCTGCGCATCAGTGGCATTACCGCCTTGCTTGGGGTGATATGATTATAAAAAAAAAAAAAAAATAATAATACCCATTATTGCACATTTACTGCCTGCTTGAGAATTCACACCTTCTTCAAATGGGATTATTGTCTGTGGTGAATACAAAATAAAAATAACTCTCTTTTCTTCACTGTTTTCAAATTCATGAGCTTGTGTTAAAATTTATTTTGGCCAATAGAAAAAGGGATTGGCTCTGGGCTGAAGAAAAGAACAAGCCTTTGCAAAAATTTACTTTGACCAATAAAAAGGGGGAGGCTTACAGAGTAAAAGTAACAAGCCAAAGTCAAATCACGTTTTGATATAAATAAGCAGAGAAAGTTGAATTAAAGAGAAAAGAGAGAAAGGCAAAGTCACACACATCTAAATAACGCCGGTGTCAAATTGCACACTGATACATTATCAACCTCTAATGAGAACAGGGGAATTTCAAAGAACTCTATTCAACTCCTATGTTAAGTACTTTAAAATATATCTTTTTATTTATATTGAATACAACCGTTTTACTTTTATGTGATACATGAACTGTCTCAATTTGTTTTAAGCATTTTGGAATATTACTTTGTGTCTAATGATTTAATATGAACATTTCTCTTCTTGAAAATTTATCAAAACTATGGACATCTAATGTTTGATTACTTGTTTTTAAACAAGCTACTGAAACTTGAAATGTATAAACTTGTGAATAAACTCCTTGTCTTGTTTCATTAAAATCCCTACATACTTCATGTCTACGAGGGGAATCACTTTTAAATGAAAAAACATTTTTAGTTTCACTGGAGTAAAACTTATAGTTTAATTGGAGTTAAATTTCTAAATTTAATTGAAAGAATTGCTTTTGTGAAGTTTTTTGATTACCAAAAATAAATAATGTCAAACTATATTTTTAATGAAAACGGTAACAAAATATATATAGTTCTTTTTAATGACACCAATATTAAGAACTTAAAACGATGACTTGGTTACTTATTTTAGTGCATCTTACAATGATTACTACTTGAAGTCAGTGCATTATTTAAACAAATTAGCCATAAATAATCAACAGTGTCTTTCTGTAGTCATCTGTTACTTTTGTTATTGCCAACTCAGACAAGTTGTGAAGTAATCATTCTAAGTAATATGTTTAATTAAATTGAGTGCTAGATAATTTGTTGTGTTTATTAATTACCAAGTAAGACTTACAGAAAAGGAGAAGTCATTTATCTAGATTAAAAAATTTATTCATTTGTGAAGGAGAAGGGAAAATAAAAATGAAAAGAAGCTGCTCTCAGATAGAATCATGAGATGCCTTCATGTATGATAACAGCACCTAAATTTATGACGTCATCGGAATTCTAAGAGAGATCATATTTAGATCTATTGAAGACGGTATACGTTTCCCCTAAATAGAGAGTTTGGAATTCTAATTGAATCTTTGCAAAATCTTGTTCAAGTATATGTTTTTAAATTATCACTTCTTTCATAGAATTGTTAGGCATCTTAAGTCTTTATCTATGATATTAAATGTTTTTGTTTACAAATTTTGTGTCTGTCTAAAATGAGGCTGTGCATCAAAAAATATAAGAGTTCTAATCCAAAAATATTGTGACTGTTGCTATAAAAAGAAAACTACAACACATATCAATTAAACATTTAATCTTCTTCATAGTAGCTCCCTTCTGAAGCCACACACTTTATCCAGGTTCATTCATTGATGGAAGCATTCCTGGAACTCTTTTTTGGGGATAGTGAGCAGATGTCTCATTGTGTTCTCATTGATTTCTTTGACATCTTAAAATCTTGTTCTTTTCAAATGGGATTTAATTTTTAAAGAGGGATAAAAAAGCAAGGAATGTTATGTGGAGAATATGGTGGTATCCATACTTGAGGAATGTTGTCATTAGCCAAAAACTGCTGCTTAAGTCATGGTCAATGATAGAACCTGATATGTCCCAGAAAGGGATATATGTCATACTAGGTAGTTAAGTGGTTTAAGCAAATGCAACTGGGTAGGTCCATCTAGTAAGTAGACGTAATGAATGGTACTCGTCGTATGCAGTATCCTGAGATGTAGGTGGAGTCAATAGGTGTATACCAATAGTCGTAGACCTGTAGACCTCTAGCAGAAGACATGTAGACCTCTATGTGTCCTCGCCTTTTTCTGTATTTATGGCTTACAGCAGCTAATCACATTGCTGTGAGGGGGAACCAAGGTGTATGCATATTCATTACATATTCATTAAATAAGAACCTTGGTGGAGTGGTAAGATGACCACACTCTGCACACTATCCTTCCAAGCACTGCTATAAACAATGGAAGTGAGTGAGAATGTTATGAGATTTAGTGTGCATATGCAATAGAGTTTATGGTTAATCTGTGTCAAGTGAATTCATTGTGTACTTTATTTCCATTACCATAGCAACAGTCCTGATACATTTTGATCAGACCTTGTATTTACTTAATCAAATTATATCTAAACTTATTTATAAATGGAACTTTGTCTGTATATGTGTGTGTCTGTTACCTATAGACTCCGAAACAGCTGAACCGATTTTCTTGAAAATTTACACAGTTGTACTATAAGCGTTTGCAAGTGTTCTTAGCTAGGTTTTGTGTCAAGGTACTCCTAATAAATATCAAAAATCGATAATAAAAAAAATCGGGTTATAGAAGGAGTGGTCCAATTTTAATCAAATTTGATACACTCGGAGACAAAGTCATAAGAAACGATATTCAGATATTTCAAGGTTGCAGTTCTTACAATAGTGCAGAAAATCGATAATATATATATATATTAAAGCTTTCATTACACCCGAGCAATGCCAGGCTATACTGCTAGTATGAGGTAAAGGAATAATTTTAAAAAATTGTAATTACAGAGAATTATTAGTTGGATGCAAAAGTTTTAAGCATGTTTTTATTTAAGAAAAAAGAAGTCTTTTTCAAGTATTCAGTCTCGAGTTGGGATGGCACTGATAAATTTTGCTCAAACCAATTAAGTCTTTATGATCTTAGATAAAATATAGAAACATTCCTTTTAAAAGAATTAAGGAACATGAAAAGAAGTCATCTATATATATAAAAGGCAAGATGTTTGTGTGTCTGTCTGCCTGTCTGTATGTCCTTTATACAAATCCACAA
The DNA here is from genome assembly GCA_037127315.1 of Ascarosepion bandense. Classification (NCBI taxonomy): domain Eukaryota; kingdom Metazoa; phylum Mollusca; class Cephalopoda; order Sepiida; family Sepiidae; genus Ascarosepion; species Ascarosepion bandense. Next base: position 1,358,596 of record JBBBDQ010001125.1, read on the forward strand.
TTTTTTCTGATTCTTACCAAACTTCACACAAATATTTATTAGGCTTCCAGTCAGGTCATGGGCTACTTATTTTTTTATTTCCCCACCAATATCAGAAATTCATACCCCAATATTCAATCAGGTCTGATCAACATCAGGATTTCAGCCCTTTTATCGTGGTTCTTTCTGCAGAATTTGCTCTAACTTGGTGAAATTATAGTTTTTAATCTCAAACATTAGTAGATCTTCTCAGACAGCTCATTTCCCTTAACTGGGCGTATGCACTCAGGTTCCCCATGTTAAAAAAGACCTTCTGTCACATCTCTCTCAAGTGGAGGAGAAGAGTAAATATCCTTGATATTGGAAATTGATACCCACCGATATTCTATCAGATTTGATCTAAACCTATATTCAGCCATCAATATGACTCATTTTCTCCAATTTTACTCCCGATGGGTACAATAAGTTTTCATGAACTTACGTTAGTTCATCTTTGGATGACTTATTTGACTCCGATATTGGAAATCGATTTACGATAGGGTCTGATCAAAATCAGGTTTTTAGCCCTTTTATTTTGGTTTTTGCTTCAGGTTTTGCTCTAAGTAGGTATAATTGTAGTTCTTAGTCTCAGCCATGATGCTATTTACTCAGAGGACTTCTTTAGCCATCAAAATTCAGTTTACGATGAAAAACTTATTTGATATTGATACCAGGAACTCAAAATTTGACTTACATCCATTCATTTTTCTTTCAATCTACGATTTCGCTTTAACTGGAAATAACTATTGCTTTTTAGTCTTTCATGCCAACGTCCAAAGAGTCTGAGCTCCAGGACCATGAATTAGTTTTAAAGCTTTCATTACACCCGAGCAACCCTGGGCTATACTGCTAGTATATTTTTATTTTTATCAGAAAAAATGTAAAAATAATAGTATCACCATTCCTCTCGTCCAAAATAAATGCATGCACAATCACTTATATTGGACGCCAACTGCACCTGTTTCAGTCTCGTGCAATGGAGTCTTGTAAGTGACAGTTCAGCAGTTGTAAAATTTAGAGTGATTTTTATCAGAAATGCCACTATCCTGATCCAATCATTATGTAAAATGATACACAGAAGAAATATTTACAAACCTAGCATAAATGGTTAGCAGAACAGGGATTAGGAGAGACAGCAAAAAGACAAACTTTACTTTGAGCTACAAAGAAAAGAATATTGTGCAGGGCCATGATTATCCACATCTTGAAGAAAAAGAAGAAATAATTTTTGATTTTCATGTTCACAATAGACAAGTACTTTAATATTTTATGAAAAAAATGGGCTCTTGACATAATTACTGCCTCTTGACAATAATCATATGAAGTATGATATTTGAAAGTCTCTTGCTCTTTTTCCTTTGACATTTGGAGCCACAACACTTCTTTCACCCTTTTAGACACGAGGCATGTAAGTACTTCAGAGACAAAGCGTGAAGATTGTATTCAACTGTTTATAACTTCAACGTAGTTTCTTTCTTTATCCTTTTGTAACATGTCAAGTTAATACATTTATTAATTCTTGTTTCAATTCCATGTTTCTTTTTGGTTTTGTTTTTTACATGGACTCGCATGAGTCTGCCAAATATTGTTTGCAGGACAAATGTACCAGGAGGCATAAAATTATAAACCCTGATATAAGAAAGATTTTCTCTGGTCCCAAATTAGAACCTGTGGTAATGTATATAAAATAGACCAAACCCGGATAGAAGAAAAACCCGGATATAAGACAACAGTTATCCGGTCCCGGCAACTCTCTTATATCAGGGTTACACTGTAATACTTTCCAGTTTCCTACAATGATTTCATTTTCTTTTTCCTTTTATGTGTCATATCTTTTCAGGACATTGGATATCATGTCTCTCCATTTCTTCCTATAATTTGTTCACTCTTTACCGTCACTTTTGTCTTTGTCATCTTTGTTCTGCCATCCATTTAGTCAAATTTATCAGTTTGCTTAAGTCTTTTTGTCTTCGCAATGCTCTGTGAGTGTAAAGTTCTCCAAGTCTTCTTTTCTTATTATGCTTCACAAGTGTTTCAGCTGTAGCTCTGTGATTTTCATGTATTTGGAGGAATTTATACAAGGTCACTGATGGTCAAAACTAATGGTTATCAATGGGAATAAGCATAAAGAATAGCATTCCCATAGGCACCTTCACGTCTATTTTATTGATCAACTCACTTCTGACAGAGCTAGAATTTTTTCTGAGGAAGATGCCCTTGTAAAAACTGAAGAAAACTTGAAAAAGTCAAAAAAAGAGCAACAAAAAAACCAAAACAAAGCGACCGTAATGCAAGTGATTCCAAAATGGAGGATCGATTTACTATAACGTTGGATGAGAAACTGAGTCCCCACTAAAATTGTTTAAATATTGTAATTGTTCCAAATTTTCTTTGATAATCAGAAACTTTATGTAATAATCGATAAGACTGCGCTGAAAAAGGTAAAAAAGAAAATGGCAAACAACAAGTTTAAAGGTCGTGGTGGTCGTCTCCTTTAGGTCTGCCGAAAGTTCAACTATCTGTGATCCCGATTGTAAGTAAGTTCCTGTTTCGTTTCCATTTTTCTATAAAACTTCATTGATGCTCATATGTTCAGTCCATGGTATCCTCAGCATCCTTCTGTAGAACCATATTTCTGTTGCTTCAACTCTCTTCTTCATCACTGCTCTATAAGAGAACTCATAATGAACGCGGAGAAAAATGGATCCAATAGTGTACTCCGAATGACCTGGTAGTAGCCAAAACCTGGTTTCAAGAACACCTAAAAAGTATACAGGCATAGAATGGCACAGGAGTAGGTACAGATCTACTAATATTAAAAAACGGTAGTCTGCAATGTAGTCTCTTTGCCCCCACCCTTAAATAATATGAGGTCAGTTTCAAAACCTCAGAAAATTTTACTGCTTATTATTTGTTACATGTTAGCAACAGTTTTTTTGTCATTCCTATTGTCCTTAAAACTTTGTTTCTCACATACTCTATCCATGGTATACTTGATATCTAATCTAAACTTTTTTATAAATGGAACTTTGTGTGTGTGTCTGTTACCTATAGGCTCCAAAACGGCTGAACCAATTTTCTTGAAAATTTACACCGTTGTACTATAAGCATCTGTGAGTGTTCTTAGCTAGGTTTTGTGTTGAGGTACCCCTGATAAATATCGAAAATCGAAAAAATCGGGTCATAGAAGGAGTGGTCCGATTTTAATCAAATTTGATACACTCATAGACAAAGACATAAGAAACGATATTCAGAAGTTTCAAGGTTGCAGTTCTTACAATAGTGCAGAAAATCGATAATATATATATATATATATAAGGCAAGATGTTTGTTTGTGTGTCTGTTTATCTGTATGTATGTCCATTATACAAATCCACAATTTTTATTCGATTCTCATCAAACTTCACACAAATATTCTTTAGGCTGAGTCTGAGTTCCAGGACCATGGATTAGTTTTAAAGCTTTCATTACACCTGAGCAATGCTGGGCTATACTGCTAGTTTCTTAATATAACCATGATCGCTTCAAGTCTTTTCTTTATCTTTGGTCCAGCATCAGTCCAGCACACTTTTATTTGTTTCTAAAGACATTTTCCTATCACTTAATATTTTGCTTACTTTCTGAAAGTCCTCTTTCACAATTCCTATTATTTTCTTGAATTTCAATGACAGTTTTTTTTGTCTATTATTATATTATCCAGAAAGTTATGCTATACATACGACCAATGGTACTTGGGATCATCGAATCAGTGTGAACAATCCTTCTCTTAGCTGTATAGTATATGCTTCATCAGGGTTACATACAGTTATCAATTCAGTTTTCCTTCTCCTCGACCAGTTGCTACCCAAGGCTATAGAACCCACTCTGTTCTGCTATTTACCTATAGCTAGTGGGGGAACAAGATTGGATTCATACCTTTCCCAAGGGTATGAGCATGTGAGTGAATGTAATGAACTCGACTAGAATTTGAATTTGGCTCTCCAATTCCTCAATCCAAACCGTTGTCTATTACTCCACCGTGCATCCTAAAATTAAATTACAACACCAGTACAAGTTTTATGTTCCTGATATGTAGCTTACAACTTGGTTTGTCCCTTTTGCTGGCAACTATGCAGTCTGTGAGAGTTAATGGCTACGCTTTTCATTTTGCTCTCATTGAATATTTTATCTAATTGTTCTTTCAGTTTGCTTTTCAAATCTGCCATGAACACAATGTTATCTTTGTTGCGTATGTTGTTACAATTACGTTCACCTGTAAATCATGGCATATCTCATCCTCTACTTAGAATTCTCAAATTGTACAAGTTAAATAAATCTGGTGAGCAAATACATTCTCTTTAACTTTTTGTGAAACTCATTCTCTATCTAAATTCAAGTTGTTACTTCCCAGAAGAGGTTGCAGATTATTTATGTCTTTCCCATGTAAATCCGTCTTTCTTTACATTTCAAGGATTTCAACATGACATATTTTATAGAATGACTTTGTGTCATCTCTAAAGCATATCTGTAGATCTTTCTGTTACTTGGTCTGATAGCATTCTGATCATAAAAATTGCTTCTCTTGTTCCAATGTCTTGAACAAAGCGATGTTGTTCTTGTAATATTTCTGATCATAAAAATTGCTTCTCTTGTTCCAATGTCTTGAACAAAGCGATGTTGTTCTTGTAATATTTCTGATTTAATGCTGCATCAAGATCTATTTATTAAAACCCTAATTATTAGTTTAGTTATGACGCTTATCCAGCTGATTGTTCAATAGTTCACGTTCTTTTACAGTTGTCTTAATTATAAGTCTTATCAAGATTGATTTGCTGAGGTTGTCCAGTATTCCACTGCTGTCATATAATTTATTTATCACTTTGGTTACCTTATAACACCTGTCTGCTTGTATCCCAGTATACCTGCCTGCTAGCACACAGGCACACAATTGCAGACACTATTGCATTTGTTCAACACCTACAAAACCAACCTGTAATTTATATTACAACTCTGCTGATTCTGGGAGAGAGTGTCTCATTTAATATGATCAGTTAGTTCAGTGCCATACATGATACATGCTTTGGTCGATCATGTCTTGAAAGAGACATCACTGACTGGGCAGAAGATTATCCTGCAGTAGGTTGCCATTGCTTTCTGCGGTAGACTGGCTTCCAGCCAAGGCTATAGAATCCAAAATGTCCTGTTATTTGATTCATAGCTTGAGGAAGAAGAGATGTATTATATTATTGTGTAATAATTAGTGGGGGTTCAGTTAATAACTTCATAACTATAGAAAACCGATCCCCCACTTTATGACTAGTAGAAGTCTTAATCATGATTCCAACTATTATATTCTGTCTGTAAGTCAGTTAAGTGCCATACGTGATACACACTTGGGCAATCATGTCTCGAAATATACATAACTAACTGGGCAGAAGAATATCCTGCAGTAGATTGCCATTGCTTTCTGCAGTAGACTGGTTGCCAGCCAAGGCTACAGAACCCAATCTGATCTATTATTTAACCCAGAACTGGAGGGAGGAGATGGATTGATACTTTTCCCAAGGGTATTTGTGTAAGTGGATGCAAGGAATTCAATTGGAACTTGAACTTGGCTCCCTGATTTGTTATTCCGAATTGATATCCACTGCACCACAACGCACATTTAATATGATCAGCAGTTTGAAAAAAGCCAGTGCACTCAAGCACTCAGTTATGATGCGTTGTACAGCCATCAACAAAACAGTTTTGTCTACTCAGTTTCCCTTACAAGGCTTGCGTCAACCTGTCGTATGGTTTTCAGGTAATTTCCAAGAGTACCCCATGCTCAGATAGCCTTTCCAGACTGATGACATCAAGAAGTCACTTTTCTTGCCAAATCAAGCATGGGTAGATTTGAACCCAGGTCTCATGGTCAGGAAGTGAACATTATATTTACTCAGCTTCATGTCCATAACCTTATAATTCCTCTCAGCTTTTCTATTAGTCTCATCTGGTCCAATTGCTTTATTCCTCTTCATCTTGGCAATTGTTCATATTACCTTGTGTTTTGGTATTACATGCTATTCTATGGTTTTAAGTATTGTACATTTCTCTACTCTGTTGTTGTGAAAGAGTTCTTTAGTCTATTTGTTTTATCTATTATTTTTTTTTCCATGAACATAGTTTTCTCTTTAGATTTTATACGTTCTGCCAAGTAGGACATTTTCTATCTTACTAATTCTTTGATCTTTTTGAGTATACCTGCTACATCTGTGTTCTGCAGTTTTTCAGTCTGTGCACATTTCTCATTAACCCATTTCTCTTTTGCTCGCTTGCATTTATTGTTGACATTATTGTTTAACCTTTTACATTCTGTGGCATTTCTTGATATTATCTGTTGTTTTTCCTGAAGTTAAGAATTTCAGCTGTTTTACTTTTTTTTCTCTTCTTTCCTTGGGATAATTTATTTTGCTGTTGTCACTAGGACTTTTCCTCGAGTTGTTTCACTTTGAGCCACAAAAATGTTTCAAAGTGTCATGTTTATTCTTAACTGTGAATGTGAATTTCAAATGAAATTGCTGTGAAGTTTTTAATATTGCATTTTAGTGAATGCTTTGAAATTGTTTAATTTTTAAAATTTCATCATTGGTTTGCATATAACTGAGAGGTAATCACTCCTTCAGTCAGCACTAGAGGATATTTTAAAGTGCAAAAAATGTATTTTTTGCACTGTAAAACCTTTTGCACTATCTGTTATTAACATCTCAAAAGGTAAATCTGTTCAGATAAAAAAAAAATTAACAGAGAAAATATGTAATATCTTAACTTACTTTATTTAATATATATTAATAAAATAAAATCATATATTATTTAAAGTGGTGAAATAAGTAATATTTGAATAAACAAAATCTTGAGACAATCATAATTGATCTATAGCATTAAAGATATTTAATGTAGATGCATGTGTCACATAGTGTTTATCAGCATGCTGAACTATAATTCTCGTAGAGTTTATTGCATTCACTTTCACACAAAGTGAATGGGAAAGGTACGAATCCTTCTCTTCTTCCCTCACAGCTATATGTAAAATAGCAGGGCAAACTGAATTCTCTAGCCTTAGTTGGCAACTATTCTAGAAGAAGGCAAACTCTGAATTAAAAACTAGTTAGTGATGGGGCTAGCAATTTGATCCCATAAAAACCTACTTGCGGCAGGAACCACCGTAGCAATCACTAGTTTGACAAGACTGTGGCACTATACTTCACAGGGGAGTTTAATAGCAGGAAGGAGGAAGGAGGAGGAGGAGGAGAAATTTAATATTTTAATAAAATGATTTATTGAATATCAGTCTATACTTTTTAGATTAGGTATTGTATTTGCACTCCTCTTTAGTTGTCATATTTGCATAATGCTCCACCATTCTTCCAGGTGGTATACGTTGAAATTTTAAACGTATGTTACCTGAAGACAACCTGAACATATGATGGCCAAAACTTCATGAATATGGCAATAAAGATGAGGACAACAGTAAATAGTGTAAATGTTTTATTGAAATATAAACTTGTTTATTACTGCCAAAAACTTTCCCCTCCTAAATTTATAGGCAGAAGCACACAAACACATAATAGGATTCCATCCGAGCCAATAAAATAGGCCGGGTCTTGGTTTCATATGCCTCAGTCTCGGTATGTCTTGCCTTGAAGTCAGAACACCATGTTTGTTCATCTGAATTTGCTCTCGTGTGTCAACATTAATCTTTATCATTGCTTTACCCAATTAATGTTACATTGTTTATTTGCTTCATATTATTTTGCTTCATTATTTGCTTCATATTATTTTGCTTCATTATTTGCTTCATATTATTTTGCTTCATTATTTGCTTCATATTATTTTGCTTCATTATTTGCTTCATATTATTTTGCTTCATTATTTGCTTCATATTATTTTGCTTCATTATTTGCTTCATATTATTTTGCTTCATTATTTGCTTCATATTATTTTGCTTCATTATTTGCTTCATATTATTTTGCTTCATTATTTGCTTCATATTATTTTGCTTCATTATTTGCTTCATATTATTTTTTTAACCTGTTCTGTTCTTATAAATGTTTTTTTGTAAGCTCTGACAAATCTCTTTGTTAGGCAGTTCTGCCATTTATTCATTTATATTTAGTGATAAGCTCTCACTATACTAATTTACAGTTTATTTTAAAGGTAGAATGAAATGGTTAGTTGTTGGGTTTAGTGTATTTTGATGTAATTATCAGTAAATCACATTCAGTGGGGCACCTCAGCTTGGTGTAATGATTAGCAAGCTCGTCTTGCTAGAATCATTATAACTGAGTAGTGAGTTTGATCCTCACTGGGTACCCCCTACTTTCAGTTGTGTGTCACGTCTAAGCTGCCCTTAGAAAATCATCTTCCTCCAGGTTTGGGGGTTGGGCGCAGGGCTAACAACACCGCCCCATAAAAAAAACAGTTTGTTATGAAAACTGCCCGACACACCATTGGGTGTAAAGGAAAAGTTTTTACTTATTCAGTACCAACAGGCCCCAATGATACCAGATTAGAAATGGTGGAGATCCTAAAATTAAGCAGGTACAAAAAAAATACCTTGGAAGTGTTTTAACAGAAGACGGAAAATGTGACCCAGAAACACGAAAGCAAATTGGCATGGCAAAGGAAGCATTCCAGAAGTTGAGTAAAGTATTAAGAAACAAAGAAGAGAGTACTGAATTACTATGTGATGTCAGTCCTTCAATATGGCAGACTAAACTATCGCCCGCTTCACACTCCACCCACATCTATTGAACAGGTGAAGAGGCTCATCCCTTGTTCCCTGTTTAGGATGTGGTTTCCGGCTTTCTCTTTTCCATTCTTTTTACCCTTACGTAGCCCCCTGTGCATCAGTGGCGTTATCGCCTTGCTTGGGGTGATATGATTTAAAAAAAAAAAAAAAAAAGAATGTTGGACAATATCTTTGAAGATGAAGGAAAAACTTGAAGCAGCTGAAATGTGCTTCTACAGAAGGATGCTGAGGATATCATGAATCGAGCATGTGAGCAAAGATGAGGTTTTGGAAAAGATGGAAACGAAAAGGAAATTAATACTGAGCATCAGGAAGAGACAGCTAAAGTTCCTGGGACATGCAATGAGGAAGGAGGGTTTGGAGAACCTGATACTAACAGGCCAGATGGAGGGAAAAAGAGATGGGAAAGCTGCAGATAACTCGACTCCAGCCTATTTTCTCACCAGTGGGATATGGCTTCCCTCTGTCTATTCTACAAATATGTTCATGGCTTCTACTCTGGTGAACTTAAGTCACTGGTGTCTCAGCCACAAGAATTTATTTGTGCACCCAGACTGGCAACAAGGTCCCACCCATTTACAGTTCGATCAACCAAATGCGGCCGACAATTCTACTCCATCAGCTTCTTTTCTCGCACTTTCCGCCTATGTAACTCCCTTCCATATACTTGCCTTCCTGATGGCTACAACCTCCAGGAATTTAAATGTAATGTCAAAACCCATCTCTTATCCACTTTACTCCAGTTCTTTCTACCATCACCCTGTATATCTTTTCCTTCCTCTCTACCTGTGTTCCCATCCTTCTCTTGCCCTTTCTCTGACACCCCCTGTAACTGGTCCATCTTTCTCATCACTCTCCTTCTGTCTAAACTTTTACTATTATGTATCGCCCCTGCATACCAGTGGTGTTACCACCTTGCTTGGAGTGAAGTGATTAAAAAAAGTTTATGGGCTAATTAGGTTTGTATCACAAAACTGTGATTATCTAAAAATCAAAATATCTTAGAATCTAAAAAGACTTTTTGGCTTTAAATAACCTAAAAATGGTTGCATAGAAAGTAGATCAGACAGTTGTCAGTAAGCAACATAAATTGAAAAACTAAGTTAGCCTTTGACAATTACCCATCACTTTTATACTGCATGTTTTATTAAAATTTCACTTGATTTTATTTTTTTTTAATGAGCCAAAACATGTTGATTTATATGGTATTTTAAAGGTAGGATGAAGTGGTTAGCAGTTGGGTTTAGTGTATTTTCATTTAGCTATTAGTAATCTGGTATCATACCATCATGTTGATGCCAGGTTAATGATTGTCATTTTCTACAACAAATTTGTCACTTTACAATGACAAATGTGATAGGGTTTTTTTTTATTAAGAATCTTAACCGCAGCATAAGAATTATTGGGATGGAAACTTGAATCAGCAAGCTTTGTTCGAATCATGGCCAATTGGTTGCATTCACTTTCACACAAATGCCCTTGATGGCATCCAGTCAAGTAAAAGGACTACTGTGAATTCAAAATTGAATAGTAGGCACCACTCCATTATCTTTCTCAAGAAATCATTGCAATCTTAATATTATATATTAAGATATTATATATTATATAATATTATATAATATTATATTATATTATATTTATATTTATATTATATTTATATTATATTATATTATTATTATTTATATTATATTATATTATATTTATATTATATTTATATTATATTATATTATAATATTATAATATACTAATATATTATATAATATTATATTATATATTATATATTAAGATATTATATATTATTATATTATATTATAATATAATATTAAATAAAATTGTAGAGAAATATAATTGCAAAAATCTAAAAGTGACATGGAATTTAAAAAAGTAAGCTCACTTATGATTTGGTTGGTTATCTGGAAGTTATATTGTATCTTCTGTTATTGCTGCAGACATCAGGATGTACCCATGCTTTTCTTAGTGTAATAAAGAGGTTTTGTTTAATGGATTTCCAGACGTCAAGCTTCAGTTAGTTATTGTCAGTTTTTAGTCTCGAGGAGCTGAAAACCAGAGTATAAGATTTACAGTAAATCAAAGTAAGTTGGTTATATTTCCAATCTCATAAAACATTTACTTATTTTTTTTTATTGACAGTGGAAGAAAAGATGGCAAAGATCACAAGCAAATGACCTGAAGCAGAAAGGTAAGCTCAGCCACTTTCAGATAATTGTAGCAAAAAATACAAAAGTAGCAAAAACAACATTTATTTTTGTTTTTTCTCTTAGAGCAGTCTTTTTTTTTTTTCGTCTTCTAACCTCGTTTTGCCTATGACATCTACGTTATTCATTTCTTCTGTAATTTGACTTTTTTTTCAACACAGCAACTCCACCTTTGGCACTAATAAGAAAGTATTTGGATAATGCAAAATGTTTTAGTCATTTTTAAAGAAACATCTGTTACTAATATAAATTTATATTTAGTTATGAAAGTATTTTACCAAATTTTCACCAATGCCATCCTTCATCTAATTCTATAATTCTTTTAAGCCAAGGTTTGAAGTCAGAAACCTATGTTTGTTTATCTGAATTTGCTCGTTTTGTGTCAACCCAATTCTTAGTTTGTGAAGTTTATGCCTTATTCTTGTTAATTTGCCTTTGCATCTATTTTTTGCTTGATTTATATTATTTTTGCCCAGTTCATTTTTTTTGGGGGGGGGGTACTTTTTTTGCAAACTTGGTGAATTCTGTTTTTTGGATAGTTCTGCCATTTCAGGTTTGAATCAAGAGATTCTTTCAGAAAATATTTGTTATTTTCAATTATCTATGACATAAGGAATACATTAAGAATTTCTGACTGTTTCGAGTTTATAACTAAGTTGTTAACTTTTCTATATCTTGGCATTGTTTGTTATCTCCTCTTGATTTATGCAAATAATTTAATTTTTAAATAGCATTGTCTCTACTATAATAAAGACTATTATATATTTGTGTGTGTGTATATATATATATATATATATATATATATACACACATATACATATGCCTCCTGTCATGCTTAGGGGTTTGGATTATTAGAGAGAAAGAAAGAGTAGTGAGGCATCATTGGCTCAGTTTATCAGAGAGACAAATGTGCAACGTCGACTCAGTTCATTCTTTTTACTGTCAGTTGTGAAAGCTCTTGCCATGCATTTGCTCTTTAACAGTGCCTTGTTTTTTTATTTTGTTACAATAATTATGTTGTCGAGTAGTGAAGAATATATATATATATCCTCTCTACTAAAATAAAGACTGTTGTGAATTTATTTGCATGTAATATATATATATATATATACACAACAGTTTTTATTTTAGTAGAGAAGATATATATATATTCTTCACTACTCGACAACATAATTATTGCAATAAAATAAACAAATGTGTATAATATATACATATATATATTATAAAATATATATATATATATATGTTATGCTCTCATTACAATTGAGCTCTCTAGAGAAGAAAATTTTAAAAACAGTTTCCACTTCTACGATATATGCATTACTCTTCAAAAATGAATATACACTGCTTATATACAAAATTTCCCTTCTCTGATTCCATGTGCCTATGGCTTAGTGGGTAGTGACTCCAACTGACACCAAATCGGCCGAGTTTCGATCCTAGCCAGAAGCAAGTGGATGCGTCTAGCCACACTGATGAGCTGTGATACAGCAAAACAGGCTTGTATGTGGATGACATATATATATATATATATATATATATATATATATATAATATTTCCCTCCTGTCATGCTCAGGTGTTTGGACTATTATTTTTATTTTTTTTCTAATGTCTTACTGTAAGATACTCAATGGGAGGTACATCATTATATACATTTCCGCCATTTTAGATGGCATAGCAATATAAATATTTTGACGTCATTTTTTTTACAGGCACATTCGTCCTATATAATATCTTATTACAAAGAAAAATGTATCACATAAAATATTAGAAATTTTACTTGAACAAACATGTCAATAAAGTTGTGTAAATGTTTGAACAAGAGTGCTACTAAGCAGTGGAAAATAAAATGCATTCACCTATAACTGAGGCTATCTGTAATTATTTAACCCCTCCCACCTCACCAACAACCTGTTATTATTGATTTTCAAGACAATAATAAGCATGTCTCTACATGCTATCATTTCAGGAAGGTAGGTATTTAATAAAAATGTACACCTGGCATGATTCTCACTTAGTTTTATATGTTTACTAAGTATAGCTTAGCCTGTTACAATGCCAAATAAAGGAAAATCGAAGTGGGATGTTTGTGGACAACTGTCCAAATAGGAAGGGTTTATTTGCCTTGAATATTAATATTTAACACTATTTACATTGTTTGGAATATTGTTTTCATCTTTATTGCTATGTTTATGACATTTCGTTTGTTGTACACTTTAACCTTCTTCAGGTGATAGGAATTTCGAACAAAACCCTTTAATTTGATCACTGTGGGATAACATTCTCATTCCATGTGCAATGCCACCTCTGGTAATCATATAGTTATCTCTTTTTAACTTAACTCTCTAAGTTATTTGTTCACCACCACTGTAGTCTGTTACTGAACACTTTGAGTCAAGTCACTGGAACTATATCCACTGGGACATGTCTTTGTGAACATCAGTCTATGAATTTCTGGGACTTACAAACCTAATGTCTCAATAACATTTTTTTTTTACCAGAGCTCATATTGCAATCTTTGATGCTAATGATTTTCTTCAAAATTTTTTCATCAGTGCTCATATTGCAATCGTTGACACTAATGATTTTCTCTCACACTCTGTATTACTGGTTCCCATACTGTATTCATTTCTATGCTTGGCCAGCTTAGAAGAGGTTTGTGGCCTAGCATGTGCACTGATTGCTTAAGTTTACAGAGTTTCTAGTGGTGTTCTCTATCAGTTATTTTGACTTCATTCCATAGGGGTTGATGATCCCCTTCCTCCCTCCATATGTGGTCAGCTACACCTGATTTTTCTATCTCCTCTCGTGTTATGGCCTTGCAGCCTTACCTTAAGGGGGTGGCCTGTTTCTCATTTATATTTCTTTTCACAGCTGCATGGAATGGTGTACATACAGTTCATAGTCATGTTCTTCTCTATTGGAGATCTAACTCAGGAGAGGTATCTGCAAAGTGTTGGTTGGTTGGTTGGTTGTTTTGTTTTTATGGCATATCAACCTCGGTGGGTCATTTATTGCCAACTAAATTTTATTTATTTATTGCTGGTAATACCTTTTTCTTTCAACAATTTATTGTTGTTTTTATATAAGTTTTGTGTCTAGTAATACTTTTTCTTTTCGATTATCAAGATTCATTGGGATTTGTTTTTAAGGGCAGGATCCCCAAGTCCTACCTTGTTATTTAACCCATAACTGGAGGGAAGGGACGGATTAATACCTTTCCCAAGGGTACCAGTGCTTAAGTGAATGCAGGGTATTCAACTGGAATTTGAACTCGGCGCACCGATTTCTCTTTCCAAGCCGATATCCACTGCACCACAACACATTCGTCACTAAACGCTTACAGCTCCTGGTATTCCCAAGCAGTCATCCATCTAAGTATTGACCAGGCTCAACGTTGCTTAACTTTGATGATCGAGTGAGAACCGGTGTATTCAATGTGATATGGCTGTAAGCCTATGCAAAGTGTAGAACCATGTTTAAAGGTCATCCTGATGTTATACGGACCACAGATCCTTTGTATTTTCTCCGATAACCCCTTTCACATAGGGTAGACAAACTGAATCTGTTTTCTGTGAGTTGGTATCTTCATGCACCCTCCCTTCCACATTCATTGGAGCTGTCGCCATGTACCCTGGGTAGTTGTTGCATTGTAGGGTACTATACTACATGTTGCGTTGTAGGGTGCTTATACTAACCATTTCCTTTTCACATGCCTCTGAGTTGCCACTTCAGACTTTTGCTTGATGTTGCAGTTTGGAGACGATCTCTTTCTTTACATTGTGTGGGCGGTGGGAGTTGAAGTTGAGGTATTGCTTGGAGAATGTTGACTTGCAGTATATGGATCTCTTAAACCCTCTCTCTATTCAAGATATTAGTACATATCGCCTGGTTCACATTTCACCCACGTCTATTGAACAGGTGAAGAGGCTCATCCCTTGTTCCCTGTTTAGGATGTGGTTTCCAGCTTTCTCTTTTCTAATATTTTCACCCTTTTCCATTTTTTTTAATTTTTTTCAATTGGAGTAGGTAGACTAAACTATCGCCCGGTTCACACTCCACCCACGTCTATTGAACAGGTGAAGAGGCTCATCCCTTGTTCCCTGTTTGGGATGTGGTTTCCGGCTTTCTCTTTTCCAATATTTTCACTCTTTTCTTTTTTTTTTTCTTTTTTTCAATTGGAGTAGATAGACTAAACTATCGCCCGGTTCACACTCCACCCACGTCTATTGAACAGGTGAAGAGGCTCATCCCTTGTTCCCTGTTTAGGATGTGGTTTCTGGCTTTCTCTTTTCCAATATTTTCACTCTTACGTAGCCCCCTGCGCATTAGTGGCATTATCGTCTTGCTTGGGGTGATCTGATTAAAAAAAAAAAAACATCCAGGAATTCTAGTTTGTTGTCATTCTCTTTTTCCATTGGAAACTGTATCAATGATCTAACTGAGTTCAAATGGTCTAATAGCAACTGGATCTTTTCCTCGTGGGCAATGGCTGAAATGTTGTAAACATGGCACTAAAGATGAGGACAATAGTCCAAATAATGTAAATCGTGTAAATACAAACCACATCTCAGAAGTATAGACAAATAATATTTAACAATCTGTTTGTAACTGGGTTTGAGTGTTGATCTGTAGTACTAGCTAAAATTTTGAACTTTTTCAGCTTGAAGGCAGATCACAATATTTATTAACAAAGTGTAAATTTCTGTCTAAATTTCTGTGATGAAGAATTATCACTTTTTAAAAAAATATCCCCCAGATATTTACAGTCAGAATTGTAAAGATGAATGTGTGTGGTATGAATAGAAAAAAAGATGAGATCCTGAGGAAAGATATTTACTGACCTTTGATTTGAAGAGGTCAAAGTTGAAGTGTTCAGGAAAACACTTGTGTGGGTGTCTGTTCTACAAAATGGCAGTTTTCAAGAAGTTATCAGAGTGGGACATCCTTCTTACATTTGGAACACAGGGGAAATAAGGATGATTCAAGTCTGTGGAAGTAGCATAGTGTGTCCTAGTAGTAAATGTCTGAATTGGTTGAACTAAAGAATGGAGCGTTATTCTTAACATTTACCATGAAAATATTGGTCAGGTAGTGACAGACTTGCAATATTTCCTCTGTGAAAAAAAGGGCATTGAATAAAAAAATATGTTTTCCTCAACAAGACACTCATAAACAATTTTGACCTCTATCAAGGTTGGAAATTATTATTTACGTTCAGACAAATTGACAGACAATTAAGAAGGCTGGAGAAGTCAGTCAGTTAGTTAAGTGCCATACATGATACACGCTTGGGCGATCATGTCTCACAAGAGACATGACTGACTGGGCAGAAGATTATCCCGCAGTAGGTTGCCATTGCTTTCTGCGGTAGACTGGTTGCCAACCAAGGCTATAGAGCCCAATCTGTCCTGCTATTTAACCCATAACTGGAGGGAATAGACGGATTAATACCTTTCCCAAGGGTATTTGCGCATAAGTGAATACAATGGATTCAACTGGAATTCGAACTCGGCTCTCTGGTTTCTCATTCCGAGCTGATATCCATTGTACCACAACGCACAACAATGGCTAAAATGTGATAATAACAAAATTGAAGACATTAGTCTGAATATAAATAAGTTTAACTGATAAAAGTCAGCAATAGAAGGACACTCATAAGAATTGAACTTGTATCACAAGTGAATTGGCTTTTGAAATCAGCTTGTTGTCTTGCTATATATATATATATATATATATATATATATCATACATTGATATTTGTTTTGTTTGTTACTCTCTTCTCAGATGTTTTTTCAGTATTTTGCTTTTGTCTTTATTTTGTTTTGTTTTCTTTTCATCTGAAAATAAATTCTTTTAGTTTCAACAAAAGAGAATCATTTCATTATTTACCGAGGCTAGACCTAAGTAAATATTTAATGATCAGAAACCTGTTTTGAAAATGTGGAATAGGCCAAAAAATTGATCTGCTGTTGCATTATGACGGCACCCCTCTCTATATGGAAGCGGGAATACAGAAAAGATTCTTCTTCTTCTATGTTCCCTGTCCCTTCAGGACGTAGGCAATCATGGCTTTCCACGTCTTTCTATCTCTGGCGGTTCTTAGTACGCCTTCTCCTGTTACACTATGCAACCCTCGTTCCATCATCCACCTGATTAGGTCCTTCAAATATGTTATCCATTGTTTTCCCCTGTCTCTTTTTCCCTCTATCTGGCCTGTTAGTATCAGGTTCTCCAAGCCCTCTTTTCTCATTGCGTGTCCCAGGAACTTTAGTTGTCTCTTCCTGATGCTCAGTATTGATTTCCTTTTTGTTTCCATCATTTCTAAGACCTCATCATTGCTCATATGCTCGATCCATGATATTCGCAGCATCCTTCTGTAGAACCACATTTCAGTTTTACCTTTATCTTCGATTTATTATCCAGCATTCACTTCCATATTGAAGGACGGACATCACTTAGCAATCCAGTACTCTCTTCTTTGTTTCTAGCAAAATTGTCCTGTTTCTCAATACTTTATTCAACTTCTGGAATGTTTCGTTCGTCATGCCAATTCGCATTTGGAGCTCTGTGTTGCATTTTCCGTTTTCTGTTATAACACTTCCCAGGAACAGCTGAAGAGGCTCATCCCTTGTTTCCTGTTTAGGATGAGGTTTCCAGTTTTCTCTTTTCCAATCTTCTCACTTTTTTTTTTTTTCAATTGGAGTAGATAGACTAAACTATCGCCCTGTTCACACTCCACCCTCGTCTATTGAACAGGTGAAGAGGCTCATCCCTTGTTCCCTGTTTAGGATGTGGTTTCCGGCTTTCTCTTTTCCAATCTTTTCACTACTATGTAGCCCCCTGCACATCAGTGGCATTACCGCCTTGCTCAGGATGATATGAAAAAAAAAAAATTTAAATATTTTTACCTGCTTGATTCTAGTATCCCTAACCTGTATTTGGCATATTGGGCTGCCCTTTTTATTGATGACCATGCATTCAGTTTTTTTTGCAGTTTATTTGTAGTCCTTTCTTATCACTCTCTTCAGTTACCTTAAAAATCCAATATGTTGGAGTAATGGATACCGGCTCAGATTGAAGAATCAAAGAACTGAGTTTAAATTTCAGTTGAATTCATTACATTCGCTTGTGTGCTAATATCCGTGGGAAAGGTAGGAATTCATCTATTCTTCATCCAGCTATGGGGAAAATAGCATGGCAGACCAGGTTCTATAACCTTGGTTGGCAACTGGTCTAGGAGAAGGAAACTCTGAATTCAAAACCAACTTAGAGAGGGTTAATAGCAGGACAGACTGAGTTATGTAGCTTTGGTTGTGATGCAATGAATAGGTAAGGAATATGTATACACCTTGTTTCACCCTCACTGGAATGTGATTGGCTGGTGTCAGCCATAAATATAGACTAAGGAGAGATCTTCCACAAGAGATCTACCACTAGAAGTCTATTGGTCTACCACTAGAGATCTATGACTATTGACTATGCCCACATCATAAGATAATGCAGACAACGAGTATCGTACATTACATGTACTTACTCGATTGTTCTACTTGGTTACATTTGCCTTAACCACTTAACTACCTCGAATGATATATATATCCCTTTCCGGGACATATCAGGTTGGCAACCAGTTTATTGCAGAAAGAACTGTCAATCTACTGTGGGAAAATTTCCAAGTGCTCACTTACAATATGCCTTGAGGCAGCATGAAAGAGTAGGCTTGAAAATTAACATGAGAATACTAACTCATATTGATGTGCAATCTCCAACAACTCAGAGTAAGCTGCTGATGATGCTGTTGTCTGTTTATGTATAAAATTTGTTCATAAATCTAATTGATAAAACATCAAAATACCATTTTCAAAGATATGTACATAGGCTCTTACCAAAATCTATACATCCATTGAATATTAATAAAAACAAAAAAAAATATCCTATTTAGGGAAATGGCACCTTCGTCCTTGTTCAATTACTTTTCAACCAGATCAGGAGTTGGACTATTCTGAATTCAAAGAGGATTGTTTGCGGAACTTGTGGCACATAGTCTGTGCCAGGTTTCTGTATTCAGTTTTTCTGAAAAGTGTGGATAGCTCTGTACAAGCCTTCATCCAATCATATGTGCAGGCTAGTCTGCATATTCAGTTCTATTAATTGAAATGTTGGACCCTAATATGTCGAAGACACTTGGAGAATTTGTCATATCTAAAAAACAAAGACTCCAAAAAGAGTTATAAACTGACACGCCAAAAACAAGTGCTCTGTGACAAAATGCCAGAATAATTAAATATTATGTAATGAATGTCTGATCAGATGAACATTTGACTAATTTGGAAGCAACAGCTTCCTACCCACACTCCTTCACTAACCCTAGTTTAAGATACCAAACAGCCCTTTCTAGAAAATATTGGGAATTAAAAGAAAGTAGCTTAGATCCCCAGATAAAATAAGAACTCATAGGCAAGGCTAGGACCCCTAATAACTTAAGAGATAGGTGTAATCTATGTTTCACAGAAAAAATTAAAAATTTTAAAATTTCAAGACCAAAATATACTCCTAAACAAATGAAGGGAGATCATAAGTATATGTCACCATAGAAATAAGTATAAATTACAATAATTATTCTATTCTTCCAATTAGTCCCAATAAAAATTAAAAAATTTTTTTAAAAATTTGATCGAGCAGTTACTTCCCCACCACCTACCACTACTAACTCAAGGGTCAGGCCATATACCTCCCACTTCTTCTTCTTCTTCTTCTTCTATGTGCCCTGTCCCTTCAGGACGTAAGCGATCATGGATCTCCACGTCTCCCTATCCCTTGTGGTTCTTAGTATGTTTGCTCCTGTTGCTCCTGGCAACCCCCGTTCCGTCATCCACCTGATCAGACCCTGCAAATATGTTATCCGCTGCCTTCCTCTGTCTCTCCTTCCTTCTATCTGTCCAGTCAGTATCAGGTTCTCCAGGCTCTCCTTCCTCATTGCATGTCCCAGGAACTTCAGTTGTCTCTTCCTGATGCTCAGCATCAATTTCCTTTTTGTTGACATTCTTTCTAACACTTCGTCGTTGCTTGTATGCTCAGTCCACGATATCCGTAGCATCCTTCTGTAGGACCACATTTCGGCCGCTTCCAGTTTTGTCCTCATTTTCGATGATATTGTCCAGCATTCACAGCCGTATTGAAGAACTGACATCACGTAGCAGTCTAGCACTCTTTTCTTTGTTTCTATTGAGATCTTCCTGTGTGTTAGTATTTTGCTTATCTTCTGGAACGCGTCCTTTGCCATGCCAATTCACCTTCGGATCTCCGTGTCGCACTTTCCATAAGAAGAAATTACTATTAAATTCCTTTCCCTAGCCCAATCCAAGTAAAACCAATACATCCCCACACCTTCCTTTACCTAAACTAACCTCTGGGCTTAGAATTTTTCCTCATTCTCTGTTTATAAGGGGTTGAAAAATGCATGCTTTAAAATGACATGTTGAAAATCGTTATTTCCCCCACTAAGTTTTATCTGAATTTACAGATAAAGATATATAGTAAAGTTTTGTAATTTGCTTGAGATATATATATATTATTTTAATTATACTTTAGAACATGTACAAACTACAAACTTGTACATTTTGTTTTGACATTGAAAGAACAATGCCTGATCAGGTAGTTAATAATGATGGTAATAAACGTTTTATTGAAAAATTTAAAAAAAAACTACTTTCTTTTATTTTTGGTAAGAAGATATTAAAAAAGATTTGAGCCCAGACACCATGTAACCGATAACTATATCTGTCTAAATTCATTTCCTGCCTAGATTTAAAATTTCTCTAACTTAGCCATTTCCATTGTCTCTTTCCTCTCAGTGCTTTCTGCCTTGTTTTCCACTTTGCTTTTTGTTCCTCTGTGTCTTTTCCTTTCCTTTTTTTCCCTTTCTTGATTTCTCTTCTTCTTTTCTCATCTTTTCTGCCTTCTTTCTTTTTCCCCTCTTTTTTAATATCTTCTTACTTTCTACAAAAAGATTTCCAAAAATAAAAAGAAGTGGTGTTTTTTCAAATGTTTTTCAATAAAATGTTTATTATCGCCATTATTAACTACCTGATGAGACATTGTTCATACAATGTCGAAACAAAATGTACAAATTAGTAGTATTTTGTAGTTTGTACTTGTTCTAAAGTATAATTAATAATGAATATTCATTGCTCTATTTATATACTGAGAACTATTTTAAATTAATGTTTTGAACATTGCAATTATTTTCTTCGTTTCTTATTCATTTGTATATCTATCTATCTATATCTATATATATATATACAAATTACACTCGTACACCCTGATTGAGCACTCTGGAAGAATGGCAGACTTTAAAAACAGTAGCTACTCTGGCATTTACGCACCGTTCATTCAGCAGTGAATTAGAACACTCTCAGCTATTGGGCGTGTATAATGATAATATACATGCTAAAAAGTCTACCTCTTTCTACCAAGTGCCCGTAGCTCAGAGGTAGAATCGCCGAGTCGAGTTTTAATCCTGGGTAAAGTAATCAGCTGTCTAACTGTACTGATGAGCTGTGATACAGCAAAACAGATCTGTCTGCGGATGACTATATATATATATATAAGAAAAAGTGTGAGAAGCCATGACTGTTTTGTTTAAAGTCTAGATTTATTGTCGTTATTATTATTAATATTACTTGATTTTGATATATTAAGTGTACATAATGGTATTTGTGTCTTAGAAAAACAAACAGATCTCAATATGTAAAGTCACAAGTTTATTTGCCTGAAGAGAGTCAACTTTAGACTTGAAACACGTGTAGTAACACAAATACCATTATGGACACTTAATATATCACGTGGCGGATGTGCGTTTTGGCGCAGTGGATATCAGCTCGGAATGAGAAATCGGAGAGCCAAGTTCGAATTCCAGTTGAATTCCTTACATTCACTTTTGCGCAAATACCCTTGGAAAAGGTATTAATCCGTCTATTCCTTCCAGTTATGGGTTAAATAACAGGTCAGATTGGGTTCTAAAGCCTTGGTTGGCAACCAGTCTACAGCAGAAAGCAATGGCAACCTACTGCGGGATAATCTTCTGCTCAATCAGTCATGTCTGTTTCGAGACATGATCGCCCAAGCGTGTATCATGTATGGCACTTAACTGACTGAATATATCATACAAAAAGTAATATTAATAATAATAACAACAATAAATCTACACTTTAAACAAAATGTTCACAGCTTCTCACACTTTTTTCTTCTATACTAATTTATCTCGGAAAAACCCTATTTCTCTTTTTAATATATATATATATATATTGTCATCTGCATACAGACCTGATTTGCTGTATCATAGTTCATCAGTTAGGCAAGATTAACCGTTTGCCTCAAGCAGGGATTGAAACTTGACTGATTTG
Organism: Ascarosepion bandense; assembly: GCA_037127315.1. Taxonomy (NCBI): domain Eukaryota; kingdom Metazoa; phylum Mollusca; class Cephalopoda; order Sepiida; family Sepiidae; genus Ascarosepion; species Ascarosepion bandense. The sequence continues at coordinate 1,381,006 of JBBBDQ010001125.1, forward strand.
TCATCAGTTACAGATCTTACCCCTAAGCTATCAGCACATGTCAGAGAAAGGCAGACTTCATAGTGTGTTATTTACAGAATGTAAACAACCACCAGCAACCAAGAGCATTTAATTCAGTAGCTGAAGAACATAGCAAAAGCCGTAAGTGGCTACTGTTTTTCTGAAAATCTACCTTCCTCTACAGTGCTATATTGATGGGTGAGAGCATAAATAATCATCTCTATATCTTTGTATCAATCACAACTCATCACTGAAGCTAGATTAACCATTTGTCTCAAGCTGGGATTGAAATTTGTCTGATTTGTCATTCATCAGAGATCTTACCCCTAAGCTATTGGCACATGGCAAAGAAAGGCAGAGGAATCCCTCAATTAATGAGCATTTAATTAATTGGTTTTTAGTGCACTCAAGTCTTTATGTACCAAAAATTGATAATACTCAATTAGTGTGGTAAAACACTTTTCAGTTTAACCATAAGAATTGAAAGTTGATTTTTTTTTAATAGTTAGCAATGTACACATTAACCACACTAAGTGAGAGACTCCTGCAAATAATATATAAAATAGATTGCATAAAAAAGTGCATGGAGGTAAAAGTACACAGTGCTTGATGTAAAAGAACAGATATAAAATACGTAATAAAATAAAAAGGCATATTTTGTTGTTGCAACTAACAGTTTCATGTGTTTGGTAATCATCAGCATGGTCATATCTGACTACCGGGCACACCGGGCATGGGTCCGGGTCGATCTGTGCAGTCATAGTGAAAATCAGGGCAAGGAAAAATGTCTTCGTCAAAAATCAAACTAAACAAATCACGAAGAAAGAAAGAAAAACAAAGAAAACATCCAAATGAACGCAGTAAAAATTTGTTTATTTATTAATTTTGGGAGAAAAGACTGGTTATACTCAGAAAGTTTGAACCCCATTTCCTGCTTTTGTTCATGTTCTTTGCCTAATTTCCATTGAAATAGCAGAAAAAAATCCGTAAAACTCATAGTTTCTGGAAACGGATGACACTGACGTCATCACATTGTCAACTAATAAATCCGGGCAATTTTCTCTGTGCCGGTGATTTTTTTAGCATCAGCTACGACCCTGATCATCAGTTATATACAGTGAATCTTTTATTAAACACTCCTGTGTATAGCGTCTATAATACATGGTTATGCAGTTTTCTGTATATGTCTGATGATTGTCTAGTACAAAAAACTTTGAGTTGCCAATATGGTGAGCGACAGGGTTATATGCGCACACACACATATTTATACATGTTTCTTTAAAATTTACAATGTAAGGATGTTATCACATCACTACGCAGTAGCTATTTTGTAGTGATGTTATAATATAATTATTATTATATTTTAAATAAATATTATTTGGCCTATTTTGTATTGAACACTCTTTAAAGAATCGTGTTTTTCTTTGGATAACGGATTTTTATTCCATCCATACCGACCTTATAATTGGATATATACATGTTTTATTAAAAATGACAGAAAAGATACTGTGGTTGAGTTTTTTTTTTATAATTTTTCATGTGATCCGTTAATTTTTTCTTTTCAGCAGATAAATTATATAAAAATTGTCTGAATGTTTTATTTATCTAAGTGCTTTGGCTATACTTTTAGCCATTATCAAGGATAATTTTATTTTACTTTTAACTGAATATGTAAATTGTTTTATGTATGGAGAATCATAGGAATGTTTTATTTTCCAAACACAGCCAGCACATTATGGCCATGTTTATAGTTGATAGTGTTGAGTGTTTGTGTTTTCATTTTTATTAATAATGCTTACATTGTTTTTATCATTTTTTTTTCATGTGGATGATACTTTTATAATGTATTATCGACTAGTGTATTACTAATAGAGTTTGGTATGTGTCCATGTGTATTTAAATATACACACTATATATATATATATATTGCTCTAGATGGGTATCAACCACTTTATTGGCAAAAATTCTGTTTACCTTGACATATGTTAAATTATATTTTAGACTGAAGTCCGTATTTAATTATATTAAATGAAATTTCTTTTTTTTTCATTGACTGATTGAAAAACCCAACTTACCCAAGCGCCATGGACTCTCCTTATGTGTTTCCTGCCAGTATTAAACATAAGTCGGCTTAGAAAATAATAAAAAAATCAGTGTCGTATAGCATAGAATGGAAGTAGGGATGGTCAGAGCCTGATCTGCTTTGATGGAGTCAACTCAGCAAGGGTAGTATGATGTTGAAAGACACAAAACTGCCCAATAAAGCACTGGTACCCTTAGGAAAGTTATTAATCCATCTCTTCCCTCCACTTATGGGTTAAATAACAAGAGTAGGACTTTGAGACCCTGCCCTTAAAAACAAATCCCAATGAATCTTGATTAAGTACATCACTGACAACATCCTCCTGCGCTCCAGAAAGTGCATATTTTCGAAGCTATAATTTATTTATTAGTGAAATCTTATGAAGTTTTCTCAAATTTTCAGACTGGTAGATGAAGATAAATAAATATACTGTTTAATAAATGGGGTGTTTACACAAATATATGAGTATTCAGTCATAATAAAGTTTAAGTAATAAAAATCTGTCAGATCAATAAATTATAAATCCATTCCCTTTCTCTGCAACTTTGTTTATGTTAGGACATCTGAACAGATATGCCTATTTCAATAGTCAGAAAAAATCTGTGTTTAAAGGGACTTGGTCATTGACAAACTCTGTAGCCAAGAGGTCAAAGTACTTCAGATCTAATGATGGCTTCCCCTGGGAGAATACACTTCAAATCATGCTAGAGAGTGCATAATTTTTCTCAAATATTTAGGGTAGTAGATGAAAATAAATAAATATGTACTGTTTAATAAATGGAACATCTATTCACATATGAGTATCTGCAAAAACAATGTTTAAGTAATATATATATATATATATGTAATGATAATACACAGGCTAAAAACTCTGCCTCCTTCTACCGAGCGCACATATCTCAGAGCTAGAATAGCTGACTGATGCCAATTTGGTTGGGTTTCAATCCTGTGAAAAAGCAATCGGATGTCAAACCGTACTGATGCACTGTGATACAGTGAAACAGATCTGTCTGCAGATGACTATATATATATATATATATATATATAGTCATCTGTCTGCGGATGACTATATATATATATATATATATATATATATATATATAGTCATCCGCAGACAAATCTGTTTTGCTGTATCACTAGCTACTCTGGCATGTATGCATTGCACATTCAGTAATGGATTAGAGCACTCTGGCTATTTGGTGGGTATAATGACAATATACATGCTAAAAAGACTGCCTTCTTCTACCGAACGGCCATAGCCCAGAGGTAGAATCGCCGACTGACGCCAATCCTGGGTTAAAAGCAATCAGAGTCTAACTGTACTGATGAGCTGTGATACAGCAAAACAGATCTGTCTGCAGATGACTATATATATATATATATATATATATATATATATATTTCATGGATGTTTATATTTGTAAACACGTGACTGGGTATTTTTTTTTCAATCATTTTATTTTCTATGTGTATTAATTGAAAAGTATTAAAAATTAAATAACTTAAGTATTATAGACAATGGAAGAATGTAAGTTAATGATAATTTGATGTACTGTTTAAATTATTGTAACCATGCATTAGTCATATGGGGTGTTTTGTTACACCCAAATTTTTCAAGTACCCATAATTCTTAGTTGGCAACTTGTCTTTTTTTTCTCCCTCCCTCTACTTTCCTGACTTCAGTTAGAATGTGTCACACATCATGTGTAGCAGTTGTAGCTCTGTTGTTGGGGGAGGCAGTTGTCAAGAGACTATTCATTTTCAGAAATCCGGGGTGACTAAAATTAATAGGGATGCTAGGAAAGAGAGCATTTTCAGTTTTCATTTCCCCATTATATGCAGTATTATATCCATGATAGAGTAACACTTTAATACACAGATGGAACAAAATAGAGACATTTTATACTAATATATACATACTTGTTACTAATTTGTCCAACACAGAGAAATTATAACATATGTATACAATAAGCAAAGTGAAAGGGGTAAAAAGAGAGAGGGTCTTACTTGTAATATTTCCCAACAAGAAAACAGATAGGTTGGTGTTGTCCATTATGTGCCAGGTTAGACGATGTGGTTTTCCCCGTATGCCCTATAACTGTGGGCTTGTGATTTTTGTCTTCTCTGCGGTGTATATAGCAATTGGCCTGGGCAGATATAACTTACCTCTCCATGTGGTTAATAGCAATTGGCCTTAGCAGGCACAATAAATACTTCTTGACATTTGACACTCTGTGAACTGATGTCCCACACTGACCATTATGTGATTCTCATGACTATGAAATAATCACCCTTTGCATCCTTACAGTGCTTAAATTTTATTTTTTTATGTAAATTATAAGCTGAATAAATTCTATATAAGGTTAGTTTCTGCTAAATTGGAATATTATGTTTCGTTAATCATATTTAATAAAAATAAGTTTTATTTTGTTTAAAGTTGGTCAACTCATATTTTGATAATGTGTCTGCTCCAATTTAAGAATCTAAAATTGATTTATTAAATTTCAACTTATATAAATTCACCAAATTAATCATGTTGCACTTGTACTTGTTTCAAGTTTTAAACAAACGCACTGAAATAATTAAATAAAAATACATTCTCAAATTCATCAAGTTTAAAAATAGATTCATAAAAGCAAACACAATTGCACCAAATGTGAACACAACCCTTTCCAATAGGAACATGAAGTTTTAGATTTCATTTGGAGCCTATCTTTGGCCTATATAAAAATACATCCAAAGCCACATGCAGAAGTACTAAAAGCAATCACACACAGGACCATGCATTGTGCGCATTCAGGCACTCATTCAGAACAATATAAGTGAAACAAAACTTTTGCCCCAAACTCCAACTACATTAACCCCAGAGAAAGAAACCTCCAAAGTGAGTTATTTCTTTCCATATACATATTACGCATACACTCACACACATACAAAATATATATATCTTCACACCTACATATATTATATACACAGACAATTGTTTTCTCAAACTTTGCTGCAATAGACCTTTTATGAACTCTCTGTAATCCTTCTAAGAACACGTTTTCTCTTTTACTTAACTGTTACCATTGTTATTGACCTTGGCTGCAACATCACCTTTTCTTTACTTGCCCAAGGATTAGCAGCAAATACCTTCACCATCAAAACAAGACCAGCAACAATCATGACAAGCTGAAAAAGATATGAAGCATGATAAGTGAATATGTTTTGATCTTTCCTTTTCTTTTCTTTTATTATCACTGAAAAAATATGTTACAATTGTCATGTTCATATCGAAAGTTAAATTTGAACACATTCATAAGAGTTAACAATAGTTTTTTAAAACCTGGTTTTGTCAAAGGCTTCATTTTAGTTTGGTTTGTATAATATTCATTGTTATAAAAATATTGAGATATATTTAAATTATTTAATGTATTGTTCTGCAGGAGTATTTTGTATCTGTTTATTTTAGCATCATTATTGGTAAAAAGTATATGAGATATTTTAGAATGCCTTTGTAATATGATAACAATAAAAAATGCCAAAAATTTGAGTTGATAAAAAAAATTTACTTTGCATGTATTACAGATTTGAAAATGACTAATCTGACTGAGTTACGTTTGTTTATATTTTTGTTTTATCTTCAGTATAAAATCAGATTAATTTTGGGGTGAGAATCAAATCCTTCGGTAGAAATTTGAGACATCTTATTCATCAGTTCCTTCTCAGAGTTTTTAACCTAGGTCCACATCGACAAATGTGTCAAGATGGATACTTGCAAACTACTGAATGTAACATATTGACCAATTTTACTGTGTTTTTTTTGGGGGGGGTGGGGGGATGCGTTGTGGTGCATTGGATATTGGCTCGGAACGAGAAATTGGGGAGCCGAGTTCGAATTCGATTTCAATTCATTGCATTCACTTATGCACAAATACCCTTGGAAAAGGTATTAATCCATCTATTCCTTCCAGTTATGGGTTAAATAACAGGACAGATTGGTTTCTATAGCCTTGGTTGGCAACCAGTCTACCGCAGAAAGCAATGGCAACCTACTGTGGGATAATCTTCTGCCCAGTCAGTCATGTCTCTTTCAAGACATGATAGCCCAAGCGTGTTTCACGTATGGCACTGAACTGACTGAGTGTTAGATACTGAGAATCAGGAAGAGACAGCTAAAGTTCCTGGAACATGCAATGAGGAAGGAGAGCTTGGAAATACTAACAGACCAGATAGAGGGAAGGAGAGACAGGGGAAAATAGCATACTTGACGAACCTGAGCAGGTGAATAACAGAACAGGGTTTGTGTGGTGGTGTAACAGGAGAAAGGGTGCTAAGAGCCACCAGGGATAGGGAGATGTGGAAGGCCATGATCACCTATGTCCTGAAAGGACAAAGCACATAAAAGAAGTGTTAGATATTTGTTATGTACATATTTATAGACAGTAATGAGTATGTTTCAATCCTTATATAATACATTGAACTCTATTGAGAAGCTAGTGTTTTTCTTACTGTCTAGCAGTTCTCTACTAGCAGTCGTTATTTACTTCACACAGTTTTTGAGTCTTGTATTTGATGATATTATAAATGTAACTATTTATTTCCAACCTTCGTTTGGGTTATTAATCACGCAGTATGCTTATTGGTTGAGAGGTTGGTATAACTACTCTCCTGTCCAGGAGAATTAGGCCATTGTAATTGCTGAAGTGGTTACAAACTAACCAATATTCTCGGATTGTAGGCGGCGTTGCTTGATGACTGTTTGGAAAACCTTTGTCTATGGTTCTGCATCACAAGGTGTATTGTGTAGCCTTCTGACCCGCATAGCAAATGTGATCAGGGGAAGTTATGGCAGGGTTACTATCTAATTGAGATATGGATATGAGGGCTGTAGATGTCATTGCAGCACAAGTTACCCTGGTGGGTTTTTTTGGTCAGTTAGACTCAACTTCTATCCTAGTTGATTACTGGCTTGTTGTTCTATAAGATCTTTACAGTTACAACAATATTGAAAAAGAATTGAGTAGTAAAATTAAAAAAAGAAAATAATTGAAATGCTTTTTCAATGAATTCGCTCTTTCAAAGTATTATTGAAACAGCCAAGGTTTCAATCTTAGGTAAAAGCAAGTTTTCTTTTTCTATGTGCCATGTTCCTTCATGATCATGGCTCTCCACAATTTCCTGATCTTTGTAGCTCTTAATAAATTTTGTCTTTTTGTTATTTCTCCTAAACCTTGCTCCATTCCGTCAAATTTGCTCGGTAGTTTATGCATTATTTTCCTTTGTCCTTCTTGCCTTTAATATGACCTGTGGGTATCAGTTTCCAAGCCATCTTTCTTCATTATGTGTCCTAGAAATTTCAACCATTTTTTTTGACGTGAAATATAAAAGTCTTTTTTGTTTGCATCTTTGCTAAAGCATCATCATTGCTCACATACTCGATTCATGGTATCTTCAACATCCTTCTGTAGAATCACATTTCTGTTGTTTCTCTTCTTCATTTTTTAAGAGAGTATCCAGCATTCACTGTCTTATAAGATTTTTGGTTGGTTGTTTTTGTTTTTATGGCAAATCAACTGCGGCGAGTCATTTATTGCCAACTAAACTTTATTTATTGCTGGTAATACCTTTCTCTTTCAACAATTTATTGTTGTTTTTATATAAGTTTTTGTGTCTAGTAATACATTTTTGTTTTTTGAGTATCAAGATTCATTGGGATTTGTTTTTAAGGGCAGGGTCTGAAAGTCCTACCCTTGTTATTTAACCCATAACTGGAAGGAAGAGATGGATTAATAACTTTCCCAAGGGTACCAGTGCTTAAGCGAATGCAGGGTATTCAACTGAAATTCGAACTCGGCTCACCGATTTCTCTTTCTGAGCCTATATCCACTGCACCACAACACACATCCATCACTATATTCTTACAGCACCTAGTATTCCCAAGCATTCACCCATCTAAGTACTGACCAGACTCAACGTTGCTTAACTTCAGTTATCGAGAGAGAACCGGTGTATTCAATTGTAATATAATAATCTGGCCCCACCCAAGAAGGCTGATGAAGCGTGGGTGTTTTCGGTCATTGAAAGCAGCGGATGTCGTTTTGACCCTATTTCCGGCAGAGCGGAAATAGCTCAGAGCAAACAGAACAGGTGTCTCTGAGAATTGCGTGGGCGTGCGTAGGCGAGGCAAAGCCGGAAGTTTCGGTTTAGAGATAAAAAGACCTCGGGCACGGATTTTCACGCAGAGCAGAGAGTCCCAGTTAACCAGTCCAGAAGCAGAGTCGAGTCCCAGTCAGCCTCGACAGGAGTCAGGCTCGACAGGCAGTCTAGGCAGAGAGTCAGACAAGTCTCCAGAAGTCGAAGAAGAAGCTAGACAGTCTAAGCAGAGAGGTACACACACGTCGAACCCCCCGTCACCACGTTGAACCCTGTCAACCCTTAGAAGAGCGCTCTCTCAACTCTCTGTTCCTAGGCGACACGGTCCATCGTCATTAATAAAAACACTTGATATATTTTTATATACACCCGTGTTTGTCTGTTTATTGGTATACAACAGACTAATTGTTTTGGTGCTAGTGACTTGGTTTTGAAACAACAAAACATTGATACGAACTGGTTTACCGCGACAACGATTGAAAATTCAACAGACTTGAAATTTCCCGAATTAAAACTGCCACCAGAAAAAAAAGAAGACGAAAATATAGCAGCCGTATGACTAGACATCGGAAGGTGAGTGACACTTTGATTCGATAGTGTGTGTGTTTCTGCTCGTGTTATAGTAGGTCTCGTTAAAAAAAAAAAAAAATGGGACAGCATACTTTTGCTGATCTGACCGTAGAAATGAGAAATATGGATTGTTCGATAGAACGGACGGGGTACAGGTTACATGTAGAGAGAGAAACAGAGTCGGCCGGTGAGAGGCGGGTTACATGTAGAGAGTGGCAGGGAACGCCGGTGAAGTAGAGAGAGTATTATGCCTAGCGCGTAGGTTTGGGGTTACGGGGGTGTTAAAATTGACAGGGGTGTTAAAAGGAGGAAGAAAGTGTTAAAGTGTGTTAAAATTGACGAGGGTGTTGAAGTTGACGAGAGGAAGAAAGTTGAAATATTTACCTATCTGTGGGTGTGGGACATCTGAGTTGATGATTTAATTTTGTTGTTAGTGTTTACCATATATATGTGAAGTGAGTTAAAGTGGATAATTGGATTAACTTGTGATGACAATATTTTCTTTGGTTTGTGCAAGAAAATAGTTAATGTTTCGTAGAATAAATATTTAATGAAATAATTTTGGGTTGTGTCTTAATTTTACTTAAAAAGCGGAATGAACTTTCCAGACAACCCGATAGAAATATTGACGAACAACTATTCTCAATGTGATTATGAAGGTCAGTTGTATGGTTGAAATAGTTGAGTTTTTCTGACCAGTACTCGAGCCGAATTAAAGAAAAAAAACAAAAAACACAATCGATGTTCTACGTACACAAACTTTCCCCAATTGGAGTATTAGCGTAAAATGACCCTCTTCATTTTCTCCATTTGGCCTTGTATTGCATGAACTAAATCAAAATGGGTAAACATTAACAAATTATAAATGTAGCTGAATGCTACCACAATAGGAAAATCAGAGAAACGAAAGGGTTCTTTAATTTTGATCTCGTCAACAAAATTTGTTCGTAAACGTTAATTTGTAATCGTTACACAGATATTGTCAAAATTTAAAAATGTTTGTGTTTTGCGTGACATTTCTACAGTATAGAAATGACTTAAATGTTATCGAGAGTTTTAAAGTGTAATTTTAATTATGCAGTTAATAACAGCCAACAAAATCGCCAATTATAAATATATCTCAACATCGTTGCTTGAAAACAACTGCATTGTTTGGTTATTTCTTTGCGAATACACCGATTATATATATTCTTAAAACATTCACCCGCGTCTCAGTGTTTCGCGATATGAGTCAGATATTGAAAAGATATTTTGTTATCAATATGGTGGAATCGGATTATTTGGGGAGATTTGGGAAAATTAAATTAAAATCTAAAACTTATTTTTATTTACGTGAAAGTACTTCACTTTTATGCTTTTGTGCAGATTCCCATCAATTCAACATCCTCTGTGAATTTTCATTTATGTGACTTGTGAAATATATTTTGAAGATATATTAATTTCTGAAAACTAGTAAATATGGAGAGATTTAGTGAAGGATATGAGGAACTCCCGAAGAAGTTGACGATAGGAGTCATTGCTGGCGTGGTCAGCGTAATAATAATCCTGGGAATAATAGCCAGGAAGCGGATTTTTAAGTGTAAAAGAAGCAACAGTGCTTCGGAAAAGGAAATTGAGTTATCCGCTGTGAATAGTACTCCAGGTCAACGGGTGTTCAATCCTCAAATGTCTCTGCGTTAAACAGAGAGATGTCAACAAATCAGATATGCTTGGTTTCGAATCCAGAGGAAGTAGTTCAGGGAATGGAAAGCATTGTACAAACTAAGGTACTATGAGTTACGGGTCCATTTTTTTTTTTTTTAGACTAAATTAATATCCTCCACAAGTAAATTGCATGCGGATTAACGTTGGAATCAGGGTAATTTTCTTAAATTTCTATTGAACATTTCTCGGTCAGACTATGAATGTTATGTACGGCAAATAATGACCATTTTTTTTCTGTGTTCAAACATAGTATGTTTGAAATGAAATTAAATTAAATGAGGTTACGTGGTAACAATAAACTCAGGCAGAGACACGCATGGTGTTGGTCAAAGGTCATTTACTCGATGTCAGTTTAGGAAACTGGGGCGCGGTTACCGCCCATGGACATATCATCATGCATCGAGGGGTCTACGCTTATGGACAGAGTTGAGAAAGAAAATGAACATTTTTGAGAACTTTGCCCAATTCTGTGAAAATGGATATTAAAAAAAAAAAAAAAAAAAAAAGGAGGAAGAAAAAAAAAAAGGAGGAAGAAAAAAAAAAGAAAAGAAAAGAACAATGAAACATCGAGCTGGTAGAACAATTTTCAAGATGGACACGAACATTATGGGGCTGCCGATGTAGGCTCTCCTATATATTTTTTTTGTTGTTTTTTTTTCTTTTTTCGGCATGCACATGTTTGTTGTTTTTTTGTTTCGACACATGTTTTATACAATTGTAGGGCTTGTGTGGCATGGGGAGGAGAGTGAGGATGTTGCGCTTAAAATGTTCTCAGGTGAACATTTTGGAAAATGGGAGGGCGAGGAGTGTAATATAATAATCTGGCCCCACCCAAGAAGGCTGATGAAGCGTGGGTGTTTTTGGTCATTGAAAGCAGCGGATGTCGTTTTGACCCTATTTCCGGCAGAGCGGAAATAGCTCAGAGCAAACAGAACAGGTGTCTCTGAGAATTGCGTGGGCGTGCGTAGGCGAGGCAAAGCCGGAAGTTTCGGTTTAGAGATAAAAAGACCTCGGGCACGGATTTTCACGCAGAGCAGAGAGTCCCAGTTAACCAGTCCAGAAGCAGAGTCGAGTCCCAGTCAGCCTCGACAGGAGTCAGGCTCGACAGGCAGTCTAGGCAGAGAGTCAGACAAGTCTCCAGAAGTCGAAGAAGAAGCTAGACAGTCTAAGCAGAGAGGTACACACACGTCGAACCCCCCGTCACCACGTTGAACCCTGTCAACCCTTAGAAGAGCGCTCTCTCAACTCTCTGTTCCTAGGCGACACGGTCCATCGTCATTAATAAAAACACTTGATATATTTTTATATACACCCGTGTTTGTCTGTTTATTGGTATACAACACAATGAGATAGGCCGTAAGCCGCCTTATAAGAGGACTGATATTTCATAACAGTTCAGTACTCTTTTCTTTGTTTCTAACAAAATCTTTCTCTTTAAACTTTGCTTAGCATTTGAAAGGCATCTTCCGCTATCCCAATACACCTTCAGATTTCAGTGTCACACTTTCCATCTTCTGATAAAATACTTCTTAGATATTTAAATTGTTGTAATGCTTGATTTTGCTGTCTCCAATTTGTAATTTGCATGTTTTACTTTTCTTTTTGCTGACAATCATGAATTTGTTGTCTTGTTTAATTTTATTTTTTTGCTTTTCTTCTGTGTACTTCAAAAATTTATACTTCTCAAGGTTTCAATTGATATGAAGCAGAATGACTTATCCAGTATTTTTGGTTGTGGGTATGACGGTAAACTGCATCCAGCAGCAAGGCCTTTGATTGAGAGATTATGAGGTGCATGAAACCACCTCTTAATTATCCCAGGTCCACCCTGACTCGGAGTGGTAGCTCCTGTTAGGGTCCCAGCTATGGGCAAATAGTTAATTCTCAAACTGGGGTTAAAACACTATGAAAAACTTTTATAGAAATATATGCATAAAAATAGACTTTTTATAGAGAAATATACATTTTTGAAAGAAAAATATTACCAGCAATACATTTTTGAATACAAAGCTAGAAGACATCTTCAGTTTTCTAAAATAAAAAAAAAGAATTTTTCATCAAAATCTGACTAAATCAACTTTCTTACTATAATTGAACATTAAAAAAATACCTTAAAACCCTACCTTTTTGGTATTAAATGACCAACAGAGTTAAATATGCCGTTAAATAAAACTCAAATTTATCCAGTATTTTTTCTTTTGATCTCTGCATTATCACAGAAGACAGAAGATGATACAATTAATCAAGGTGGCGTCAGAGTTAAAATCAATGTTTCAACTGACATTTTAATTCTATTTTTGTTATTTTTAATAATCATTTAACATTCTATGATTGTTAATTCAGCAGCATGAATTAGAAAATAAAGAAAGTAGTAAAAAAAAAATTATTAATGATCATGCTCTTTCTGAGAAATTTGAATTGATTTGTTTTTTATGGCCCATCAATCCTCTGTAGGTTATTTAAAGACAGAAAATATTCTTAGATTCAAGAACTTTTTCAGATAATAATAATTTACTGGTATATGTTCTTCTATTTAATCCATAGCTGGGGGGAAAGAATGTGGATTAAAATCTTTTCAAGCATATTTGTGCATCAGTGAATATAAAAAAACCTAACTGGAATTGGAACTTGACCCTTTGAATTCTAATTTGGAGCCATTATCCATTACACCTTTCACACATCCAAGATTACATCACCTGGTTTTTTCAAGTTGTCACTTATCTAGCAACTGATTAGTCTCAATGTTGGTTAACTTTGGTGATCTTCTGATAACCGGTGTTTTAGTATAATATGACCATTATCCTAAGAAATTTGAATAACAAAAATAAAATGTTAGTGACTGTTCTCTATATGTTGGTTGGTTGGTTGGTTGGTTGGTTGGTTGGTTGGTTTTGTTTTTATGGCAAATCAACCTCGGCGGGTCATTTATTGCGAACTAAATTTTATTTATTTATTGCTGGTAATACCTTTTTCTTTCAACAATTTATTGTTGTTTTATGTAAGTTTTGTGTCTAGTAATACATTTTTTTTTTTTTTTGAGTATCAAGATTCATTGGGATTTGTTTTTAAGGGCAGGGTCCCAAGTTATTTGAATGAGTGTGTTTTTTTTTTTTGTATTTTTTTCAAAGAAATTTTTGTTACTGGAGGATAATTTTGTTTTAAAATTCCTCTGTTAAATTCCTTGGCCGTCTTATTTGCTCGGCCATTGTCTAGTTAGTTGACTCCCATACCCCCCCCACCGCATACACGAACGTATTATCCAAAAAGATAAAATAATTCTTCTATCACTGGTTGAGCACGTGTTTTTTTGGGGGTGTGGGGATCGGGAACAACTTTACAAGTAAGTAATGATTTTGGTTTGATTTTATTTTAATTTTTTGTTGTGGCTAATTTTAAAATTTTCATAGTTATTTGAATGAGTGCGTTTTTTTTGTATTTTTCTCAAAGAAATTTTTTTTTACTGGACTTTAACTAAGTTAAAACTTCGTTAACTCAACGCCCCTACTTTTTATTTTTATTTTTATTTTTAGGATGTGGTTTCCGGCTTTCTCTTTTCCAATCTTTTCACTTTTCTTTTCTTTTTTCTTTTTCATTTTTTTTTTTCATTTGGAGTAGATAGACTAAACTATCGCCCGGTTCACACTCCACCCACGTCTATTGTACAGGTGTAGAGGCTCATCCCTTGTTCCCTGTTTAGGATGTGGTTTCCGGCTTTTTTCTAAATTTTTTCACTCTCACGTAGCCCCCTGCACATCAGTGGCGTTACCGCCTTGCTCAAGGTGATATGATTAAAAAAAAAAAGAAAAAAGTCCTACACTGTTATTTAACCCATAACTGGAAGGAAGGGATGGATTAATACCTTTCCCAAGGGTACCGGTGCTTAAATGAATGCAGGGTGTTCAACTGGAATTCGAACTCGGCTCACCGATTTCTCTTTCCAAGCCGATATCCACTGCACCACAACGCACATCTGTCACTAAACACTTCCAGCATCTGGTATTCCCAAGTGGTCATCCATCTAAGTACTGACCTCTCTGTATGTGGGTTTATCTAAAAGCAGATGAGAATATTTCTCAATATATTTTTCTATTTTTATGTACCTTGTCTCTTCAGGACTAGGGTGTTTATAGCTCTCCATGATTTACATTTTTTTTTTATAATCATATCACCCCAAGCAAGGCATTTTACTGCTACTGGGGGTTACATAGGAGGTAAGTTATGAGAAAGAGTGACAGGTTTTAGGGGGTGTCAGTAAGTGGGTAAGAGAAGGATGAGAATACTGACGAGAGTAGAGTGGACGGAGAAAGGAACATTAGAGAGAGAGAGAGGATGCAGGTTAGTGAGATAGGAGTTGACTGTTGACTTTACATTAAAATTCTTGGAGATTGTAGCTGTTGGGGAAGGAAGTAAATGGAAGGGAATTTCATAGGTGGGAAGTGCGAGAAAAGAAGCTGATGGAGTAGAATTTGTGTTTACATTTTATTGGTTTCACAGTAAAAGGGTGGGACCTAGTTGCTAATCTTGTGGCTTGAGTAAATTCATATATAGTGGGCACCAGTGGGCTAAGGTCATTGAAGCAGAAGCCGTGAAAGTATTTGTAGAAGAGACACAGGAAAGCCACATTGTGCTGGTGAGAAAGTGACTGTATTTGAGCTTCCAAGTTGGGATCGATCACATTACAGATTCTCAGTTGGATTTATTTCTATACTTTTATTGTTGGAAGTGATTTTTGGCTCTTTACCACTCCTTTTGTACTTGTTTATCCATTCATATAAACTCATTAAATAGACTGGAGTCATAGAAAAATAAATAAAAATAAACAAATAAAGAGACCAAAATTTTTACAATTTTATAAATAAATGTACATTCAAAATTGCTAGTCCTTGAAGTCATATTTTAACCAACCAATCAGAAACCGTCCTGACCAAGGTATAAAAAAACATGACCTAGCAAGCAAACCAGAAACAAGATCTTCTCCCAACCAGGATATAAGGTCACTCCAGGATGTGCGTTGTGGTGCAGTGGATATCAGCTCAGAATGTAGAAATCAGAGAGCCAGGTTCAAACTCCAGTTGAATTCGTTGCAATCACTTACATCCACATACTCTTGGAAAGGTATTAATCCAGTTCTTCTCACTCTAGATATGGATTAAATAGCAGAACAGATTGGGTTCTATAGCCTTGGCTGGCAACCAGTCTACTGCAGAAAGCAATGGCAACCTACTGTGGAAAAATCTTCTGCCCAGTCAGTCATATTTTTTTGAGACATGATTGCCCAAGTGTGTATCACGTATGGCAATTAACTGACTGACTGAATATAATAGTTAAAAACATGATTAAGGATTCTACTTGACATAAAGTGGGGGATCGGTTCTCTATTGTTATGAAGTAATAAACCAATCCGCCTCTAATTACTACTTAATTATATAATACATTTCTTCTCCCTCTAGCTATGAGCCAAATAATAGGACAGATTGGGTTCTTTAGCCTTGGTCGACAAACTGTCTACTGCAGAAAGTAATGGCAACCTACTGCAGGATAATCTTCTGCCCAGTCAGTCATGTTTTTTTGAGACATGATTGCCCAAGTGTGTATCATGTATGGCACTTAACTGACTGAATTGTTGACCAATCAAAAGTCAAATGACAGTTTCAAAGTGGACCTCTATCTATAGATATAATGAGATGTAAAATCAGCCTAAATCAGAATTGATGAATAAATTTAATCAAATCTCCATTGCTGCAATCATACCAGAGTCAAAAAAGAAGCAAGTTCCACTCAGCTTCTTTCCTAGAATTGTTATTTTCTGGAACAAGTTCTCAAGAGAATGCATCTCTAACAACTACAAACTTGGTCTAATCAAGTTAATGGCCAACCAATATCTATTCTACTCACTCTGTCTTATTTTCTCCTTCCTTCATTACAATCTTACTCTGCAACCTTTTACCTTGAGTTACTCTTGGACCTTGTGTTGAATAAATTATTAGAAAAAAAAAAGAGTTATGATCTGCAAAGATACGACTTTGAGACATGTTCTATGATAGATTGTTAAGGTTGGCTTTTTCTGAGAATCAAATTATCAGTTAAAAACATCACTTTTATTTTTTTTGATGCACAAATAGTTTCTTCATTCCTAACTTGCAGAAGCCATCTTTCTATAATTGTTGAAACAAAATTGGTTAATAATATGACTTTCAGGCAATCTTCCATAAGATCCTATAGATTGACACTACAAAACCAAAGAGTTTTACCAAATAACACAAATCACATAAATTGAAGACTTCCAAGAGCAGCAGCAACAAAAATGAATACCAGATTTGACTAAAGGAAAAATAATGATATAATCACGATGTTAACTTTCTGCACAATCCAAAACAAAATGTTTGAAGGAAACTCTCATCAAGACAAGAAAAAGCTATAACCTGTAATGGACATGAGAAGTTTAATTTCATTAAAAAAAATAGTTTTCATGAAAAGATTTAATCCTGTCTTGTCCATGAATGTCAATTTTTTTTTGTATAAAAACAGCTAATGTCATTGTTACTTTCTAACATGGCTGCCTTTTTGTGTCTACCTCATTTATAGGAGAGTATTTAATGCAGCAGGTGGGTTAGTCCACTTTACTATAATGGACCTGCCCAGCACATTTGCATGAGTGGATTCTATTCACTCAGATATATCTCTCCATTAGATCACTCAAGAGCTTGGTCTTTCATTTGGACTGGCTACACCAATCGACTTGCATGTCAAATCACTCACTATTAACAACAGGCATCTTGACTTTTAAAAGTGTTTTCTGAGGTCATATTCACTCAAAACCAATTTAGCACAAAATAAATTCAGTTAAGCAAAATATGGCACATGAGTTGTGCAGCACATTTGAACTTACTCATTATGTCTAAAGTGACAAGATATGGTTGCCCTGATAGATACTAAGAATACTACAGCCTGAATACATGAGCAATGTAGAAGTTTTAAATAAAATGTAAACTAAATGCATATTTAATACTAGCATCATAACCCGGCGTTGCCCGTGCAACTCAGAACATTTTAGTAGCAGGAGAAGATGCCACTTTTTATTTTACATATTTTGTTTTTGTTTGAAAAAACACTTTTTTAAAAAAATATTTCTTTTGTTTCAAAATTATGGGGAAAAATATTCACATTTTTTTGTTGACCAAATGAATTTTTAAAGCATCAGAATAAAAATTAAATATAAAGGCTCGTTTTTTTTTTAATAAAAAAATATTTTAGTCATGTTTGACACATGTGATTTGATTTCTGTGATGTAATTCAGCAAACATCTTAGATCTTAGATGTTTTACAGAGCAAATGTAAACAATCATGTCCATTGGCCAAAAAGTGTGAAATGGAAAATTGCTGAATTTAAACTCATAAAGTATGTGTCTACCTGGCTTCCCTGTAGATATGTATCCCTAGAAAGTTTGAATGACGTAGCTTAAAAAATGTAGGCGTGCATAGGGATCAGTCACACACAGACTCACAGATTGCCTTTTATATATATGGATTAAAAAGAGACATTATGAATTTCTGGAACACATGATGAAGAAAGATGGTTTGGAAAGTTTAATACTCACATGGCATATTCAAGGAAGAAGAGTAGAGAGAAAAGCAAGTAATGTCAGTGCATTGAATATTGTTGCCATATCTGGTCGGGTGCTCCTGCTATACACCAAGGTATCCTCGACCAAATTCAACGGAGAATCTGTAATGTGATCAATCCCGACTTGGCAGCTAGAATACAGTTGCTTTCTCACTGACGCAGTGTGGCTTCCCTGTGTCTCTGCTCCAAATACTTTCACGGCTTCTGCTCTGATGAACTTAGCTCATTGGTACCCCCTATATATGAATTTCCTCGAGCCACAAGATTAGCACTGAGGTCCCACTCTTTTACTGTGAAATCAATAAATTGTAAATGCAAATTCTACTCCAGCAGCTTCTTCTCTCGCACTTCCCGCCTGTGGAATTCCCTTCTGCTTACTTCTTTTCCCGACAGCTACAATCTTCAAGAATTCAAATTTAAATTCAAGTCATCTCCTGTCTCACTAACTTGCATTCTCTCTCTCATGCTTTTATCTTTGTCCACCCCACTCTCATTAGTATTCTCTTTCTTCTCATATTCTCTTCCTGACACCCCTGTAACCTGTCACTCTTTCACATAACATTCCCCCTATGTAAACTCCTGCACAACACTGGCAGTAAAATGCCTTACTTTGGGCCACACGGTTATAAAAAAAAAAAACTTATCTAATGAATAAACGGCAGAGCAGAGATGAATGGTAAAAAAGTCAAATATTGTTTAATGTTACAAGGGCCAGGAAACTGTGGAGAGTTATGATTGCTCATGTCCTGATTAGATACAGCATATAAATGATAATTATTGATCATTGTTCTGAACGGGA
The DNA here is from genome assembly GCA_037127315.1 of Ascarosepion bandense. NCBI lineage: Eukaryota > Metazoa > Mollusca > Cephalopoda > Sepiida > Sepiidae > Ascarosepion > Ascarosepion bandense. The sequence continues at coordinate 1,399,924 of JBBBDQ010001125.1, forward strand.
CACAATCGCACAACTTGAACAACTTAAAATGATAATGCTCATTACCAATGCCTTGTAATAAGTAATTACGATGCCATGTCCAGGTAAGGAAAGTTTCTTTTCCTTCTATAATGCATTTTCTGTCCACCACTCTTTTGAATAGTATCAGGTGTAAGTTCAAACATCATTCAGCTGACAAGGGTCTCATTGTGTGAAACTAATGAGAATTGATAGTCCTTAGCAACTGTAATGACCTTTCTTTGTTTCTGCTCCAAAATGCTGACTGATGGAAAAATTTCTTCAATATGATATCTGTCCCATGTTATAGCAATTTACACGGCCTGTTTGGCTCAAGGCTATTAAGTTGGGCACTCTATGAGGATTGAACTCACCAACTCCTACTATTCATCTTGGGGTTCCCAACAAAATTCAAAGGAGGATCCGCAATGTAATCAATCTTGATTTGGCAGCTTGACTTTCTCATCCACGAGGTGTGGCTTCCCTCTGTCTTATCTACAAATATTTTCACAGCTTCTGCTCTGACATGCTTCATTTCTCTGAGCCCTGGCTACATGAATTTACTTGTGATACTAGATTGGTGTACTAGGTCTCGTCATTTTCTTGTCAAAATAGGCAAATGTAACCATCACATCTACTCTAGTAGTTTCTTTTCTTGCACTTCCCACCTTTGGAACTCCTTTCCATATCCTTGCTTCCCTGTTAGCTACAATCTCCAAAATTTTAAGAGTAATGTTAATTGCCATCTTCTATCCCTTTGACTCGTATCTTTCTCTTATCTTTTATTTGATATTCTTTGTACCTTCTTTTTTCTTTTTTTTCTTCGCTCTCCTCTCACTATAATCTCCTGCACATTATTGGCATTTCTGCATTGCTTTGGGTGAAATGATTATAAAAAAATTAGTTTTTGAAATGAACTTGATAACTATTTTTTTTTTTTAATCATATCACTCCAAGCAAGGCGATAACGTCACTGATGCGCAGGGGGCTACATGAGAGTGAAAAGATTGGAAAAGAGAAAGCTGGAAACCACATCCTAAACAGGGAACAAGGGATGAGCCTCTTCACCTGTTCAATCTACTATAATAGGCATTGTCTTCACTTACACTGTATATAACTGAAAAATTCAGTTCTAAGCAAAATTTTAGTGTTACTAAAATATTTTCAGGAAAAGTGAATAAAAAAGATTCTATTAATTAAAATATTTTATGCCTATCTCTTTAGATATGGGGATGTACGTCATGGTGCAGTGGATATTGGCTCGGAACGAGAAATCAGGAAGCTGAGTTCGAATTCCAGTTGAATTTTGCATTCACTTACGTGCAAATACCTTTGGGAAAGGTATTAATTCATCTCTTCCCTCCAGTTATGGGTTAAATAATAGGACAGATTGGGTTCTGTAGCCTTGGTCAGCAGTCAATCTACTGCAGAAAGCAATGGCAACCTACTGCGGGATAATCTTCTGCCCAGTCAGTCATGTCTCTTTCAAGACATGATCGCCCAAGCGTGTATCACGTATGGCACTTAACTGACTTCAGATACGAATGCTAATCTTTATTGCTATGCTTACTCATATGATGTTTTGACTGTTACACTCTCGGACATTTTTTAAATGTCTACTGTATGCAGTATATTTCTCAGAATTTTTATTTGAATTCTTTATTCAATCTAATGGGTTAAATTGTTTTCATTCTACTTTCTATGCCAAGGGGGGATAACTTGTATCAGTTATTTCTAGACACCAAGGCAAATAGAGTAGGAAGAATTAACTCATAGAAGATATTACCTAAGCCTGGAAAACAAAATGAGTACAATGTACTTACCATGTATTGAATAAAGAATTTCTTACAAAGTATGACATTAATCAGAAGAAAGCCAAAGGGTACAATGACTGAAATATTGTGAACATAACAATATGATCACACGAATGATTTGGAATAGAAAGGCATATATAATCCTTCTGAAAGAAATGGCAAATTAAAATATCTTTTGCCAATGTATCTTCTAGTATCACCAATAAATGGTGTTCAAGACAAGGCAAAGTCCAAGTCTTTTATGGTGATCTTTAAGGTAATATTCTACTAAGCAGGCTACCTGTAAAGGATGAAAATAGTACACAAACTCCTTAGGATTTAGCTCTGTGGAGGTGACTTTGTCTTTTTCTATTGCAAGCAGTTCCAATCAGAAAATGATGTTTGAGTTTTATGATTGTGTTGTTATATCCTACTATGGAAACAGAAAATGACAAACTGTAATTGATAACTGAGCAGTTGAAGAGACTTGAAAAAGAAAGCAATGGAAGATAGTAGTAAATAATTCAGGTTAGATATTTTTTATCTACTGTGGCACTGACTATCACCAGGAAAAAAAAAACTCTAGCTGCTGACATGGAAACAAAGTCAGTTTTTCAGATTATCTCCCTTTCTGAAACAAACTGCAAAACCCATGTTGAAAAGATAAAAGTTATGAACTCTGAGTTTGGTTATAAATTTGTCTTATAATACCAACTAGCAGTATAGCCCGGCGTTGCTCAGGTGTAATGAAAGATTTAAAACTAATCCATGGTCCTGGAGCACAGACTCTTTGGACGTTGACACGAAAGACTAAAAAGCAATAGTTGTTTCCAGTTAAAGCAAAACTGTAGACTGAAAGAAAAATGAATAGATGTAAGTCAAATTTTGATTTCCTGGTATCGATATCAAATAAGTTTTTTTTTTTCGTCGTAAACTGAATTTTGAAGGCTAAATAAGTCCTCTGAGTAAATGGTATCATGGCTGAGACTAAGAACTACAATTATACCTACTTAGAGCCAAACCTGAAGCAAAAACTAAAATAAAAGGGCTGAAAAAATACAGATATACAGGCAGATAAACAGACACACACACAAACATCTTGCCTTATATATATATATATATATATATATATATATAAAATCGATTTTCTGCACTATTGTAAGAACTACAACCTTGAAACTTCTGAATCTCATTTTTTATGTCTTTGTCTATGAGTGTATCAAATTTGATTAAAATCGAACCACTCCTTCTATAATCTAATTTTTTGTATTATTGATTTTTGATATTTATTGGGGGTACCTTGACACAAAACCTAGCTAAGAACACTCGCAGACGCTTATAGTACAACTGTGTAAATTTTCAAGAAAATCAGTTCAGCCATTTTGGAGTCTATAGGTAACAGACATACACACCCACACACACACATACAAAGTTCTATTTATCAATAAGTTTAGCTTCAGGTGGATCAGTTATATAAAAAAGAGTCAGAATTAAGCAAGAAAAAGAAAATACTCTATTGGATTAAAGTGGGACAACTGTTCTGGTTGGCATATCAGAGCTACCTATATTTATTGTTTGCGGTCTGTTTAACAACTCATATCAAGCAGTGGCCTGTAAAGGATTTTGTTTACTGCTAACAAAGTAATTCCTCTTCAGTGTGTCATATCAACAAATAAATATACAAATAAATTGTAAAGGAAAATGTGAAATGAATAATGAAAGATATTAGCTGAAAATATGAACAATAAGACAGAAAATTAACAATAGATTTATAAATATGATGCCTAGACATTTAAATAAAACAAGATCATATAATATTTTGATTTCAGATATTAATTATCACCATTTAAGCAAGAACTGCTATGTTGGCCAAGATATAAGACACATGCTAGTAAATGTAAATTATAAAATGTATCTGGACAATTTTTTCAGATGAAGAGATTTGTGGCAATGGAGATGTAGGTCTACCATGGACAGTGCATGTCAGGAACAGAGAAGTTTTATGGAAAATGGAAACAAAGATGACACATTTCAGAAAGAGATAGCTGAAATGTCTAAGACATAATGAAGAAGGAAGGCTTGGAAAATTTGACACTCAAAGGGCATATTGAGGGTTAAGTCCAGATCAATTATATTGCAGATCTTCCTTTGGATTTTGTTGAGAACTTCAAGATGAATAGCAGGAGTACTTGACCAGAGATGGCAACTGTATTCAATGTACAGATAAATGGTAAATTTGCATATGCGCAGAATGGGTTCTGATGAGAAAAACTTTCTAGCCCAACAGAGTGACCCAACCTTTCTAGCATTAGATGCAGCTATAGCTTCAATGTAGTCTTTACACTTGAGATCATTTGAGAGAGTGAGGCCAAAGAGGCACACACTGTTGCTCTCTAAGAGACTAGCATCATTCATTCTGATGGTAGCTAGGAAAGTTTCTTTATGGTGGTTAAAGGAGAGCAGTTTCATTTTGGAGGCATGGGAATTTATGAGCTATTTTCTACCCTATTCAATCACAGAATGTAGGTCCTTTAAAGGGCAGCACCCAGTTTTACTTTGTCAGTCTTGGAAGATTTCCTATTGAGACAGGAGTAAATGATGGTATCATCTTCATATATGACTATTTGAGAACTGATTTCATCAATAAGATCATTGTTGAATATCAGAAAAGCATGGAACTTTCGATTATTACAATTCTGCTTGTCTCTGTATTTCTTAGTTAGCATGTAAGTTACACCCTGATAATACTTGATTGCATGGAAAGATGGAAAAGACATAAAAAATGCTGTATGTTTTTAATGAAAGAAAGAAGGAAGGACACACCCTGCCAACACCACATAAATAATGAACTGTTCCATTTTGATCATTTAGAAAGATGGAAGAGATATATCAGAGATGCTGTTTGATTTCAATGAGAAAATTAAGAAAGAAAACAAAATTCAAACAGGAGAGCCATTAACTTGTGATATAATAATATATGAAAATATCAAAAAACAACTGTAAGTAGAAGTGGTCAAAAGAAACTATTATATTGCAGCAGATAATGAGAGACTGATGACTGACTAAAATAACAAGATAATTGCTGAAGACCAAGCAAAAAAAAAAAAATCTTTTATTCCATTCGCATCTGTTTAAAATTTCTATTCTGTATTAATTTTCTATTCAGAAGGAAGACATTTTCTTCCTGCATAAAACAGTGGTAGCCATTTTGAAAACACTAGAATGAAACTAATTCATGTCAGATAGGAACACTTCAAATAGTTTGAGTGGAAAAGCTACTTAAAGAAGAAAAATTATTTTTTTAAATATAGTTTTGATTAATCCACTTAATTATGATATTCACTATTGAAAAATTCATTAAATTTTTAATTATATTTGATATGAATTATTCAAAATGACTGTCATTTTAATATCTTAATAACTGTTTAATTTTTCACATTCATCTTACGGCTTATGGCCATATCACGTTGAATACACCAGTTCTCGCTCGATCACCAAAATTAAGCAACATTGAGCCTGGTCAGTACTTAGATGGGTGACTGCTTGGGATTACCAGGTGCTGTATGTGTTTATTGACGGATGTGCATTGTGGTGCAGTGGATATTGGCTCGGAAAGAGAAATCGGTGAGCCGAGTTCGAATTCCAGTTGAACACCCTGCATTCATTTAAGCACTGGTACCCTTGGGAAAGGTATTAATCCATCCCTTCCTTCCAGTTATAGGTTAAATAACAGGGTAGGACTTAAGGACCCTGCCCTTAAAAACGAATTCCAATGAATCTTGATACTCGAAAAAAAAAACATTACTAGACACAAAACTTATATAAAAAAACAACAATAAATTGTTGAAAGAAAAAGGTATTACCAGCAATAAATAAATAAAATTTTGTTGGCAATAAATGACCCGCCGAGGTTGATATGCCATAAAACAAAATGACCAACCAACCAACATTCATCTTACAAATATACATATTTCTAAACTTAGTAAATCTGCACATATAAAATGCATTGTGTATCCACTTATACACTAAGATGCAAAAATAGATAGCATCATTGGATTACCCACCTTTATTGATTGTTGACTCAATTACCTGAAAAAATAAATTCATAAACAAATATAGAATAAGATGTAAAATATATAATAGATAAAAATAACATATTCAATTTTTGTTTCACAGATTCACAAATGTTTATATACTTTTGTTTCCTAATATAATTTTATATCACACTTTTTATAAAATACACAGACATTCTACTTTGATCCTAGACAGGAAGTGATACATGATAGAATGAATAAATTTTCTCATCTGAGACAGAAATGCCAGTTTATATATAGTCAGTCAGTTAAGTGCCATATGTGATACACGCTTTGGGCAATCATGTCTCGAAAGAGACATGACTGACTGAGCAGAAGATTATTCCACAGTAGGCTGCCATTGCTTTCTGCGGTAGACTGGTTGCCAGCCAAGGCTATAGAACCCAATCTGTCCTATTATTTAACCCATAACTGGAGGGAAGAGATGGATTAATACCTTTTTCAAAGGTATTTGTGCATAAGTGAATGCAAGGAATTCGACTGGAATTCGAACTCGGCTCCCTTATTTGTAGTTCCGAGTCAATATCCACTGCACCACAACACACATCCAGTTTATATATAAATATTACTAATCCTAAAAATAAAGAAAAATTAAATGTTCACTCTTTCTGTGTTCTGAGTTTTGCAGAACTACATCCACTCTTAAGTAGACTTTTAAAATTAAAAAATTTTGCAGTCAAATTTATTGAAGGATGTCATGCAATTTCTTTGAAATTCAGAGAAAAGGTAAGTGAATATTTCCTTTTATGATTGTTAAATACTTTCTCCCTTGATATTGAGCACTTTAATTTACAGAGACTTCTTCTTCTTCTATGTGCCCTGTCCCTTCAGGACGTAGACGATCATGGTTCTCCATGTCTCCCTATCCCTTGTGGCTCTTAGTATGTTTGCTCCTGTTGCTCCTGGCAACCCCCGTTTCGTCATCCACCTGATCAGACCCTGCAAATACATTATCCGCTGCCTTCCTCTGTCTCTCTTTCCTTCTATCTGACCCGTCAGTATCAGGTTCTCCAGGCTCTCCTTCCTCATTGCGTGTCCCAGGAACTTCAGTTGTCTCTTCCTGATGCTCAGTATCAATTTCCTTTTTGTTGCCATTCTTTCCAACACCTCATCGTTGCTTGCAGTCCACGATATCCGTAGCATCCTTCTGTAGAACCACATTTCAGCCGCTTCAATTTTTGTCCTCATTTTCGATGATATTGTCCAGCATTCACTGCTGTATTGAAGAACTGACATCACGTAGCAGTCCAGCACTCTTTTCTTTGTTTCTATTGAGATTTTCCTGTGTGTTAGTATTTTGCTCATCTTCTGGAACGTGTCCTTTGTCATGCCAATTCGCCTTCGGATCTCCGTGTTGCACTTTCCATCTCCTGTTAGAACACTTCCTAGGTACTTAAATTTTTGTACTTGCTTGATTCTGATATCTCCCACCTGTATTTGGCATTTTGGGTTGTATCTTTTGCTGATGACCATGCACTCAGTTTTCTTAAAGTTTATTTGTAGTTCCTTTTTGTCACTCTCCACTGCTACTTTCTGTATGAGGTCTTGTAGTTTCCTTTCCGTGTCTGCAATCAGCACTGTATTGTCCACATACCTTATGTTGTTCAGGTTGTGGCCTCCAATAACAAATCCTGGCGTGTCATCTAGGGTCCTCAAAATATTCTCGCTGTATAGGTGGAACAGATCCGGTGAAAAGACACATCCTTGTCTTACGCCTTTTTCTATTTTTGTGTATCTACTGAGATTGTTACCTGTCCATATGCAGGCTGTTTGCTGCCAGTAGAAATTCTAGATTATTCTTATGCCTTTCCCGAAAATGTCAAGGCTTCCAAGCATCTCCATCAATTCTTTGTGTCATATCTTGTTGAATGCTTTTGCGTAAGAGACTACTTGCCTTAAAAACATTTTCTTTCAGAAATATCCTGGCTAACAATTTGTTTACCTTTTTTGCAAACTACAGGCTTTGTTATTCTTATAAATAACAGATATCAAATACTCAAAAATAAAGTCAGTCAGTTAAGTGCTATATGTGAAACACATTTGGGTGATCATGTCTCGAAAGAGACATGACTAACTGAGCAGAAGATTATCCTGCAGTAGGTTGCCATTGCTTTCTGCTGTAGACTGGTTGACAGCCAAGGCTATAGAACTCAACCTGTCCTGTTATTTAATCCATAACTTGAGGGAAGAGATGGATTAATACCTTTCCCAAGGGTATTTGTGTGTAAGTCAATGCAAGGAATTCAACTGGAATTCGAACTCAGCTTCCCAATTTCTCATCCTGAGCCGATATCCACTGCACCACAATGCACATCCTAAGTACAAAAGTAAAGTACTTATAAAAAAAAACTTTATATATTATTATATAATTCACAATTTCTGATATGACCTTTGGTAATATGCTATATATTATTTACTGGTTCCATTCACCATTCTGTTCACTGCAAGGTCACCCACACTTTCTATAATATATATACAAGTTTACAACAATTCGACACCCAATGAGGATCAAGCCATTAATAATGGTTTACAAGCTCCATTCTTTAGTTCTGTCAGCCAGGACAGGTCAAGCCACATCCACATATTTGAACCACCCTATTTCCTCCCTATTTTGAATGCAAGAAGTAAGTTCATCTCAGCTTTTTTTCAAGAACACTTACTTTGTGGAACAGACTCTTATGTTGTTACTTCCTTGAGATTTTCAATCTTGACCTTTTTAACTTTAGGGTCAATCATTGTCTTTTCTCCTTATCCTCAAAATCTTTCTTTCCTTTAACCATCTCTTCTGTTTATATCACGCACATCAATCATTCAGCATTACCATTTCAACTGTAACTTTCTACTTTGAATGGATCTTGAGTCTTGCATATGGTGAAATTTAGTATTAACAAAGAGACTAACTTGCTTACTACTACTAAACAACAAGATACTAAAACTTATTTACTAAGTGTGATATAGTCTGGTACAAGGTTCTTATAATAGAGTATCTATTGAGGAAATGGGCCTGTAAGATGCATTTGCTGAACATTGTAACATAGTTGATAATATATATTATTGTAATACAATTTAACATTTCCGCAACAAAATTTCCCATGTTTCTGGATCATATTTTTACTATAATAATAATAATAATAATGATGATGATGATGGCGACAGTGATGAAACATGGGAAATTATATGCCATTAAAATGTCAAATTAATTATATTGCAATAATATTTAGCTCTACTTTTGTATTGAACACTGAAATAAAAAAAATGTTAAGGAGCAGTAAATTTTTTTGTCTTTTCATCACATTACTAGCAGTATAGCCCGGCGTTGCTCGGGTGTAATTAAAGCTTTAAAACTAATCCATGGACCTGGAGCTCAGACTCAGCCTAAAGAATATTTGTGTGAAGTTTGGTGAGAATCTGATAAAAATTGTGGATTTGTATACAGGTCATACAGACAGATAAACAGGCACACACAAGCATCTTGCCTTTTATATATATATATATATATATATATATTATCGATTTTCTGCACTATTGTAAGAACTGCAACCTTGAAACTTCTGAATATCGTTTCTTATGTCTTTGTCTATGAGTATCAAATTTGATTAAAATCGGACTATAACCCTATTTTTTTCAATTATCGATATTTATCGGGGGTACCTCGACACAAAACCTAGCTAAGAATACTTGCAGATGATTATAGTACAACTGTGTAAATTTTCAAGAAAATCGGTTCAGCCATTTCAGAGTCTATAGGTAATGGACACACATACAAAGTTTCATTTATAAATAAGTTTAGATTGTGTGTGTGTGTGTGTGTGTGTGTGTGTGTGTGTGTGTGTGTGTGTGTGTGTGTGTACATATATATCCTTAAGGTGGAGGACCATGGTGAGGAATGCCAAACTATAAAACGAAAAGTTTCATGATATCGCTTAAAACAGTTGAAACAGAAAAAAGGTTTCAAAAAAGATCAAAAGATTCACTTAAAAAAAAAAAGGAGAACCCAAGGCAAGACTTTTGTCATGGAATTTTAAATTCAGAGATGAAAAATAGGTAATGTTGGGGAGAGGATTCTCTGTCATAAACCTTCACTGAGAGACCCGAATAAATCTAATTGGAGCTTGAAATCTTTTTGTTTGCAGAGAGGAGTTTATATCTAGGTTGGGAATCTTTTGCTCCTAGGACCCAAAAGACCAATCTCAGAACTTTAACACGCTGTGCACTCATGATTTGTTCTAGTGTAACTTTTGAGCATGAGATTGACGTGATTAGGAGTATTTTTATTAGAAATGATTATCCTCCACCAGTTGTCACTAAAATAATCAATTCCAAAATTAAATCATTTTCTGAGAATGAGAATAAGAGGTTTAGGTCATTAAAATGCTCTATCTATTTGAAGGTACCATGGATTGGTCTTAATGGCCAATGCATTTTTGACAAGGTATCATTGATTGTTTCTTGTAATTTTACGACTCTGGCTCCATATGTAATTTTCTTTACATGACCTGCTTTTCTTCCATTTCATCAGGATGTCCTTTAAGATATTACAGTCGAGTAATGTTGTTTATAAATTTGAATGTCGGCATGGTGCCAACTATATAAGCTGGATGATCCAAAGGTTAGAGGTTCACATGTTAAAACATGTACTCCGTTCTATTTGTGAATACTGCCCTACTTCTGAGTACTCTCCTTTTCTGAACATTACTTACTTATATTTCATTCCTGAATTTTAAATTTTCTTCTAACAAATATGTATGTTTAGTTTTGTTAGATGAAAGGCTTGCTTCAAATTTTCCTTTTTTTTTAAAGCAGATCTTATTGTCGTTTTTGAAACCATTTTTTCTGTTTCAATTGTTTTTAAGCAATATCATTAAACTTTTGTTTTTTTATAGTTTGTCATTTCTCATCATGGTTCTCCTACTTAAGTATGTATTGACATTTTGTTGTACAAAAAACTTATCTATAAATATATTCCATTTGTAAACGAGTTATTACGCAATCTAGGTTTCTATAATCGCCTGAAAACACCACTCATGGTAGAAAACTAGGTTGTATAATAACTTGTTTATGCATGGAAAATATTCAAAAGTTCTACAATATAATTGTATTGAACAATTTTTAATACAAATGTGCACTGGTCTAATCATATTATGACCAGTAACTAAGTAATTAAACAATGTACATATATATATATATATATATATATATATATATACTAGCAGTATAGCCCGGCGTTGCTCGGGTGTAATGAATGCTTTAAAACTAATCCATGGTCCTGGAGCTCAGACTCAGCCTAAAGAATACTTGTGTGAAGTTTGGTGAGAATTGGATAAAAATTGTGGATTTGTATAAAGGACATCCAGACAGATAAACAGACACACACACAAACATCTTGCCTTTTATATACATATATATATATTGGGCATGTTTATACGTGCTAAAAAGCCTGCCTCCTTCTACTGGACGCTCGTGGCCTAGGGGTAGAATCACCGACTGACGCTGATTCGGTCGAGTTTCAATCCTGGATTAAGAAGCGAATGAGTCTAAGCCGTACTGATGAGCTGTAATACAGCGAAACAGATCTGTCTGCGGATGACTATATATATATATATATATATATAATTGATTTTTTACACTATTGTAAGAACTGCAACCTTGAAACTTCTGAATATTATTTCTTATGTATTTGTCTATGAGTGTATCAAATTTGATTAAAATCGGACCACTCCTTCTATAACCCGATTTTTTTCGATTATCAATTTTCGATATTTATCGGGGGTACCTCGACACAAAATCTAGCTCAGAATACTTGCAGATGATTATAGTACAACTGTGTAAATTTTCAAGAAAATTGGTTCAGCCATTTTGGAGTCTATAGGTAATGGGCACACAGACAGACAGATAGATAGACACACAAACACAAAGTTCCATTTATAAATAAGTTTAGATTTGTCTAATTATTGCTTTTCCAATGATGATAAGGAGGACCTGTCCTGGGGTTTGAATTTTTGTATTCTCAGTAGGGAAATTGTGAAAGTTGAGGTCTTCAGTAATTTCGAAATTCTTTTTTCTCTGCTATTTAAACATTTGCCTAGTGCTGAGGAAGAGTTGACAGTAATTTGTTTTGTATTACGGCATATTAACCCATCTTGGGCCATTTAACGTTGAATCAAATTCAGGGTTCTTGACGAAATACAGCGAAGAATCTGTAATGTGATTGATACTGACTTGGCTGACCGCCTGCAGTCACTCTCTCACCGGCATGACGTGGCTTCCCTGTGCCTATTCTATAAATACTTTCATGGCTTCTGCTCTGACGAACTTAAATTTTATCCCAAAGGAAAGCTCATTCAACACTATAAGACTTATGTTTAGAAACATGCTGAGCAATGTTCCCAGGGATAACATAATTTTGGGAACAAGAATTCGACAACTCAATTTTATATGTGAGGAACCATATTTTGTCACTCAATCAAATAGAATTGTTAAGGGTTGATGTAATGAATAGGCATACACCTTGGTTCTCTCTCACAGTAATATGATTGGTTAGCATCAGCCATAAATAAAGATTAAGGAAGGGACACCTAGGACTACGCCCATTGAATAAGTCGACGCCTATTCATACTGCATATGACTACAACGAGTACTGGTCCATTACAGTTACTTGCTAGATTGTCCTACCCAGTCAAATTTGCCAAAATTGTTGACGATTATTTCTGAAGAAGTGTTGGCCAAAAGGTATCTAAAATTTTATCTGTTGATACTTTTGTATCATATTTTATTCATAAATGATGATCCCTCTTCCTGAATATATATATATATATATATATATATATATATAATATGAGCAACTAATATAATGTGCAATAATAACAACAAAATACAGTGCATAGTGTCAGCCAGGTTCTTTATATACACAGAAAAAAATGAAAAAATACTTGCAATTGCTAATTTGTCATTAAAATCTTTCATTTTGAAACTGATGATCATGTTTTATTTCTCCTTTTCACTTTTAATAGGTTACATACTACATTTTATATAAATGTGAAGTTACTTAGCTTTGAAATATATATCTTTGTAAATTAAATGTTATTAACATGTTGAAATAGTGGAGCGATTTTTTATCATTTATAAGTAAGAACACTTATCATTTTGATGATGAATTTCTAAGTAGTTAGCATCATAATTAGGAAGATTAATAAAAATTGAATTTAAGATATCGTTTTCCTCTTTAATTAGTTTTACAATTAAATTATGTAAAGAATTGCTATTCAACATGAAGTTAACATCAATTTAGTGTTTTTCAAAATGGCTGCCATTATATCAAGCATGAAGAAAGTATTTACTTAATGAGTCGATAATGCAAATAAGAAATTGTAAAGGTGGGAATGGGGTAATTTTTTTTTTCATAGCCTTCACTTTGACTAATTATCTTCCTTCTTCTGTGTTTCAGTTGCTTGTTGTATTAAATTTGATAAATAAAACTACGTAATTATTCAATGATAAATTGCATGTTTTGTTATTTGTTTAGATTAATGTTGAGGAAGAAATAGACAGAAACAAGAAAATGAGGAGCAAGTTAAAATGTTTTACAGTTTATAAAATGCAATTGCAAAATTGCTTAAATATTGTTGCCATTTCTTTTTTTTTCTTTTTTTTTTGTCATTTTTTTCTGGGATAATGTTGTGGGTGTGCAGGTGGTGCAATAGCTAGTGACTTTGAATGAGAAATCAATGAGCCAAGTTCAAATTTCTTTTTAGTTACATTCACTTATGCGCTTACTCTAATGAAAAACATGAATCCACCTCATCTTTCCACAACCATGGGTTAAAAAGTTGGGTAAAATAGGCTCTTTGGTTTTAGTTGTCAACCAGTCTAGGAGAATTAAGAAAACATATCTTAGCTTTGGTGAAGCGCATACTTTACAGCAAAGGATAAGATTGTGGAATTATAAGTGCCTCTATGATTCTGACTGCAGTTACCCTTAATTGGTTTTTTTAATGATACTACATCTGGTTGGGTACCCCTGCTATTCACGTCTGGATTCTTGACAAAATCCAATGGAGAATCTGTAATGTGACTGATACCGACTTGGCAGCTTGGCTGCAGTCGCTCTCTCACCAGCGTGACATGGCTTGCCTGTGCCTCTTCTACAAATACTTTCACAGCTTCTGCTCCAATGAACTTAACTCACTGGTGCCCCCTATGTATGAATTTACACGAGCAACTAGACTAACAACTAGGTCCCACCCTTTTACAGTGAAACCGGTAAAATGTAATTGCAATTTCTGCTCTAACAGCTTCTTTTCTCGCACTTCCATCCTGTGGAATTCCCTTCCATATACTTGCTTCCTCGACAGCTACAATCTCCAGGAATTTAAATGTAAGGTCAATAGGCATCTCCTATCTCACTAGCTTGCATCCTTTCTCTCAAGCTCTTTTCTCCATCCACTCCACCCCATTACACTGGTATTCTCATCCGTCTATTACCCTTCTCCTGACATCCCCTATAACCTACCTCCTCTTTCTCATCAATTCCCCCTATGTAACCCCCTGCGCAACAGAGGCAGTAAAACTGCCTTGCTTGGGGTGAAATGATTTTAAAAAAATGATGATGATAATATAATCATCATCATTTTTATTTTTAGGTTCATTATTGGATTTAAAACAAGATGAGGATATGCTTTTACATTTTATATTGTTTCTCTGCATGCAAGAAAGTTCAGACGTGTCAACACGGCCTTGTGGGTGATGAATTATTTTCTATCCTCCAACCCCTTTCCCACTGATTAAATGTCGCAAGTCTCTTGCTCCTCTATTGCAATTTCCATAGTAAGTGTTCTGGTGAGTTACATTCCTTGATTCAACCAGTTTTTAACTTTACAGCTGGAATCCACTATGCCACGTAAATGGGGCACAAATCATCCTTATTCCATTTGTAAGAAGAGATTCTCACTAAAAACAGCTTCTTCCCTAGAACTACTGCTTTGTGGAACAGACTCACAACAAGATGTTTGCCCGATAACTGCAATCTTAAACTCTTCAAGTCCAGGGTTAAGTGTTATCTTGCCTATATAACCTCATGTAGTACATTTCTTACCTTTCCTTACAACATCATTCCATAACCTTCTACCTTGAGTTGCTCCTGGGCCTTGTATTGGATAAAATATGGAGCATTATATTATGACTCTCTTGATGTAATAAGATTTATATTCATAAGGATATTGATAAAGTATAACTTCATTTGGCAATGTGTTGAGGAAGATTGTATTGCACCAGTCTTTCAAATTTAAAAGGCTTGCTTTCCTTAAAAAGCAGCATTTCAAATCATATTTCTTGTCTTGGCTTAAATATCAATCACTTCATCCACTTGGATATGTCTAATTGCTTGACTCACCAAGCAGGCATTCATTTTTTATTACTGAAACAAAATCATCTGAAAGGACCCCTTTTTGCCTTCCTTCAGCATGAGAAGTTAAGAATTAAGATCAACCTTTTTCTTTACTTTTACAAAAATTCACAACGATGTGTAAAATCCTGGTTTTTACCCAAATAGAAAAAGGATTGACCATGTGCTTAAAGAAAGTCGAAACCAAATTTTACAAGCAGGTGTTAAATCGATTTTGACCAATGGGAGCGATTTGCAAGACTTGAGGACTTAGCGATCCAGTGCAAAATTCAAAAGGATAATAAAAGGCTCAGATCAGCATCAGTCAAGACAGTCAGATGGAAGCAGCGAGAAAGGCAACATTAAAATATAACTTCAACTTCAAATCAACCTGGAGATAAGGTCACACCTTGTTCTTTTTCTTCTTATTTCCAGTGTACTGATTCCTTTTACTTCTCCATCCAAAGACATTCTTACTGAATACATACATACATACATACACATATACTCTTTCAACAATTACTACTATGAACATTTTCTACAAGTCTTGATACCCATAACTTTATCATTGAGCACGAACTCTACCCTTAACTTCTTAATAATGTTTCTAATTGCACATTAACTCCTACAACTTATGTTATTCTTTCCTTTTAATAAATTTCTATTTTAAAATGAAAAATGTAAATTTTATTCTTACACTATTCCACATATTCCAATTTTCCAACAACCAACCTTCTGATGATAATTTAGATTAAACTTGTAAGCCGTAGGGAGTTTGGTTATGTCTATTACAAGGCCGAATCAAAGAAAAATTAACCAGCTCCCTATGGCTACAGTATAACACTGAGTTTACACTTAAGAATTTTCTATTGTCCAAAACTTTTAAAAAATTTATTCATTTATGAATAATGTATTGTTTAATGCTTAATATAAATAAATCTTTACTGTAAACTAAGGCTAAACATAAGGAAGTTTTCTCTTAAAAGAAAAGAGAATGTTTAAATTATAAGTATCTGTCATGATGCATTTTCTCACTTATTATTCAGAATCAGTTTTAAAAAATGGGTTCTTCATGCAATGTATTCTTTTAAGAATAAAACGGATATTTTATGCAATATGCTTTTTCAAGAACTGTAAAGATCTAACTTCAGAATATATATGAAAATTTTGTATTGGCACCTGTCAAAATAAGAGAAATTATTTTGATTGAGAACAACAAATATTTGTTTGACTGATTTGTATTTTAAGTCTTATCAACCCTTCAGAAGTTATTTA
Organism: Ascarosepion bandense; assembly: GCA_037127315.1. Lineage (NCBI taxonomy): Eukaryota > Metazoa > Mollusca > Cephalopoda > Sepiida > Sepiidae > Ascarosepion > Ascarosepion bandense. Next base: position 1,416,462 of record JBBBDQ010001125.1, read on the forward strand.
AAGCCAGAAAATATTTTTAGATTGTGAGAATATTTTTTTTTTAGATAATAATGATTAAGTGGGACAAATGTTTAGCTGGAGGAGAAAAGGTGGATTCATGCCTTTCCTAAGGGTATTTACATATAAGCAAATATAACAAATCCAACTGGAATTGGAACTTGGCTCTCTGATTAACAATTTCAAGCTATTATCCATTACACCATCTGTGCATTCAAGCTTTACAGCACCTGGTATTCCAAAGCAGTCACCCATCTAAGTACTGATCAGGCTCAATGTTGCTTAACTAAGGTGTTTGTTCAGGAAATAGTGTTTTAATGTGATTTTGCCATCAGCCTCAATTATTTGTTCTTTTTAAAAGATTTTAACCAAGACTTCCATGTTTAATTCATAAAAAAAAATAATTAGCAAAAATTGTTTCAGTAAATTTATCATTTCTGTTCCTGTACAAAGAATTTTGTATCAGAATCCAACGAAGAAATAATTTCAAAATCATTTTTTAATCATTTCACCCCAAGCAAGGCTGACCACCACTAATGTGCAAGCTTTAGAGTGTAAAAAACATGGTACGGGGGGGGGGGGGGGGGGTAGTGTCAAAGAAAGGATTAAAGATCGATAGTATTCATAGAGATAGAAGATGGCAATTAATGTTGCATTTAAACTTTTGCAGAATGTAGCTATCAGGGAAGTAAGTAAATGGAAAATAGTTCCACATGTGGGAAGTGTGAAAAAAGAAACCGTTAGAGTAGAAGAGACAGTTACATTTAATTATTTTAATGATAAAAGGGTGGGACCTAGATGCCAATCTAGTAGCACCGTTAAAAACATTTGTTGAAGCACCAGGAAAAAAAGCTTGTCAGAGTAGTTGCCATGAAAATACAAAAGCATATTTTTTTTTGCTAAATTAGTTTATGTGTATCAATAAAGCTACATTGACATACAAAGTGATTCTATTCTAAAACGACTCTCATAAACACCAAATACTTGTAAGAACTTGAAATGGGAATTTTTATCAGGATTGTTCAACCTATAAGTTACTGAATAAAGAGAGTTTAATTAGTAGCAAAATTACAAAAAATAGAAGATGTAGCGACATTTCTATGTGTGTATCTGAGGTTGGAAATAAGTAGTTGTATATTTTGAAATGGATAAGGTTGTTAAATTTTGGATAAATAGAGATGAGAATAAAAAATGTTTTTTCCAAAGTAGGCATTTATGGAATATAGCAAACTGGAAAATATAAATGGTCCAGGAAAAAAAAAGAACTTAGACTGTTGGATACTAAATACAATTGCTAGTACGATTAAAAAGAACAATTGAAATTATAAGTATATCTAGAAAAAACTGTCATGTAGAAAAAAAATACACTTACTCAATTAAGTGCCACATATGATAAACACTTGGGCAATCATGTCTTGAAAGAAACATGACTGACTGGGCAGAAGATTTTCCTGTAGTAGGTTGCCATTACATTCTGCAGTAGACTTGTTGCCAGCCAAGGCTATAGAACCCACTCTGCCCTGTTATTTGATCTATAGCTGTTGGAAAGACAGATTCCAAGGATATTTGCACAAAAGTGAAGGCAATGAAATCAACTGGAATTTGAACTCAGCTTTCTAATTTCTCGTTTGAGCCAATACCCACTGCACCACAATGCACATGCCGCTCTTACTCTCGTGTACCAAGTACAAGACCTGGTATGATTAACAAGAACGCTTTAAATACTTATTATCTCTAGAACAAAATTATCAAATAATTCTGCATTTACTCTTGTGTTCTAAATACAAAACCTGGCATAATTAAATTATTTCTTTTAATTTCCATCCTGGCACAACACATGTTTGGTACAAAACATTTATTATTCTCCAAATATGTCTTTCTGCAGCATGTTTTTCTTCCTTTTTTTTTTTTTTTTTCTAGTAATCCTGAATTGCCAGCTGAAAAATTCCTCCTGGAATTACTATTTTAGAGAGAAATTGTATTTGATATAAAAATATTAGTTGATAAGATCAGAAGATTGGCTGAATTAGCCAAATTGGTTTGAGATGGATTCTAAAGAATGGTTAATCTCACTTGTTTTCCTTGTTCACTGTTTTGGACAGAATCTGTGGCTACAGCTGCAGTATTAATGTTAAGCAAACCCTAAGCTCTTGTAACAATGCTTCCCAGAGAGGGTTGGGGGTGGGGTGGGGTCTAGTGTAATAGGATGACAAACCTTGAAAAATAAAGAATCAAGTGGGGAAAAATTGGAAATATTCAAAGTAATACTTTTGGCATTAATAACTGTATGTGGTTAAAATTGGCAACAGAAGAAGAATGATTTGATTTGATACTGATGTAACTTGGCAGGTCGTACAGGTAAATGTTGTTGCCATGGAAATGGTCAGGGTTGGGGACTGTTGCACTCTTAGCTATTCCTTCAGCCAAATAAAGGTACTGCTACATTCCTTGCCAATGGGTGAAGTTCTGCTAGGAGGAGGAAGGCAAATTGCACAATGATTTTGATTGCTTCACAGTCAGTGAATAGCTTAAGGAGGACAATCATCTTAAAAGCAATCAATGGAAGAGAAATTGAGCATAGAAACATCACTTCTGTAGAGTTAATGATGCATGGGACATGACTGAAACTTCAGGTAAAAGTGCTTGACAAAATTGTTGATGGTATCAACCTAACAATAGAGTAACAGTGTGAGTCATTAACTGGGAGGGTGTTACAGTCAGTGAAGATGGTGGAGAGTTTTGGGGAGGGTGATGTGCAGTAGGTAACTATATAGTTGCTTCTCTTATTGAAGATTCTTCTTTCATTGAAGTATTTTCATAGGCCAAATTATTATAAATAGAATCAATTCTCATTACAGACTATTCTAAGCTGAATAAAGCTTCGTAGGCTACGCTATTCATCCGTGTCTTATTACTTGATGTTTCCAAGGCATACAACTACAAAATAGGGAATATAAAGTTGCAGACAAAACACTAAAGAGATATATTTCTGATATGATTAGGGACAAGGACTTATACATAGAATTTGACAGCAAGCAATGGACACTCAAATAGTGGTAAAAGAGAAAACTTACTTTATTGAATAAGAAGGCGAGTTGTTATGAACATTTAATTATAAGGCGAGTTGTTATGAACATTTAATTATAAGGCGAGTTGTTATGAACATTTAATTATAAGAGCGAGTTGTTATGAACATTTAATAATAAGGTGATTTATTATGAACATTTAATTATAAGACGAGTTGTTATGAACATTTTAATAATAAGGTGAGTTGTTATGAACATTTAATTATAAGACGAGTTGTTATGAACATTTAATTATAAGGCGAGTTGTTATGAACATTTAATTATAAGGCGAGTTGTTATGAACATTTAATTATAAGGCGAGTTGTTATGAACATTTAATTATAAGGCGAGTTGTTATGAACATTTAATAATAAGGTGAGTTGTTATGAACATTTAATTATAAGGCGAGTTGTTATGAACATTTTAATTATAAGGCGAGTTGTTATGAACATTTAATAATAAGGTGAGTTGTTATGAACATTTAATTATAAGGCGAGTTGTTATGAACATTTAATTATAAGGCGAGTTGTTATGAACATTTAATAATAAGGTGAGTTGTTATGAACATTTAATTATAAGGCGAGTTGTTATGAACATTTAATTATAAGGCGAGTTGTTATGAACATTTAATAATAAGGTGAGTTGTTATGAACATTTAATTATAAGGCGAGTTGTTATGAACATTTAATTATAAGGCGAGTTGTTATGAACATTTAATTATAAGGCGAGTTGTTATGAACATTTAATAATAAAGGTGAGTTGTTATGAACATTTAATTATAAGGCGAGTTGTTATGAACATTTAATTATAAGGCGAGTTGTTATGAACATTTAATAATAAGGTGAGTTGTTATGAACATTTAATTATAAGGCGAGTTGTTATGAACATTTAATAATAAGGTGAGTTGTTATGAACATTTAATTATAAGGCAGAGTTGTTATGAACATTTAATAATAAGGTGAGTTGTTATGAACATTTAATTATAAGGCGAGTTGTTATGAACATTTAATAATATGACGAGTTGTTATGAACATTTAATAATAAGGTGAGTTGTTATGAACATTTAATAATAAGGCAAGTTGCTATGAACATTTAATAATAAGGCAAGTTGCTATGAACATTTAATAATATGGCGAGTTGTTATGAACATTTAACTGCTAATAAGGTGAGTTGTTATGAACATTTAATAATAAGGTGAGTTGTTATGAACATTTAATTATAAGGCGAGTTGTTATGAACATTTAATTATAAGGCGAGTTGTTATGAACATTTAATAATAAGGTGAGTTGTTATGAACATTTAATTATAAGGCGAGTTGTTATGAACATTTAATAATAAGGTGAGTTGTTATGAACATTTAATTATAAGGCGAGTTGTTATGAACATTTAATAATAAGGTGAGTTGTTATGAACATTTAATAATAAGGTGAGTTGTTATGAACATTTAATAATAAGGCAAGTTGCTATGAACATTTAATAATAAGGCAAGTTGCTATGAACATTTAATAATATGGCGAGTTGTTATGAACATTTAATAATAAGGTGAGTTGTTATGAACATTTAATAATAGGTGAGTTGTTATGAACATTTAATAATAAGGTGAGTTGTTATGAACATTTAATAATAAGGTGAGTTGTTATGAACATTTAATAATATGACGAGTTGTTATGAACATTTAATAATATGGCAGAGTTGTTATGAACATTTAATTATAAGGCGAGTTGTTATGAACATTTAATAATATGACGAGTTGTTATGAACATTTAATAATAAGGTGAGTTGTTATGACTTGTTTAATAATAAGGCAAGTTGCTATGAACATTTAATAATAAGGCAAGTTGCTATGAACATTTAATAATATGGCGAGTTGTTATGAACATTTAATAATAAGGCAAGTTGTTATGAACATTTAATTATAAGGCGAGTTGTTATGAACATTTAATAATAAGGTGAGTTGTTATGAACATTTAATAATATGGCGAGTTGTTATGAACATTTAATAATATGGCGAGTTGTTATGAACATTTAATAATAAGGTGAGTTGTTATGAACATTTAATAATAAGGCAAGTTGCTATGAACATTTAATAATAAGGCAAGTTGCTATGAACATTTAATAATATGGCGAGTTGTTATGAACATTTAATAATAAGGTGAGTTGTTATGAACATTTAATAATAAGGTGAGTTGTTATGAACATTTAATAATAAGGTGAGTTGTTATGAACATTTAATAATATGGCGAGTTGTTATGAACATTTAATAATAAGGTGAGTTGTTATGAACATTTAATAATATGGCGATTTGTTATGAACATTTAATAATAAGGTGAGTTGTTATGAACATTTAATAATAAGGTGAGTTGTTATGAACATTTAATAATAAGGTGAGTTGTTATGAACATTTAATAATAAGGTGAGTTGTTATGAACATTTAATAATAAGGTGAGTTGTTATGAACATTTAATAATAAGGTGAGTTGTTATGAACATTTAATAATAAGGTGAGTTGTTATGAACATTTAATAATAAGGTGAGTTGTTATGAACATTTAATAATAAGGTGAGTTGTTATGAACATTTAATAATATGGCGAGTTGTTATGAACATTTAATAATAAGGTGAGTTGTTATGAACATTTAATAATATGGCGAGTTGTTATGAACATTTAATAATAAGGTGAGTTGTTATGAACATTTAATAATGAGGTGAGTTGTTATGAACATTTAATAATAAGGTGAGTTGTTATGAACATTTAATAATATGGCGAGTTGTTATGAACATTTAATAATAAGGTGAGTTGTTATGAACATTTAATAATATGGCGAGTTGTTATGAACATTTAATAATAAGGTGAGTTGTTATGAACATTTAATAATAAGGTGAGTTGTTATGAACATTTAATAATAAGGTGAGTTGTTATGAACATTTAATAATAAAGGTGAGTTGTTATGAACATTTAATAATAAGGTGAGTTGTTATGAACATTTAATAATAAGGTGAGTTGTTATGAACATTTAATAATAAGGTGAGTTGTTATGAACATTTAATAATAAGGTGAGTTGTTATGAACATTTAATAATAAGGTGAGTTGTTATGAACATTTAATAATAAGGTGAGTTGTTATGAACATTTAATAATATGAGAGTTGTTATGAACATTTAATAATAAGGTGAGTTGTTATGAACATTTAATAATATGGCGAGTTGTTATGAACATTTAATAATAAGGTGAGTTGTTATGAACATTTAATAATAAGGTGAGTTGTTATGAACATTTAATAATAAGGTGAGTTGTTATGAACATTTAATAATATGGCGAGTTGTTATGAACATTTAATAATAAGGTGAGTTGTTATGAACATTTAATAATATGGCGAGTTGTTATGAACATTTAATAATAAGGTGAGTTGTTATGAACATTTAATAATAAGGTGAGTTGTTATGAACATTTAATAATAAGGTGAGTTGTTATGAACATTTAATAATAAGGTGAGTTGTTATGAACATTTAATAATAAGGTGAGTTGTTATGAACATTTAATAATAAGGTGAGTTGTTATGAACATTTAATAATATGGCGAGTTGTTATGAACATTTAATAATAAGGTGAGTTGTTATGAACATTTAATAATAAGGTGAGTTGTTATGAACATTTAATAATAAGGTGAGTTGTTATGAACATTTAATAATATGACGAGTTGTTATGAACATTTAATAATATGGCGAGTTGTTATGAACATTTAATAATAAGGTGAGTTGTTATGAACATTTAATAATATGAAGTAGTTGTTATGAACATTTAATAATATGGCGAGTTGTTATGAACATTTAATAATAAGGTGAGTTGTTATGAACATTTAATAATAAGGTGAGTTGTTATGAACATTTAATAATAAGGTGAGTTGTTATGAACATTTATCAATATGGCTAGTTGTTATGAACATTTAATAATAAGGTGAGTTGTTATGAACATTTAATAATAAGGTGAGTTGTTATGAACATTTAATAATATGGCGAGTTGTTATGAACATTTAATAATAAGGTGAGTTGTTATGAACATTTGGTTAACAAGGTGAGTTGTTATGAACATTTAATAATAAGGTGAGTTGTTATGAACATTTAATAATAAGGTGAGTTGTTATGAACATTTAATAATAAGGTGAGTTGTTATGAACATTTAATAATATGGCGAGTTGTTATGAACATTTAATAATATGGCGAGTTGTTATGAACATTTAATAATAAGGTGAGTTGTTATGAATATTTAATAATATGGCGAGTTGTTATGAACATTTAATAATAAGGTGAGTTGTTATGAACATTTAATAATATGGCGAGTTGTTATGAACATTTAATAATATGGCGAGTTGTTATGAACATTTAATAATAAGGTGAGTTGTTATGAACATTTAATAATAAGGTGAGTTGTTAAACATTTAATAATAAGGTGAGTTGTTATGAACATTTAATAATATGGCGAGTTGTTATGAACATTTAATAATAAGGTGAGTTGTTATGAACATTTAATAATAAGGTGAGTTGTTATGAACATTTAATAATAAGGTGAGTTGTTATGAACATTTAATAATAAGGTGAGTTGTTATGAACATTTAATAATAAGTGAGTTGTTATGAACATTTAATAATATGGCGAGTTGTTATGAACATTTAATAATATGGCGAGTTGTTATGAACATTTAATAATAAGGTGAGTTGTTATGAACATTTAATAATATGGCGAGTTGTTATGAACATTTAATAATAAGGTGAGTTGTTATGAACATTTAATAATATGGCGAGTTGTTATGAACATTTAATAATATGGCGAGTTGTTATGAACATTTAATAATAAGGTGAGTTGTTATGAACATTTAATAATAAGGTGAGTTGTTATGAACATTTAATAATAAGGTGAGTTGTTATGAACATTTAATAATATGGCGAGTTGTTATGAACATTTAATAATATGGCGAGTTGTTATGAACATTTAATAATAAGGTGAGTTGTTATGAACATTTAATAAAAAGGTGAGTTGTTATGAACATTTAATAATAAGGTGAGTTGTTATGAACATTTAATAATATGGCGAGTTGTTATGAACATTTAATAATATGGCGAGTTGTTATGAACATTTAATAATAAGGTGAGTTGTTATGAACATTTAATAATATGGCGAGTTGTTATGAACATTTAATAATAAGGTGAGTTGTTATGAACATTTAATAATATGGCGAGTTGTTATGAACATTTAATAATAAGGTGAGTTATGACATTTAATAATAAGGTGAGTTGTTATGAACATTTAATAATATGGCGAGTTGTTATGAACATTTAATAATAAGGTGAGTTGTTATGAACATTTAATAATATGGCTAGTTGTTATGAACATTTAATAATAAGGTGAGTTGTTATGAACATTTAATAATATGGCGAGTTGTTATGAACATTTAATAATATGGCGAGTTGTTATGAACATTTAATAATAAGGTGAGTTGTTATGAACATTTAATAAGGTGAGTTGTTATGAACATTTAATAATAAGGTGAGTTGTTATGAACATTTAATAATAAGGTGAGTTGTTATGAACATTTAGCCAATAAGGTGAGTTGTTATGAACATTTAATAATAAGGTGAGTTGTTATGAACATTTAATAATATGGCTAGTTGTTATGAACATTTAATAATAAGGTGAGTTGTTATGAACATTTAATAATAAGGTGAGTTGTTATGAACATTTAATAATAAGGTGAGTTGTTATGAACATTTAATAATATGGCTATTGTTATGAACATTTAATAATAAGGTGAGTTGTTATGAACATTTAATAATATGGCGAGTTGTTATGAACATTTAATAATAAGGTGAGAGTTGTTATGAACATTTAATTATCAAGGTGAGTTGTTATGAACATTTAATAATAAGGTGAGTTGTTATGAACATTTAATAATAAGGTGAGTTGTTATGAAATATTTAATAATATAATATTGTTATGAACATTTAATAATAAGGTGAGTTGTTATGAACATTTAATAATAAGGTGAGTTGTTATGAACATTTAATAATAAGGTGAGTTGTTATGAACATTTAATAATAAGGTGAGTTGTTATGAACATTTAATAATATGGCGAGTTGTTATGAACATTTAATAATAAGGTGAGTTGTTATGAACATTTAATAATATGGCGAGTTGTTATGAACATTTAATAATAAGGTGAGTTGTTATGAATATTTAATAATAAGGTGAGTTGTTATGAACATTTAATAATAAGGTGAGTTGTTATGAACATTTAATAATATGGCGAGTTGTTATGAACATTTAATAATAAGGTGAGTTGTTATGAACATTTAATAATATGGCGAGTTGTTATGAACATTTAATAATAAGGTGAGTTGTTATGAACATTTAATAATAAGGTGAGTTGTTATGAACATTTAATAATAAGGTGAGTTGTTATGAACATTTAATAATAAGGTGAGTTGTTATGAACATTTAATAATAAGGTGAGTTGTTATGAACATTTAATAATAAGGTGAGTTGTTATGAACATTTAATAATATGGCGAGTTGTTATGAACATTTAATAATAAGGTGAGTTGTTATGAACATTTAATAATAAGGTGAGTTGTTATGAACATTTAATAATAAGGTGAGTTGTTATGAACATTTAATAATATGACGAGTTATTATAGACATTAATAATATGGCGAGTTGTTATGAACATTTTAATAATAAGTGAGTTGTTATGAACATTTAATAATAAGGTGAGTTGTTATGAACATTTAATAATAAGGTGAGTTGTTATGAACATTTAATAATATGAGAGTTGTTATGAACATTTAATAATAAGGTGAGTTGTTATGAACATTTTAATAATAAGGTGAGTTGTTATGAACATTTAATAATAAGGTGAGTTGTTATGAACATTTAATAATAAGGTGAGTTGTTATGAACATTTAATAATAAGGTGGTATGAACATTTAATAATATGAAATTTATTTATGAACATTTTAATAATATAATAGAGTTATTATGAACATTTAATAATAAGGTGAGTTGTTATGAACATTTAATAATATGGCGAGTTGTTATGAACATTTAATAATAAGGTGAGTTGTTATGAACATTTAATAATATGGCGAGTTGTTATGAACATTTAATAATATGGCGAGTTGTTATGAACATTTAATAATAAGGTGAGTTGTTATGAACATTTTAATAATAAAGGTGAGTTGTTATGAACATTTAATAATAAGGTGAGTTGTTATGAACATTTAATAATATGGCGAGTTGTTATGAACATTTAATATGGCGAGGATTGTTATGAACATTTAATAATAAGGTGAGTTGTTATGAACATTTAATAATAAGGTGAGTTGTTATGAACATTTTAATAATAAAAGGTGAGTTGTTATGAACATTTAATAATATGGCGGTTGTTATGAACATTTAATAATATGGCGAGTTGTTATGAACATTTTAATAATAAGGTGAGTTGTTATGAACATTTAATAATATGGGCCGAGTTATTTATGAACATTTTAATAATAAGGTGAGTTGTTATGAACATTTAATAATATAGCGAGTTGTTATAGACATTTAATAATAAGGTGAGTTGTTATGAACATTTAATAATAAGGTGAGTTGTTATGAACATTTAATAATATAGCGGGGATTGTTATGAACATTTAATAATAAGGTGAGTTGTTATGAACATTTAATAATATGGCGAGTTGTTATGAACATTTAATAATAAGGTGAGTTGTTATGAACATTTAATAATATGGCGAGTTGTTATGAACATTTAATAATATGGCGAGTTGTTATGAACATTTAATAATAAGGTGAGTTGGTATGAACATTTAATAATAAGGTGAGTTGTTATGAGCATTTAATAATAAGGTGAGTTGTTATAGACATTTAATAATAAGGTGAGTTGTTATGAACATTTAATAATAAGGTGAGTTGTTATGAACATTTAATAATAAGGTGAGTTGTTATGAACATTTAATAATATGGCGAGTTGTTATGAACATTTAATAATAAGGTGAGTTGTTATGAACATTTAATAATAAGGTGGGTTATTGTGAACATTTAATAATATGGCGAGTTGTTATGAACATTTAATAATATGGCGAGTTGTTATGAACATTTAATAATAAGGTGAGTTGTTATGAACATTTAATAATATGGCGAGTTGTTATGAACATTTAATAATAAGGTGAGTTGTTATGAACATTTAATAATAAGGTGAGTTGTTATGAACATTTAATAATAAGGTGAGTTGTTATGAACATTTAATAATGGCGAGTTGTTATGAACATTTAATAATAAGGTGAGTTGTTATGAACATTTAATAAGGTGAGTTGTTATGAACATTTAATAATAAGGTGAGTTGTTATGAACATTTAATAATATGGCGAGGTTGTTATGAACATTTAATAATAAGGTGAGTTGTTATGAACATTTAATAATAAGGTGAGTTGTTATGAACATTTAATAATATGGCGAGTTGTTATGAACATTTAATAATATGGCGAGTTGTTATGAACATTTAATAATAAGGTGAGTTGTTATGAACATTTAATAATAAGGTGAGTTGTTATGAACATTTAATAATATAGCGAGTTGTTATGAACATTTAATAATATGGCGAGTTGTTATGAACGTTTAATAATAAAGGTGAGTTGTTATGAACATTTAATAATATGGCGAGTTATTATAGACATTTAATAATAAGGTGAGTTGTTATGAACATTTAATAATAAGGTGAGTTGTTATGAACATTTTAATAATATGGCGAGTTGTTATGAACATTTTAATAATAAAGGTGAGTTGTTATGAACATTTAATAATAAGGTGAGTTGTTATGAACATTTAATAATATGGCGAGTTGTTATGAACATTTAATAATAAGGTGAGTTGTTATGAACATTTTAATAAGGTGAGTTGTTATGAACATTTAATAATATGGCGAGTTGTTATGAACATTTAATAATAAGGTGAGTTGTTATGAACATTTAATAATGGCGAGTTGTTATGAACATTTAATAATAAGTGAGTTGTTATGAACATTTAATAATAAGGTGAGTTGTTATGAACATTTAATAATAAGGTGAGTTGTTATGAACATTTAATAATATATGATTGTTATGAACATTTAATAATAAGGTGAGTTGTTATGAACATTTAATAATAAGGTGAGTTATTATAAGACATTTTAATAATATGGCGAGTTGTTATGAACATTTAATAATAAGGTGAGTTGTTATGAACATTTAATAATATGGCGGTTATTACTGAACATTTAATAATAAGGTGAGTTGTTATGAACATTTAATAATAAGGTGAGTTGTTATGAACATTTAATAATATGGCGAGTTGTTATGAACATTTAATAATAAGGTGAGTTGTTATGAACATTTAATAATAAGGTGAGTTGTTATGAACATTTAATAATAAGGTGAGTTGTTATGAACATTTAATAATAAGGTGAGTTGTTATGAACATTTAATAATAGCAGCGAGTTGTTATGAACATTTAATAATAAGGTGAGTTGTTATGAACATTTAATATTATGGCGGTATGAACATTTAATAATAAGGTGAGTTATTATGAACATTTTAATAATAAGGTGAGTTGTTATGAACATTTTAATAAGGTGAGTTGTTATGAACATTTAATAATATAATGAGTTGTTATGAACATTTTAATAATAAGGTGAGTTGTTATGAACATTTAATAATAAGGTGAGTTATTATGGTATTTAATAATAAGGTGAGTTGTTATGAACATTTAATAATAAGGTAAGTTGTTATGACAGAAATTTTAATAATAAGGTGAGTTGTTATGAACATTTAATAATAAGGTGAGTTGTTATGAACATTTAATAATATGGCGAGTTGTTATGAACATTTAATAATATGGCGAGTTGTTATGAACATTTAATAATAAAGGTGAGTTGTTATGAACATTTAATAATATGGCGAGTTGTTATGAACATTTAATAATAAGGTGAGTTGTTATGAACATTTAATAATATGGCGGTTGTTATGAACATTTTTTAATAATAAGGTGGTTGTTATGAACATTTAATAATATGGCGGATTGTTATGAACATTTAATAATAAGGTGAGTTGTTATGAACATTTAATAATATGGCGGGGATTGTTATGAACATTTAATAATAAGGTGAGTTGTTATGAACATTTAATAATATGGCCAGGTTGTTATGAACATTTAATAATAAGGTGAGTTGTTATGAACATTTAATAATAAGGTGAGTTGTTATGAACATTTAATAATATGGCGAGTTGTTATGAACATTTAATAATAAGGTGAGTTGTTATGAACATTTAATAATATGGCGAGTTGTTATAGACATTTAATAATAAGGTGGGTTGTTATGAACATTTAATAATGTAAGCGAGTTGTTATGAACATTTAATAATATAGCGAGTTGTTATGAACATTTAATAATAAAATTGAGTTGTTATGAACATTTAATAATAAGGTGAGTTGTTATGAACATTTAATAATAAAAGGTGAGTTGTTATGAACATTTAATAATATGGCGAGTTGTTATGAACATTTAATAATAAGGTGAGTTGTTATGAACATTTAATAATATGGCGAGTTGTTATGAACATTTAATAATAAGGTGAGTTGTTATGAACATTTAATAATAAGGTGAGTTGTTATGAACATTTAATAATATGGCGAGTTGTTATGAACATTTAATAATAAGGTGAGTTGTTATGAACATTTAATAATAAGGGTGAGTTGTTATGAACATTTAATAATAAGGTGAGTTGTTATGAACATTTAATAATAAGGTGAGTTGTTATGAACATTTAATAATATGGCTGATTGTTATAGACATTTAATAATAAGGTGAGTTGTTATGAACATTTAATAATATGGCGAGTTGTTATATGAACATTTAATAATAAGGTGAGTTGTTATGAACATTTAATAATATGGCCAGTTGTTATGAACATTTAATAATAAGGTGAGTTGTTATGAACATTTAATAATAAGGTGAGTTGTTATGAACATTTAATAATAAGGTGAGTTGTTATGAACATTTAATAATATGGCGAGTTGTTATGAACATTTAATAATAAGGTCGATTGTTATGAACATTTAATAATATGGCGAGTTATTATGAACATTTAATAATAAAGTGTGAGTTGTTATGAACATTTAATAATAAGGTGAGTTGTTATGAACATTTAATAATAAGGTGAGTTATTTATGAACATTTAATAATAAGGTGAGTTGTTATGAACATTTAATAATATGGCGAGTTGTTATGAACATTTAATAATAAGGCAAGTTGCTATGAACATTTAATAATATGGCGAGTTGTTATGAACATTTAATAATAAGGTGAGTTGTTATGAACATTTAATAATAAGGTGAGTTGTTATGAACATTTAATAATAAGGTGAGTTATTATGAACATTTAATAATAAGGTGAGTTGTTATGAACATTTAATAATAAGGTGAGTTGTTGTGAACATTTAATAATAAGGTGAGTTGTTATGAACATTTAATAATAAGGTGAGTTGTTATGAACATTTAATAATAAGGTGAGTTGTTATGAACATTTAATAATAAGGTGAGTTGTTATGAACATTTTAATAATATGACGAGTTGTTATGAACATTTAATAATATGGCGAGTTGTTATGAACATTTAATAATAAGGTGAGTTGTTATGAACATTTAATAATAAGGTGAGTTGTTATGAACATTTAATAATATAATGAGTTGTTATGAACATTTAATAATATGGCGAGTTGTTATGAACATTTAATAATAAGGTGAGTTGTTATGAACATTTAATAATAAGGTGAGTTGTTATGAACATTTAATAATAAGGTGAGTTGTTATGAACATTTAATAATAAGGTGAGTTGTTGTGAACATTTAATAATATGTACAGTTGTTGGGTAACATTAACAATAAGGTGAGTTGTTATGAACATTTAATAATAAGGTGAGTTGTTATGAACATTTAATAATAAGGTGAGTTGTTATGAACATTTAATAATAAGGTGAGTTGTTATGAACATTTAATAATAAGGTGAGTTGTTATGAACATTTAATAATAAGGTGAGTTGTTATGAACATTTAATAATAAGGTGAGTTGTTATGAACATTTAATAATAAGGACGAGTTGTTATGAACATTTAATAATATAGTTGAAGTGTTATGAACATTTAATAATAAGGTGAGTTGTTATGAACATTTAATAATAAGGTGAGTTATATACATTTAATAATATGACGAGTTGTTATGAACATTTAATAATATGGCGAGTTGTTATGAACATTTAATAATAAGGTGAGTTGTTATGAACATTTAATAATAAGGTGAGTTGTTATGAACATTTAATAATAAGGTGAGTTGTTATGAACATTTAATAATAAGGTGAGTTGTTATGAACATTTTACAATAAGGTGAGTTGTTATGAACATTTAATAATATGACGAGTTGTTATGAACATTTAATAATATGGCGAGTTGTTATGAACATTTAATAATAAGGTGAGTTGTTATGAACATTTAATAATAAGGTGAGTTGTTATGAACATTTAATAATATGACGAGTTGTTATGAACATTTAATAATATGGCGAGTTGTTATGAACATTTAATAATAAGGTGAGTTGTTATGAACATTTAATAATAAGGTGAGTTGTTATGAACATTTAATAATATGACGAGTTGTTATGAACATTTAATAATATGGCGAGTTGTTATGAACATTAATAATAAGGTGAGTTGTTATGAACATTTAATAATAAGGTGAGTTGTTATGAACATTTAATAATAAGGTGAGTTGTTATGAACATTTAATAATAAGGTGAGTTGTTATGAACATTTAATAATAAGGTGAGTTGTTATGAACATTTAATAATATGACGAGTTGTTATGAACATTTAATAATATGGCGAGTTGTTATGAACATTTAATAATAAGGTGAGTTGTTATGAACATTTAATAATAAGGTGAGTTGTTATGAACATTTAATAATATGACGAGTTGTTATGAACATTTAATAATATGGCGAGTTGTTATGAACATTTAATAATAAGGTGAGTTGTTATGAACATTTAATAATAAGGTGAGTTGTTATGAACATTTAATAATAAGGTGAGTTGTTATGAACATTTAATAATAAGGTGAGTTGTTATGAATATTTAATGAATAAGGTGAGTTGTTATGAACATTTAATAATAAGGTGAGTTGTTATGAACATTTAATAATAAGGTGAGTTGTTATGAACATTTAATAATAAGGTGAGTTGTTATGAACATTTAATAATAAGGTGAGTTGTTATGAACATTTAATAATAAGGTGAGTTGTTATGAACATTTAATAATAAGGTGAGTTGTTATGAACATTTAATAATATACAGTTGTTATGAACATTTAATAATAAGGGAAGTTGCTATGAACATTTAATAATATGGCGAGGTGGTTATGAACATTTAATAATAAGGTGAGTTGTTATGAACATTTAATACAATAAGGTGAGTTGTTATAACATTTAATAATAATGTGTTATGGTGAACATTTAATAATATGGCGAGTTGTTATGAACATTTAATAATAAGGCAAGTTGTTGGTAGAAATATTTAGCTAATATGGCGAATTGTTATGAACATTTAATAATAAGTAAGTTGCTATGAACATTTAATAATATGTATGGTTGTTATGAACATTTAATAATAAGGTGAGTTGTTATGAACATTTAATAATAAGGCAGTTGTTATGAACATTTAATAATAAGGCAAGTTGTTATGAACATTTATCAATAAGGTGAGTTGCTATGAACATTTAATAATATGTATGGTTGTTATGAACATTTAATAATATGGCGCAGGTTATGAACATTTAATAATAAGGCAAGTTGCTATGAACATTTAATAATATGGCGAGTTGTTATGAACATTTAATAATAAGGTGAGTTATATGAACATTTAATAATAAGGTGAGTTGTTATGAACATTTAATAACAAGGGGTGATATATGAACATTTACAATAAGGCATATATGAACATTAATAATATGGCGAGTTGTTATGAACATTTAATAATATATTAGTTGTTATGAACATTTAATAATAAGGTGAGTTGTTATGAACATTTAATAATAAGGTGAGTTGTTATGAACATTTAATAATAAGGCAAGTTGTTATGAACATTTAATAATAAGGTGAGTTGTTATGAACATTTAATAATATGAAGTAAGTTGTTATGAACATTTAACATGGGTGAGTTGCCATGGAACATTTAATAATATGGCGAGTTGTTGGTGAACATTTAATAATATGGCTAGGTTATTATGAAACATTTAATAATAAGGTGAGTTGTTATGAACATTTAATAATAAGGTGAGTTGTTATGAACATTTAATAATAAGGCAAGTTGTTATGAACATTTAATAATAAGGTGAGTTGCTATGAACATTTAATAATATGGCGAGTTGTTATGAACATTTAATAATATGGCGAGTTGTTATGAACATTTAATAATAAGGCAAGTTGCTATGAACATTTAAAATAATATGGCGAGTTGTTATGAACATTTAATAATAAGGTGAGTTGTTATGAACATTTAATAAGGTGAGTTGTTATGAACATTTAATAATAAGGTGAGTTGCTATGAACATTTAATAATAAGGTGAGTTGTTATGAACATTTAATAATATGGCGAGTTGTTATGAACATTTAATAATATGGCGAGTTGTTATGAACATTTAATAATAAGGTGAGTTGCTATGAACATTTAATAATATGGCGAGTTGTTATGAACATTTAATAATATGGCGAGTTGTTATGAACATTTAATAATATGGCGAGTTGTTATGAACATTTAATAATAAGGTGAGTTGTTATGAACATTTAATAATAAGGTGAGCAGTGCTATGAACATTTGGCCAATAAGGTGAGTTGTTATGAACATTTAACAAGGCAAAGTTGCTATGAACATTTAATAATATGTCGAGTTGTTATGAACATTTAATAATAAGGTGAGTTGCTATGAACATTTAATAATATGGCGAGTTGTTATGAACATTTAATAATATGGCGAGTTGTTATGAACATTTAATAATATGGCGAGTTGTTATGAACATTTAATAATAAGGTGAGTTGTTATGAACATTTAATAATAAGGTGAGTTGTTATGAACATTTAATAATAAGGTGAGTTGTTATGAACATTTAATAATAAGGTGAGTTGTTATGAACATTTAATAATATGAAGTAGTTGCTATGAACATTTAATAATATGGCGAGTTGTTATGAACATTTAATAATATGGCGAGTTGTTATGAACATTTAATAATAAGGTGAGTTGTTATGAACATTTAATAATAAGGTGAGTTGTTATGAACATTTAATAATAAGGTGAGTTGCTATGAACATTTAATAATATGGCGAGTTGTTATGAACATTTAATAATATGGCGAGTTGTTATGAACATTTAATAATAAGGCAAGTTGCTATGAACATTTAATAATATGGCGAGTTGTTATGAACATTTAATAATAAGGCAAGTTGCTATGAACATTTACAATATGGCGAGTTGTTATGAACATTTAATAATAAGGTGAGTTGTTATGAACATTTAATATAACATGTGAGTTGTTATGAACATTTAATAATAAGGTGAGTTGCTATGAACATTTAATAATATGGCGAGTTGTTATGAACATTTAATAATATGGCTAGTTGTTATGAACATTTAATAATAAGGCAAGTTGCTATGAACATTTAATAAGGCGAGTTGTTATGAACATTTAATAATATGGCGAGTTGTTATGAACATTTTAATAATATGGCGAGTTGTTATGAACATTTAATAAGGTGAGTTGTTATGAACATTTAATAATAAGGTGAGTTATGAACATTTAATAATATGGCGAGTTGTTATGAACATTTAATAATATGGCGAGTTGTTATGAACATTTAATAATAAGGTGAGTTGTTAAGAACATTTAATAATAAGGTGAGTTGCTATGAACATTTAATAATATAATAGTTGCTATGAACATTTAATAATATGGCTAGTTGTTAGAACATTTAATAATAAGGCAAGTTGCTGTGAACATTTAATAATATGGCGAGTTGTTATGAACATTTAATAATAAGGCAAGTTGCTATGAACATTTAATAATATGGCGAGTTGTTATGAACATTTAATAATAAGGTGAGTTGTTATGAACATTTAATAATAAGGTGAGTTGTTATGAACATTTAATAATAAGGTGAGTTGCTATGAACATTTAATAATATGGCGAGTTGTTATGAACATTTAATAATATGGCGAGTTGTTATGAACATTTAATAATAAGGTGAGTTGCTATGAACATTTAATAATATGGCGAGTTGTTATGAACATTTAATAATATGGCGAGTTGTTATGAACATTAATAATAAGGCAAGTTGCTATGAACATTTAATAATATGGCGAGTTGTTATGAACATTTAATAATAAGGTGAGTTGTTATGAACATTTAATAATAAGGTGAGTTGTTATGAACATTTAATAATAAGGTGAGTTGCTATGAACATTTAATATGGCGAGTTGTTATGAACATTTAACAATATGCATATTGTTATGAACATTTAATAATAAGGTGAGTTTACATGAACATTTAATATGGCGAGTTGTTATGAACATTTAATAATATGAAGTAGTTGTTATGAACATTTAATAATATGTTATGAACATTTAATAATATGGCGAGTTGTTATGAACATTTAATAATAAGGTGAGTTGTTAAGTGAACATTTAATAATAAGTGAGTTGTTATGAACATTTAATAATAAGGTGAGTTGTTATGAACATTTAATAATATGTGAGTTGTTATGAACATTTAATAATAAGGTGAGTTGGCAGGAACATTTAATAATATGACGAGTTGTTATGAACATTAATAATATGGGCGAGTTGTTATGAACATTTAATAATATGGGCGAGTTGTTATGAACATTTAATAATAAGGTGAGTTGTTATGAACATTTAATAATAAGGTGAGTTGTTATGAACATTTAATAATAAGGTGAGTTGTTATGAACATTTAATATAATAAGGTGAGTTATGAACATTTAATAATATGGGATGAGTTGTTATGAACATTTAATAATAAGTGGCGAGTTGTTATGAACATTTAATAATATGGCGAGTTGTTATGAACATTTAATACTATGAGTTGTTATGAACATTTATACAATAAGGTGAGTTGTTATGAACATTTAATAATATGACGAGTTGTTATGAACATTTAATATTATAAACAGTTGTTATGAACATTTAATAATAAGGTGAGTTGTTATGAAACATTTAATAATAAGGTGAGTTGTTATGAACATTTAATAATAAGGTGAGTTGTTATGAACATTTAATAATAAGGTGCAGTTGTTATGAACATTTAATAATAAGGTGAGTTGTTATGAACATTTAATAAGTGACGAGTTGTTATGAATATTTAATATGTAATAGTTGTTATGAAATATTTAATAATAAGGTGAGTTGTTATGAACATTTAATAATAAGGTGAGTTGTTATGAACATTTAATAATATGTGAGTTGTTATGAACATTTAATAATAAGGTGAGTTGTTATGAACATTTAATAATATGACGAGTTATATGAACATTTAATAATATGGCGAGTTGTTATGAACATTTAATAGTTAAGGTGAGTTGTTATGAACATTTAATAATAAGGTGAGTTGTTATGAACATTTAATAATAAGGTGAGTTGTTGTGAACATTTAATAATAAGGTGAGTTGTTATGAACATTTAATAATATGACGAGTTGTTATGAACATTTACTAATATATGGTTGTTATGGAAGCATTTAATAATATGTGAGTTGTTATGAACATTTATATGATTATGTGAGTTGTTATGAACATTTAATAATAAGGTGAGTTGTTATGAACATTTAACAATAAGGTGAGTTGTTATGAACATTTAATAATAAGGTGAGTTGTTATGAACATTTAATAATATGAGTTGTTATGAACATTTAATAATAAGGTGAGTTGTTATGAACATTTAATAATAAGGTGTGAGTTGTTATGAACATTTAAGGTGAGTTGTTATGAACATTTAATAATATGACGCAGTTGTTATGAACATTGGACACATGGCGAGTTGTTATAAATGATTTAATACACAAGGTGAGTTGTTATGAACATTTAATAATATGATTCAGTTGTTATGAACATTTAATAATAAGGTGAGTTGTTATGAACATTTAACACAGGTGAGTTGTTATGAATATTTAATAATAAGGTGAGTTATTATGTGAACATTTAACAATATGACGAGTTGTTATGAACATTTAATAATATGGCGAGTTGTTATGAACATTTAATAATAAGGTGAGTTGTTATGAACATTTAATAATATGACGAGTTGTTAAATATTTATTTGGCGAGTTGTTATGAACATTTAATAATAAGGTGAGTTGTTATGAACATTTAATAATAAGGTGAGTTGTTATGAACATTTAATAATATGACTAGGTTGTTATGAACATTTAATAATATGGCGAGTTGTTATGAACATTTAATAATGACAAGAGTTGTTATGAACATTTAATAATAAGGTGAGTTGCTATAACATTTAATAATAAGGTGAGTTGTTATGAACATTTAATATGACGAGTTGTTATGAACATTTAATAATATGGCGAGTTATGAACATTTAATAATAAGGTGAGTTGTTATGAACATTTAATAATAAGGTGAGTTGTTATGAACATTTAATAATAAGGTGAGTTGTTATGAACATTTAATAATATGACTATTGCTATGAACATTTAATAATATGGCGAGTTGTTATGAACATTTAATAATAAGGTGAGTTGTTATGAACATTTAATAATAAGGTGAGTTGTTATGAACATTTAATAATAAGGTGAGTTGTTATGAACATTTAATAATAAGGTGAGTTGTTATGAATATTTGACAATAAGGTGAGTTACAGAACATTTAATAATAAGGTGAGTTGTTATGAACATTTAATAATAAGGTGAGTTGTTATGAACATTTAATAATAAGGTGAGTTGTTATGAACATTTAATAATAAGGTGAGTTGTTATGAACATTTAATAATAAGGTGAGTTGTTATGAACATTTAATAATATGAGTTGTTATGAACATTTAATAATAAGGTGAGTTGTTATAAACATTTAATAATAAGGTGAGTTGTTAAGTGAATAACATAATAAGGTGAGTTGTTATGAACATTTAATAATAAGGTGAGTTGTTATGAACATTTAATAATAAGTGAGTTGTTATGAACATTTAATAATATGACGAGTTGTTATGAACATTTAATAATATGGCGAGTTGTTATGAACATTTAATAATAAGGACAGCTATGAATATTTACATATGATTAGTTGTTATGGAACATTTAATAATAAGGTGAGTTGTTATGTCATTTAATAATAAGGTGAGTTGTTATGAACATTTAATAATAAGGTGAGTTGTTATGAACATTTAATAATATGACGCAGTTGCTATGAACATTTAATAATATGGCGAGTTGTTATGAACATTTTAATAATAAGTGTGAGTTGTTATGAACATTTAATAATATGACGAGTTGTTATGAACATTTAATAATAAGTGGCGAGTTGTTATGCAACATTTAATAATAAGGTGAGTTGTTATGAACATTTAATAATAAGGTGAGTTGTTATGAACATTTAATAATATGACGAGTTGTTATGAACATTTAATAATATGGCGAGTTGTTATGAACATTTAATAATAAGGTGAGTTGTTATGAACATTTAATAATAAGGTGAGTTGTTATGAACATTTAATAATAAGGTGAGTTGTTATGAACATTTAATAATATGACGAGTTGTTATGAACATTTAATAATATGAAGTAGTTGTTATGAACATTTAATAATAAGGTGAGTTGTTATGAACATTTAATAATAAGGTGAGTTGTTATGAACATTTAATAATAAGGTGAGTTGTTATGAACATTTAATAATATGACGAGTTGTTATGAACATTTAATATTGAGTGCATAAAGCTAGAACATTTAATAATAAGGTGAGTTGTTATGAACATTTAATAATAAGGTGAGTTGTTATGAACATTTAATAATAAGGTGAGTTGTTACAACATTTAATAATAAGGTGAGTTGTTATGAACATTTAATAATAAGGTGAGTTGTTATGAACATTTAATAATAAGGTGAGTTGTTATGAACATTTAATAATATGTGAGTTGTTATGAACATTTAATAATAAGGTGAGTTGTTATGAAGATTTAAGACAAGGTGAGTTGTTACAACATTTAATAATAAGGTGAGTTGTTATGAATACTAATAATAAGGTGAGTTGTTATGAACATTTAACAATAAATGTGAGTTGTTATGAACATTTAATATTGCTGTGAGTTGTTATGAACATTTAATATTGTATGAGTTGTTATGAACATTTAATAATAAGGTGAGTTGTTATGAACATTTAATAATATGACGAGTTGTTATGAACATTTAATAATATGGCGAGTTGTTATGAACATTTAATAATAAGGTGTATTTGTTATGAACATTTAATAATAAGGTGAGTTGTTATGAACATTTAATAAGGTGAGTTGTTATGAACATTTAATAATAAGGTGAGTTGTTATGAATATTTAATAATAAGGTGAGTTATGAACATTTAATAATAAGGTGAGTTGTTATGAATATTTAATAATAAGGTGAGTTGTTATGAACATTTAATAATAAGGTGAGTTGTTATGAACATTTAATAATAAGGTGAGTTGTTATGAACATTTGAATAATATGGCTATTGGTTATGAACATTTAATAATAAGGCTATTGCTATGAACATTTTTAATAATAAGGTGAGTTGTTATGAACATTTACTAATAAAAGTAGTTGTTATGAACATTTAATAATAAGGTGAGTTGTTATGAACATTTAATAATAAGGTGAGTTATGAACATTTGAATAATAAGAGTTGTTACAACATTTAATAATATGGCGAGTTATGAACATTTAACAATAAGGCAAGTTGCTAAGAACATTTAATACATGTAAAGAGTTTGTTATGAACATTTAATAATGTGAGTTGTTATGAACATTTAATAATAAGGTGAGTTGTTATGAACATTTAATAATAAGGTGAGTTGTTATGAACATTTAATAATATGAGTTGTTATGAACATTTAATTAACAAGGTGAGTTGTTATGAACATTTAATAATATACAGTTGTTACAACATTTAATAATAAGGCAAGTTGCTATGAACATTTAATAATAAGGTGAGTTGTTATGAACATTTAATAATAAGGTGAGTTGTTATGAACATTTAATAATAAGGTGAGTTGTTATGAACATTTAATAATATGACCAGTTGTTATGAACATTTAATAATATGAAGTAGTTGTTATGAACATTTAATAATATGGCTATAGTTATATGAACATTTAATAATAAGGTGAGTTGTTATGAACATTTAATAATATGAGTTGTTATGAACATTTAATAATATGACGAGTTGTTATGAACATTTAATAATATGGCGTAAATTGTTATGAAATACTAAATAATAAGGTGAGTTGTTATGAACATTTAATACAAGGTATTGTTATGGAACATTTAATAATATGTAGTTGTTGTGAACATTTAATAATAAGGTGAGTTGTTATGAACATTTAATAATATGGCGAGTTGTTATGAACATTTAATAATAAGGCAAGTTGCTATGAACATTTAATAATAAGGCAAGTTGCTATGAACATTTAATAATAAGGTGAGTTGTTAAGGAACATTTAATAATAAGGTGAGTTGTTATGAACATTTAATAATAAGGTGAGTTGTTATGAACATTTAATAATAAGGTGAGTTGTTATGAACATTTAATAATAAGGTGAGTTGTTATGAACATTTAATAATATGGCGAGTTGTTATGAACATTTAATAATAAGGTAAGTTGCTATGAACATTTAATAATAAGGTGAGTTGTTATGAACATTTAATAATATGAGTTGTTATGAACATTTAATAATAAGGTGAGTTGTTATGAACATTTAATAATATGACGAGTTGTTATGAACATTTAATAATATGGCGAGTTGTTATGAACATTTAATAATAAGGCGAGTTGTTATGAACATTTAATAATAATGTGAGTTGTTATGAACATTTAATAATAAGGTGAGTTGTTATGAAATATTTGTTATGACGAGTTGTTATGAACATTTAATAATATGGCTAGTTGTTATGAACATTTAATAATAAGGTGAGTTTTTTATGAACATTTAATAATAAAGGTGAGTTGTTATGAACATTTAATAATAAGTGAGTTGTTATGAACATTTAATAATAAGGTGAGTTGTTATGAACATTTAATAATAAGGTGAGTTGTTATGAACATTTAATAATAAGGTGAGTTGTTATGAACATTTCAATAATAAGGTGAGTTGTTATGAACATTAATAATAAGGTGAGTTGTTATGAACATTTAATAATAAGGTGAGTTGTTATGAACATTTAATAATAAGGTGAGTTGTTATGAACATTTAATAATAAGGTGAGTTGTTATGAACATTTAATAATATGGCGAGTTGTTATGAACATTTACTAGTTTAAGGCAAGTTACAGAACATTTAATAATATGGCGAGTTGTTATGAACATTTAATAATAAGGTGAGTTGTTATGAACATTTAATAATAAGGTGAGTTGTTATGAACATTTTAATAATATGATGAGTTGTTATGAACATTTAATAATAAGGTGAGTTGTTATGAACATTTAATAATAAGGCAAGTTATGGAACATTTAAAAATAAGAGTTACAGAACATTTAATAATAAGGTGAGTTGTTATGAACATTTAATAATAAGGCAAGTTGTTATGAACATTTAATAAATATGAAAGAACATTTAATAATATGACGAGTTGTTATGAACATTTAATAATATGCAGTTGTTATGAACATTTAATAATAAGGCAAGTTGTTATGAACATTTAATAATATGACGAGTTGTTAAGTAACATTTTTAATAATATGGCGAGTTATGGTGGAACATTTAATAATAAGGTGAGTTGTTATGAACATTTAATAATATGGCGAGTTGTTGTGAACATTTAATACGATGTATTGCTATGAACATTTAATAATATGGCGAGTTGTTATGAACATTTAATAATAAGGTGAGTTGTTATGAACATTTAATAATAAGGTGAGTTGTTATGAACATTTAATAATATGACGAGTTGTTATAAACATTTAATAATAAGGTGAGTTGTTATGAACATTTAATAATAAGGCAAGTTATGAACATTTAAAAATAAGGTGAGTTGTTATGAACATTTAATAATAAGGTGAGTTGTTATGAACATTTAATAATAAGGCAAGTTGTTATGAATACTAATAATAAGGTGAGCTGTTATGAACATTTAATAATATGACGAGTTGTTATGAACATTTAATAATATGGTGAGTTGTTATGAACATTTAATAATAAGGCAAGAGCATGGAACATTTAATAATATGACGAGTTGTTATGAACATTTAATAATATGGCGAGTTGTTATGAACATTTAATAATAAGGTGAGTTACACAAAGAAACATTTAATAATAAGGTGAGTTGTTGTGAACATTTAATAATAAGGTGAGTTGTTAATATTTAATAATAAGGTGAGTTGTTATGAACATTTAATAATAAGGTGAGTTATTATGAACATTTAATAATATGACGAGTTGTTATGAACATTTAATAATATGGCGAGTTGTTATGAATACTTAATAATAAGGTGTGAGTTGTTATGAACATTTAATAATAAGGTGAGTTGTTATGAACATTTAATAATATGACGAGTTGTTATGAACATTTAATAATATGGCGAGTTGTTATGAACATTTAATAATAAGGTGAGTTGTTATGAACATTTAATAATAAGGTGAGTTGTTATGAACATTTAATAATAAGGTGAGTTGTTATGAACATTTAATAAATAAGGTGAGTTGTTATGAACATTTAATAATAAGGTGAGTTGTTATGAACATTTAATAATATGACGAGTTGTTATGAACATTTAATAATATATGAATGTTATGAACATTTAATAATAAGGTGAGTTGTTATGAACATTTAATAATAAGGTGAGTTGTTATGAACATTTAATAATAAGGTGAGTTGTTATGAACATTTAATAATAAGGTGAGTTGTTATGAACATTTAATAATAAGGTGAGTTGTTATGAACATTTAATAATACACGAGTTGTTATGAACATTTAATAATATGGCGAGTTGTTATGAAATATTTAATATGGCGAGTTGTTATGAACATTTAATAATAAGGTGAGTTGTTATGAACATTTAATAATAAGGTATTACAGAACATTTAATAATAAGGTGAGTTGTTATGAACATTTTAACACAGGTGAGTTGTTATGAACATTTAATAATAAGGTGAGTTGTTATGAATATTTAATAATAAGGGTGAGTTGTTATGAACATTTAATACAGTGTGAGTTGTTATGAACATTTAATAATAAGGTGAGTTGTTATGAACATTTAATAATAAGGTGAGTTGCTAGTAATGATTAAATAATAAGGTGAGTTGTTATGAACATTTAATAATAAGGTGAGTTGTTATGAAATATTTAACAATAATATGATTAGTTGTTATGAACATTTAATAATAAGGTGAGTTGTTATGAACATTTAATACACATGTGACAGGAATATTTAATAATATGTGAGTTGTTATGAACATTTAATAATAAGGTGAGTTGTTATGAACATTTAATAATAAGGTGAGTTGTTATGAAATATTTAATAATAAGGTGAGTTGTTATGAACATTTAATAATAAGGTGAGTTGTTATGAACATTTATAGTTTAATAAGGTGAGTTGTTATGAACATTTTAATAATAAGGTGAGTTGTTGTGTGAACATTTAATAATAAGGTGAGTTGTTATGAACATTTAATAATATGGCGAGTTGTTATGAACATTTAATAATATGGCGAGTTGTTATGAACATTTAATAATAAGGTGAGTTATGAACATTTAATAATATGGCGAGTTGTTATGAACATTTAATAATAAGTGTGAGTTGTTGAACATTTAATA
Source organism: Ascarosepion bandense (assembly GCA_037127315.1). NCBI lineage: Eukaryota > Metazoa > Mollusca > Cephalopoda > Sepiida > Sepiidae > Ascarosepion > Ascarosepion bandense. The sequence goes on from JBBBDQ010001125.1 coordinate 1,444,662, forward strand.
ATAAGGTGAGTTGTTATGAAATATTTAATAATATGTGGAGTTGTTAGAACATTTAATAATAAGGTGAGTTGTTATGAACATTTAATAATAAGTGCCAGTTGAATGTGAACATTTAATAAGGTGAGTTGTTATGAACATTTAATAATATGGCGAGTTGTTATGAACATTTAATAATAAGGTGAGTTGTTATGAACATTTAATAATATGGCGAGTTGTTATGAACATTTAATAATAAGGTGAGTTGTTATGAACATTTAATACTGTGGCGAGTTGTTGTGAACATTTAATAATAAGGTGAGTTGTTATGAACATTTAATAATATGGCGAGTTGTTATGAACATTTAATAATATGGCGAGTTGTTATGAACATTTAATAATAAGGTGAGTTGTTATGAACATTTAATAATAAGGTGAGTTATGAACATTTAATAATATGGCGAGTTGTTATGAACATTTAATAATAAGGTGAGTTGTTATGAACATTTAATAATAAGGTGAGTTGTTATGAACATTTAATAATATGGCGAGTTGTTATGAACATTTAATAATAAGGTGAGTTGTTATGAACATTTAATAATATGGCGAGTTGTTATGAACATTTAATAATAAGGTGAGTTGTTATGAACATTTAATAATATGGCGAGTTGTTATGAACATTTAATAATAAGGTGAGTTGTTATGAACATTTAATAATATGGCGAGTTGTTATGAAATATTTTAATAAGGTGAGTTGTTATGAACATTTAATAATAAGGTGAGTTGTTATGAACATTTAATAATAAGGTGAGTTGTTATGAACATTTAATAATAAGGTGAGTTAAGCGTGAACATTTAATAATAAGGTGAGTTGTTATGAACATTTAATAATAAGGTGAGTTGTTATGAACATTTAATAATAAGGTGAGTTGTTATGAACATTTAATAATAAGGTGAGTTGTTATGAACATTTAATAATAAGGTGAGTTGTTATGAACATTTAATAATAAGGTGAGTTGTTATGTGAACATTTAATAATGAGTTGTTATGAACATTTAATAATAAGGTGAGTTGTTATGAACATTTAATAATAAGGTGAGTTGTTATGAACATTTAATAATAAGTGTGAGTTGTTATGAACATTTAATAATAAGGTGAGTTGTTATGAACATTTAATAATAAGGTGAGTTGTTATGAACATTTAATAATAAGGTGAGTTGTTATGAACATTTAATAATATGGCGAGTTGTTATGAACATTTAATAATATGGCGAGTTGTTATGAACATTTAATAATAAGGCGAGTTGTTATGAACATTTAATAATAAGGCGAGTTGTTATGAACATTTAATAATAAGGTGAGTTGTTATGAACATTTAATAATAAGGTGAGTTATGAACATTTAATAATAAGGTGAGTTGTTATGAACATTTAATAATAAGGTGAGTTGTTATGAACATTTAATAATAAGGTGAGTTGTTATGAACATTTAATAATAAGGTGAGTTGTTATGAACATTTAATAATAAGGTGAGTTGTTATGAACATTATTAATGTATGAGTTGTTATGAACATTTAATAATAAGGTGAGTTGTTATGAACATTTAATAATAAGGTGAGTTGTTATGAACATTTAATAATAAGGTGAGTTGTTATGAACATTTAATAATATGGCGAGTTGTTATGAACATTTAATAATATGAAGTAGTTGTTATGTGAACATTTAATAATAAGGTGAGTTGTTATGAACATTTAATAATAAGGTGAGTTGTTATGAACATTTAATAATAAGGTGAGTTGTTATGAACATTTAATAATATGGCGAGTTATGTTATGAACATTTAATAATATGGCGAGTTGTTATGAACATTTAATAATAAGGTGAGTTGTTATGAACATTTAATAATATGGCGAGTTGTTATGAACATTTAATAATAAGGCGAGTTGTTATAAACATTTAATAATAAGGTGAGTTGTTATGAACATTTAATAATAAGGTGAGTTGTTATGAACATTTAATAATAAGGTGAGTTGTTATGAACATTTAATAATAAGGTGAGTTGTTTTTAGCACATTTAATATCAAAGTGTGAGTTGTTATGAACATTTAATAATAAGGTGAGTTGTTATGAACATTTAATAATAAGGTGAGTTGTTATGAACATTTAATAATAAGGTGAGTTGTTATGAACATTTAATAATAAGGTGAGTTGTTATGAACATTTAATACTAAGGTGAGTTGTTATGAACATTTAATAATAAGGTGAGTTGTTATGAACATTTAATAATATGAGTTGTTATGAAATATTTAATAATAAGGTGAGTTGTTATGAACATTTAATAATAAGGTGAGTTGTTATGAACATTTAATAATAAGGTGAGTTGTTATGAACATTTAATAACAAGGGGTGAGTTGTTATGAACATTTAATAATAAGGTGAGTTGTTATGAACATTTAATAATAAGGTGAGTTGTTATGAACATTTACTAATAAGGTGAGTTGTTATGAACATTTAATAATAAGGTGAGTTGTTATGAACATTTAATAATAAGGTGAGTTGTTATGAACATTTAATAATATGGCGAGTTGTTATGAACATTTAATAATAAAGGTGAGTTGTTATGAACATTTAATAATAAGGTGAGTTGTTATGAACATTTAATATGAGTTGTTAAACATTTAATAATAAGGTGAGTTGTTATGAACATTTAATAATAAGGTGAGTTGTTATGAACATTTAATAATAAGGTGAGTTGTTATGAACATTTAATAATAAGGTGAGTTGTTATACATTTAATAATAAGGTGAGTTGTTATGAAATATTTACATAATAAGGTGAGCTATGAACATTTAATAATAAGGTGAGTTGTCATGAACATTTAATAATAAGGTGAGTTGTTATGAAATATTTAATAATAAGGTGAGTTGTTATGAACATTTAATAATAAGGTGAGTTGTTAGGAACATTTAATAATAAGGTGAGTTGTTATGAACATTTAATAATAAGGTGAGTTGTTATGAACATTTAATAATAAGGTGAGTTGTTATGAACATTTAATACAGTTGTTATGAACATTTAATAATATGGCGAGTTGTTATGAACATTTAATAATATGGCGAGTTGGTTATGAACATTTAATAATAAGGTGAGTTGTTAAGACCATTTAATAATAAGGTGAGTTGTTATGAACATTTAATAATAAGGTGAGTTTATGAACATTTAATAATAAGGTGAGTCGTTATGAACATTTAATAATAAGGTGAGTTGTTATGAACATTTAATAATAAGGTGAGTTGTTATGAACATTTAATAATAAGGTGAGTTGTTGGTGAACATTTAATAATAAGGCTAGTTGCCATGAACATTTAATAATAAGGTGAGTTGTTAAGAATATTTAATAATATGAGTTGTTATGAACATTTAATAATAAGGTGAGTTGTTATGAACATTTAATAATAAGGCGAGTTGTTATGAACATTTAATAATAAGGCGAGTTGTTATGAACATTTAATAATATGGCGAGTTGTTATGAACATTTAATAATATGACGAGTTGTTATGAACATTTAATAATAAAGGTGAGTTGTTATGAACATTTAATAATAAAGTGTGAGTTGTTATGAACATTTAATAATAGTGTGAGTTGTTATGAACATTTAGTTAGCTAAGGTGAGTTGTTATGAACATTTAATAATAAGGTGAGTTGTTATGAACATTTAATAATAAGGTGAGTTGTTATGAACATTTAATAATAAGGTGAGTTGTTATGAACATTTAATAATAAGGTGAGTTGTTATGAACATTTAATAACAAGGTGAGTTGTTATGAACATTTAATAATAAGGCGGTAGTTGTTATGAACATTTAATAATAAGGTGAGTTGTTATGAACATTTAATAATAAGGTGAGTTGTTATGAACATTTAATAACAAGGTGAGTTGTTATGAACATTTAATAATAAGAAGTAGTTGTTATGAACATTTAATAATAAGGTGAGTTGTTATGAACATTTAATAATATGACGAGTTGTTATGAACATTTAATAATATGACGAGTTGTTATGAACATTTAATAATAAGGTGAGTTGTTATGAACATTTAATAATAAGGTGAGTTGTTATGAACATTTAATAATAAGGTGAGTTGTTATGAACATTTAATAATAAGGTGAGTTGTTATGAACATTTTAATAATAAGGTGAGTTGTTATGAACATTAATAATAAGGCGGGGGAGTTGTTATGAACATTTAATAATAAGGTGAGTTGTTATGAACATTTAATAATAAGGTGAGTTGTTATGAACATTTAATAATAAGGTGAGTTGTTATGAACATTTAATAATAAGGTGAGTTGTTATGAACATTTAATAATAAGGTGAGTTGTTATGAACATTTAATAACAGGTGAGTTGTTATGAACATTTAACATTAAGGTGAGTTGTTATGAACATTTAATAATAAGGTGAGTTGTTATGAACATTTAATAATAAGGTGAGTTGTTATGAACATTTAATAATAAGGCTAGGTTAACAGAACATTTAATAATATGGCGAGTTGTTATGAACATTTAATAATATGACGAGTTGTTATGAACATTTAATAATAAGGTGAGTTGTTATGAACATTTAATAACAAGGTGAGTTGTTATGAACATTCTAATAATAAGGTGAGTTGTTATGAACATTTAATAATAAGGTGAGTTGTTATGAACATTTAATAATAAGGTGAGTTGTTATGAAATATTTACTAATAAGGTGAGTTGTTATGAACATTTAATAATAAGGTGAGTTGTTATGAACATTTAATAATAAGGTGAGTTGTTATGAACATTTAATAATAAGGTGAGTTAATATGAACATTTAATAATATGTGAGTTGTTATGAACATTTAATAATAAGGCGAGTTGTTATGAACATTTAATAATATGGCGAGTTGTTATGAACATTTAATAATATGGCTAGTTGTTATGAATATTTAATAATAAGGCGAGTTGTTATGAACATTTAATAATAAGGTGAGTTGTTATGAACATTTAATAATAAGGTGAGTTGTTATGAACATTTAATAATAAGGTGAGTTGTTATGGAACATTTAATAATAAGGTGAGTTGTTATGAACATTTAATAATAAGGCGAGTTGTTATGAACATTTAATATCATTGCGTTGTGTTGTTATGAACATTTAATAATATGGCGAGTTGTTATGAACATTTAATAATAAGGTGAGTTGTTATGAACATTTAATAATAAGGTGAGTTGTTATGAACATTTAATAATAAGGTGAGTTGTTATGAACATTTAATAATAAGGTGAGTTGTTATGAACATTTAATAATAAGGTGAGTTGTTATGAACATTTAATAATAAGGTGAGTTGTTATGAACATTTAATAATAAGGTATGAGTTGCTATAAACATTTAATAATAAGGTGAGTTGTTATGAAATAACTATCATATAACAAGGTGAGTTGTTATGAACATTTAATAATATGGCGAGTTGCTATGAACATTTAATAATATGGCGAGTTGTTATGAACATTTAATAATATGGTTATTATGAACATTTAATAATAAGGTGAGTTGTTATGAACATTTAATAATAAGGTGAGTTGTTATGAACATTTATGAATATGGCGAGTTGTTATGAACATTTAATAATAAGGTGAGTTGTTATGAACATTTAATAATATGACGAGTTGTTATGAACATTTAATAATATGGCGAGTTGTTATGAACATTTAATAATAAGGTGAGTTGTTATGAACATTTAATAATAAGGTGAGTTGTTATGAACATTTAATAGAAGGTAAGGTGAGTTGTTATGAACATTTAATAATAAGGTGAGTTGTTATGAACATTTAATAATAAGGTGAGTTGTTATGAACATTTAATAATATGACGAGTTGTTATGAACATTTAATAATATGGCGAGTTGTTATGAACATTTAATAATATGGCTAGGTTGTTATGAACATTTAATAATAAGGTGAGTTGTTATGAACATTTAATAATATGGCGAGTTGTTATGAACATTTAATAATAAGGTGAGTTGTTATGAACATTTAATAATAAGGTGAGTTGTTATGAACATTTAATAATAAGGTGAGTTGTTATGAACATTTAATAATATGATTATAAACAGTTGTTATGAACATTTAATAATATGGCGAGTTGTTATGAACATTTAATAATATGGCGAGTTGTTATGAACATTTAATAATAAGGTGAGTTGTTATGAACATTTAATAATATGACGAGTTGTTATGAACATTTAATAATATGGCGAGTTGTTATGAACATTTAATAATAAGGTGAGTTGTTATGAACATTTAATAATAAGGTGAGTTGTTATGAACATTTAATAATAAGGTGAGTTGTTATGAACATTTAATAATAAGGTGAGTTGTTATGAACATTTAATAATAAGGTGAGTTGTTATGAACATTTAATAATATGACGAGTTGTTATGAACATTTAATAATATGACGAGTTGTTATGAACATTTATAATAACATGGCGAGTTGCGTAACATTTAATAATATGGCTAGTTGGCAGAAATATTTAATATTATGGCGAGTTGTTATGAACATTTAATAATAAGGTGAGTTGTTATGAACATTTAATAATAAGGTGAGTTGTTATGAACATTTAATAATAAGGTGAGTTGTTATGAACATTTAATAATAAGGTGAGTTGTTATGAACATTTAATAATAAGGTGAGTTGTTATGAACATTTAATAATAAGGTGAGTTGTTATGAACATTTAATAATAAGGTGAGTTGTTATGAACATTTAATAATAAGGTGAGTTGTTAGAACATTTAATAATAAGGTGAGTTGTTATGAACATTTAATAATAAGGTGAGTTGTTATGAACATTTAATAATAAGGTGAGTTGTTATGAACATTTAATAATAAGGTGAGTTGTTATGAACATTTAATAATAAGGTATGAGTTGTTATGAACATTTAATAATAAGGTGAGTTGTTATGAACATTTAATAATAAGGTGAGTTGTTATGAACATTTAATAATAAGGTGAGTTGTTATGAACATTTAATAATAAGGCAGAGAGTTGTTATGAACATTTAATAATAAGGTGAGTTGTTATGAACATTTAATAATAAGGTGAGTTGTTATGAACATTTAATAATAAGGTGAGTTGTTATGAACATTTAATAATAAGGTGAGTTGTTATGAACATTTAACAAGGTGAGTTGTTATGAACATTTAATAATAAGTGAGTTGTTATGAACATTTCATTAACAAGGCGAGTTGTTATGAACATTTAATAATATAAGCGAGTTGTTATGAACATTTAATAATATGGCGAGTTGTTATGAACATTTAATAATAAGGCGAGTTGTTGCATTTATTTAATAATAAGGTGAGTTGTTATGAACATTTAATAATAAGGTGAGTTGTTATGAACATTTAATAATAAGGTGAGTTGTTATGAACATTTAATAACAAGGTGAGTTGTTATGAACATTTAATAATAAGGTGAGTTGTTATGAACATTTAATAATAAGGTGAGTTGTTATGAACATTTAATAATAAGGCGAGTTGTTATGAACATTTAATAATAAGGTGAGTTGTTATGAACATTTAATAATAAGGTGAGTTGTTATGAACATTTACATTAAGGCGAGTTGTTATGAACATTTAATAATATGGCGAGTTGTTATGAATATTTAATAATATGACGAGTTGTTATGAACATTTAATAATAAGGTGAGTTGTTATGAACATTTAATAATAAGGTGAGTTGTTATGAACATTTAATAATACAGTGAGTTGTTATGAACATTTAATAATAAGGTGAGTTGTTATGAACATTTAATAATAAGGTGAGTTGTTATGAACATTTAACAATAAGGTGAGTTGTTATGAACATTTAATAATAAGGTGAGTTGTTATGAACATTTAATAATAAGTGTGAGTTGTTATGAACATTTAATAATAAGGTGAGTTGTTATGAACATTTAATAATAAGGTATAGGTTGTTATGAACATTTAATAATAAGGTGAGTTGTTATGAACATTTAATAATAAGGCGAGTTGTTATGAACATTTAATAATAAGGTGCAGTTGTTATGAACATTTGTTAACAAGGTGAGTTGTTATGAACATTTAATAATAAGGTGAGTTGTTATGAACATTTAATAATAAGGCGAGTTGTTATGAACATTTAATACAGTGGCGAGTTGTTATGAACATTTAATAATATGACGAGTTGTTATGAACATTTAATAATAAGGTGAGTTAAGTAGAACATTTAATAATAAGGTGAGTTGCTGTTAACATTTAATAATAAGGTGAGTTGTTATGAACATTTAATAATAAGGTGAGTTGTTATGAACATTTAATAATAAGGTGAGTTGTTATGAACATTTAATAATAAGGTGAGTTGTTATGAACATTTAACAATAAGGTGAGTTGTTATGAACATTTAATAATAAAGGTGAGTTGTTATGAACATTTAATAATAAGGTGAGTTGTTATGAACATTTAATAATAAGGCGAGTTGTTATGAACATTTAATAATATGGCGAGTTGTTATGAACATTTAATAATATGGCGAGTTGTTATGAACATTTAATAATAAGGCGAGTTGTTATGAACATTTAATAATAAGGTGAGTTGTTATGAACATTTAATAATAAGGTGAGTTGTTATGAACATTTAATAATAAGGTGAGTTGTTATGAACATTTAATAATAAGGTGAGTTGTTAAGAATATTTAATAATAAGGTGAGTTGTTATGAACATTTAATAATAAGGTGAGTTGTTATGAACATTTAATAATAATGTGAGTTGTTATGAACATTTAATAAGGTGAGTTGTTATGAACATTTAATAATATGAAGTAGTTGTTATGAACATTTAATAATATGGCGAGTTGTTATGAACATTTAATAATATGGCGAGTTGTTATGAACATTTAATAATAAGGTGAGTTGTTATGAACATTTAATAATAAGGTGAGTTGTTATGAACATTTAATAATAAGGTGAGTTGTTATGAACATTTAATAATAAGGTGAGTTGTTATGAACATTTAATAAGGTGAGCTGTTATGAACATTTAATAATAAGGTGAGTTGTTATGAACATTTAATAATAAGGTGAGTTGTTATGAACATTTAATAATAAGGTGAGTTGTTATGAACATTTAATAATAAGGTGAGTTGTTATGAACATTTAATAATAAGGTGAGTTGTTATGAACATTTAATAATAAGGTGAGTTGTTATGAACATTTAATAACATGGCGAGTTGTTATGAACATTTAATAATATGTGGCGAGTTGTTATGAACATTTAATAATAAGGTGAGTTGTTATGAACATTTAATAATATGACGAGTTGTTATGAACATTTAATAATATGGCGTAGTTGTTATGAACATTTAATAATAAGGTGAGTTGTTATGAACATTTAATAATAAGGTGAGTTGTTATGAACATTTAATAATAAGTGTGAGTTGTTGTGAACATTTAATAATAAGGTGAGTTGTTATGAACATTTAATAATAAGGTGAGTTGTTATGAACATTTAATAATAAGGTGAGTTGTTATGAACATTTAATAATAAGTGAGTTGTTATGAACATTTAATAATAAGGTGAGTTGTTATGAACATTTAATAATAAGGTGAGTTGTTATGAACATTTAATAATAAGGTGAGTTGTTATGAACATTTAATAATAAGGTGAGTTGTTATGAACATTTAATAATATGACGAGTTGTTATGAACATTTAATAATATGGTTAGTTGTTATGAACATTTAATAATATGGCTATTGTTATGAACATTTAATAATAAGTGAGTTGTTATGAACATTTAATAATAAGGTGAGTTGTTATGAACATTTAATAATAAGGTGAGTTGTTGTGAACATTTAATAATAAGGTGAGTTGTTATGAACATTTAATAATAAGGTGAGTTGTTATGAACATTAATAAGGTGAGTTGTTAGAACATTTAATACAAGGTGAGTTGTTATGAACATTTAATAATAAGGTGAGTTGTTATGAACATTTAATAATATGACGTGTTGTTATGAACATTTAATAAGGACGAGGTTGTTATGAACATTTAATAATATGGCGAGTTGTTATGAACATTTAATAATAAGGTGAGTTGTTATGAACATTTAATAACAAGGTGAGTTGTTATGAACATTTAATAATAAGGTGAGTTGTTATGAACATTTAATAATAAGGTGAGTTGTTATGAACATTTAATAATAAGGTGAGTTGTTATGAACATTTAATAACAAGGTGAGTTGTTATGAACATTTAAGAAATAAGGTGAGTTGTTATGAACATTTAATAATAAGTGAGTTGTTATGAACATTTAATAAATATGGCGAGTTGTTATGAACATTTAATAATAAGGTGAGTTGTTATGAACATTTAATAATAAGGTGAGTTGTTATGAACATTTAATAATATGACGAGTTGTTATGAACATTTAATAATATGGCGAGTTGTTATGAACATTTAATAATAAGGTGAGTTGTTATGAACATTTAACAATAAGGTGAGTTGTTATGAACATTTAATAATATGGCGAGTTGTTATGAACATTTAATAATATGACAAGTTGTTATGAACATTAATAATATGGCGAGTTGTTATGAACATTTAATAATATGACTAGTTGTTATGAACATTTAATAATATGGCGAGTTGTTATGAACATTAACAATATGGCGAGTTGTTATGAACATTTAATAATATGGCGAGTTGTTATGAACATTTAATAACATGGCTAGTTGTTGGTGAACATTTAATAATATGGCTAAGTTGTTATGAACATTTAATAACATGACGAGTTGTTATGAACATTTAATAATATGGCGAGTTGTTATGAACATTTAATAATATGGCTAGTTGTTATGAACATTTAATAATATGGCGAGTTGTTATGAACATTTAATAATAAGGTGAGTTGTTATGAACATTTACCAATATAAGCAGTTGTTATGAACATTTAATAATATGTAGCGAGTTGTTATGAACATTTAATAATATGGCGAGTTGTTATGAACATTTACATTAACATGGCAGGTTGTTATGAACATTTAATAATATGGCGAGTTGTTATGAACATTTAATAATATGGCGAGTTGTTATGAACATTTAATAATATGACGAGTTGTTATGAACATTTAATAATATGGCGAGTTGTTATGAACATTTAATAATATGGTTATAGTTGTTATGAACATTTAATAATATGGCGAGTTGTTATGAACATTTAATAATATGGCGAGTTGTTATGAACATTTAATAATATGGCGAGTTGTTATGAACATTTAATAATATGGCGAGTTAAAAACAGAATATTTAATAATATGGCGAGTTGTTATGAACATTTAATAATATGGCGAGTTGTTATGAACATTTAACAATATGGCGAGTTGTTATGAACATTTAATAATATGGTTAGTTGTTATGAACATTTAATAATATGGCGAGTTGTTATGAACATTTAATAATAAGGCGAGTTGTTATGAACATTTAATAATATGGCGAGTTGTTATGAACATTTAATAATATGGCGAGTTGTTATGAACATTTAATAATAAGGCGAGTTGTTATGAACATTTAATAATAAGGCGAGTTGTTATGAACATTTAGCAATAAGGTGAGTTGTTATGAACATTTAATAATAAGGTGAGTTGTTATGAACATTTAATAATAAGGTGAGTTGTTATGAACATTTAATAACAAGGTGAGTTGTTATGAACATTTAATAAGGTGAGTTGTTATGAACATTTAATAATATGTGAGTTGTTGGTGAACATTTAAATAATAAGGTGAGTTGTTGGAACATTCTAATAATAAGGTGAGTTGTTATGAACATTTAATAATATGAGTTGTTATGAACATTTAATAATATGTACAGTTGTTATGAACATTTAATAATAAGGCGAGTTGTTATGAACATTTAATAATAAGGTGAGTTGTTATGAACATTTAATAATAAAGGCGAGTTGTTATGAACATTTAATAATAAGGTGAGTTGTTATGAACATTTAATAATAAGGTGAGTTGTTATGAACATTTAATAAGGTGAGTTGTTATGAACATTTAATAATAAGGTGAGTTGTTATGAACATTTAATAATAAGGTGAGTTGTTATGAACATTTAATAAATTGTTAAGTAGTTGCTTATGAACATTTAATAATATGGCTAGCTGTTATGAACATTTAATAATATGGCTAGTTGTTATGAACATTTAATAATAAGGTGAGTTGTTATGAACATTTAACAATGTTAGAGCCGTTATGAACATTTAATAATAAGGTGAGTTGTTATGAACATTTAATAATAAGGTGAGTTGTTGGAACATTTAATAATAAGGTGAGTTGTTATGAACATTTAATAATAAGGTGAGTTGTTATGAACATTTAATAATAAGGTGAGTTGTTAAGAACATTTAATAATAAGGTGAGTTGTTATGAACATTTAATAATAAGGTGAGTTGTTATGAACATTTAATAATAAGGTGAGTTGTTATGAACATTTAATAATAAGGTGAGTTGTTATGAACATTTAATAATATGGCGAGTTGTTATGAACATTTAATAATATGGCGAGTTGTTATGAACATTTAATAATAAGGCGTAAAGTGAGTTATGAACATTTAATAATAGGGTGAGTTGTTATGAACATTTAATAATATATTGATTGTTATGAACATTTAATAATATCTGTGAGTTGTTATGAACATTAATAATATGGCCGAGTTGTTATGAACATTTAATAATAAGGTGAGTTGTTATGAACATTTAATAATAAGGTGAGTTGTTATGAACGTTTTAATAATAAGGTGAGTTGTTATGAACATTTAATAATAAGGTGAGTTGTTATGAACATTTAATAATAAGGTGAGTTGTTATGAACATTTAATAATAAGGTGAGTTGTTATGAACATTTAATAATAAAATTGTGATTTATTTATGAACATTTAATAATAAAGGTGAGTTGTTATGAACATTTAATAATAAAGTGAGTTGTTATGAACATTTAATAATATGACGAGTTGTTATGAACATTTAATAATATGGCAGTTGTTATGAACATTTAATAATAAGGTGAGTTGTTATGAACATTTTAATAATAAGGTGAGTTGTTATGAACATTTAATAATAAGGTGAGTTGTTGCGAACATTTAATAATAAGGTGAGTTGTTATGAACATTTAATAATAAGGTGAGTTGTTATGAACATTTAATAATAAGGTGAGTTGTTATGAACATTTAATAATAAGGTGAGTTAACAGACATTTAATAATATGGCGATTGTTATGAACATTTAATAATAAGGTGAGTTGTTATGAACATTTTAATAATAAGGTGAGTTGTTATGAACATTTAATAATATAGCGAGTTGTTATGAACATTTAATAATATGGCGAGTTGTTATGAACGATTTAATAATAAGGTGAGTTGTTATGAACATTTAATAATAAGGTGAGTTGTTATGAACATTTAATAATATGGCGAGGTTATTGCATGAACATTTTAATAATAAGGTGAGTTGTTATAACGAACATTTAATAATAAGGTGATTGTTATGAACATTTAATAATATGACGAGGTTGTTATGAACATTTAATAATATGGCGAGTTGTTATGAACATTTAATAATATGGCGAGTTGTTATGAACATTTAATAATATGGCGGTTATTGCAGTTATTTAATAATAAGGTGATTGTTATGAACATTTAATAATATGGCGAAGTTGTTATGAACATTAATAATAGTAGGTTGTTATGAACATTTAATAACAGGTGAGTTGTTATGAACATTTAATAATAAGGTGAGTTGTTATGAACATTTAATAATAAGGTGAGTTGTTATGAACATTTAATAATAAGGTGAGTTGTTATGAACATTTAATAATAAGGTGAGTTGTTATGAACATTTAATAATAAGGTGAGTTGTTATGAACATTTAATAATAAAGGTGAGTTGTGCATGAACATTTAATAAGGTGAGTTGTTATGAACATTTAATAATAAGGTGAGTTGTTATGAACATTTAATAATAAGGTGAGTTGTTATGAACATTTAATAAAGGTGGTTATTTATGAACATTTAATAATATGGCGAGTTGTTATGAACATTTAATAAATAAGTTGTTATGAACATTAATAATATAGCGAGTTGTTATGAACATTTAATAATAAGGTGAGTTGTTATGAACATTTAATAATAAGGAGTGAGTTGTTATGAACATTTAATAATAAGGTGAGTTATTATGAACATTTAATAATAAGGTGAGTTGTTATGAACATTTAATAATAAGGTGAGTTGTTATGAACATTTAATAATAAGGTGAGTTGTTATGAACATTTAATAATAAGGTGAGTTGTTATGAACATTTAATAATAAGGTGAGTTGTTATGAACATTTAATAATATAATGAGTTGTTATGAACATTTAATAATATGGCGAGTTATTATGAACATTTAATAATAAGGTGAGTTGTTATGAACATTTAACATAAGGTGAGTTGTTATGAACATTTAATAATAAGGTGAGTTGTTATGAACATTTAATAATAAGGTGAGGTTGTTATGAACATTTAATAATAAGGTGAGTTGTTATGAACATTTAATAATAAGGTGAGTTGTTATGAACATTTAATAATAAGGTGAGTTGTTATGAACATTTAATAATAAGGTGAGTTGTTATGAACATTTTATGTATAGTGATTGTTATGAACATTTAATAATAAGGTGAGTTGTTATGAACATTTAATAATAAGGTGAGTTGTTATGAACATTTAATAATATGACGAGTTGTTATGAACATTTAATAATATGGCGGTTGTTATGAACATTTAATAATAAGGTGAGTTGTTATGAACATTTAATAATAAGGTGAGTTGTTATGAACATTTAATAATATGATTGTTATGAACATTTAATAATAAGGTGAGTTGTTATGAACATTTAATAATAAGGTGAGTTGTTATGAACATTTAATAATATGACGAGTTGTTATGAACATTTAATAATATGGCGAGTTGTTATGAACATTTAATAATATGGCGAGTTGTTATGAACATTTAATAATATGGCGAGTTGTTATGAACATTTAATAATAAGGTGAGTTGTTATGAACATTTAATAATATGGCGAGTTGTTATGAACATTTAATAATATGGCGAGTTGTTATGAACATTTAATAATATGGCGAGTTGTTATGAACATTTAATAATATGGCGAGTTGTTATGAACATTTAATAATATGGCGAGTTGTTATGAACATTTAATAATATGGCGAGTTGTTATGAACATTTAATAATATGACGAGTTGTTATGAACATTTAATAATATGGCGAGTTGTTATGAACATTTAATAATATGGCGAGTTGTTATGAACATTTAATAATATGGCGAGTTGTTATGAACATTTAATAATATGGCGAGTTGTTATGAACATTTAATAATATGGCGAGTTGTTATGAACATTTAATAATGGCGAGTTGTTATTGAACATTTAATAATATGGCGAGTTGTTATGAACATTTAATAATATGGCGAGGTTGTTATGAACATTTAATAATATGGCGAGTTGTTATGAACATTTAATAATATGGCGAGTTGTTATGAACATTTAATAATATGGCGAGTTATTATGAACATTTAATAATATGGCGAGTTGTTATGAACATTTAATAATAAGGCGAGGTTGTTATGAACATTTAATAATATGGCGAGTTGTTATGAACATTTAATAATATGGCGAGTTGTTATGAACATTTAATAATAAGGCGGATGTACTGAACATTTAATAATAAGTAGAGTTGTTATGAACATTTAATAATAAGGTGAGTTGTTATGAACATTTAATAATAAGGTGAGTTGTTATGAACATTTAATAATAAGGTGAGTTGTTATGAACATTTAATAAATTGAGTTGTTATGAACATTTAATAATAAGGTGAGTTGTTATGAACATTTAATAATAAGGTGAGTTGTTATGAACATTTAATAATAAGGTGAGTTGTTATGAACATTTAATAATAAGGTGAGTTGTTATGAACATTTAATAATAAGGTGAGTTGTTATGAACATTTAATAATATAGTGAGTTGTTATGAACATTTAATAATAAGGCAAGTTGCTATGAACATTTAATAATATAGCGAGTTGTTATGAACATTTAATAATAAGGCAAGTTGCTATGAACATTTAATAATATGGCGAGTTGTTATGAACATTTAATAATATGCGTGAGTTGTTGTGAACATTTAATAATAAGGTGAGTTGTTATGAACATTTAATAATAAGGTGAGTTGTTATGAACATTTAATAATAAGGTGAGTTGTTATGAACATTTAACCATGTAAGTGATTGTTATGAACATTTAATAAGGCAAGTTGCTATGAACATTTAATAATAGTTGTTATGAACATTTAATAATAAGGTAGTTGTTATGAACATTTAATAATAAGGTGATTGTTATGAACATTTAATAATAAGGTGAGTTGTTATGAACATTTAATAATATGGCGAGTTGTTATGAACATTTAATAATATAGCGAGTTGTTATGAACATTTAATAAATATGAAAGCGAGTTGTTATGAACATTTAATAATAAGGTGAGTTGTTATGAACATTTAATAATAAGGTGAGTTGTTATGAACATTTAATAATATGGCCGAGTTGTTATGAACATTTAATAATAAGGTGAGTTGTTATGAACATTTAATAATAAGGTGAGTTGTTATGAACATTTAATAATATGCGTGATTGTTATGAACATTTAATAATAGGTGAGTTGTTATGAACATTTAATAATAAGGTGAGTTGTTATGAACATTTAATAATAAAATGAGTTGTTATGAACATTTAATAATAAGGTGAGTTGTTATGAACATTTAATAATATAAGGTGAGTTGTTATGAACATTTAATAATATGATTGTTATGAACATTTAATAATATGGCGAGTTGTTATGAACATTTAATAATAAGGTGAGTTGTTATGAACATTTAATAATAAGGTGAGTTGTTATGAACATTTAATATTATGGCGAGAGTTGTTATGAACATTTAATAATAATAAGGTGAGTTGTTATGAACATTTAATAATAAGGTGAGTTGTTATGAACATTTAATAATATGATTGTTATGAACATTTAATAATATGGCGGGATTATTATGAACATTTAATAATATGGCGAGTTGTTATGAACATTTAATAATATGGCGAGTTGTTATGAACATTTAATAATAAGGTGAGTTGTTATGAACATTGTACTAATAAGGTAAGTTGTTATGAACATTTAATAATAAGGTGAAGTTGTTATGAACATTTAATAATAAGGTGAGTTGTTATGAACATTTAATAATAAGGTGAGTTGTTATGAACATTTAATAATAAGGTGAGTTGTTATGAACATTTAATAATAAGGTGAGTTGTTATGAACATTTAATAATATAGCGGTTATTTATGAACATTTAATAATGGCGGGATTATTATGAACATTTTAATAATAAGGTGAGTTGTTATGAACATTTAATAATAAGGTGAGTTGTTATGAACATTTAATAATAAGGTGAGTTGTTATGAACATTTAATAATAAGAAGGTGAAGTTATTATGAACATTTAATAATAAGGTGAGTTATTGCACAGAACATTTAATAATAAGGTGAGTTGTTATGAACATTTAATAATAAGGTGAGTTGTTATGAACATTTAATAATAAGGTGAGTTGTTATGAACATTTAATAATAAGGTGAGTTGTTATGAACATTTAATAATAAAGTTAGTTGTTATGAACATTTAATAATAAGGTGAGTTGTTATGAACATTTAATAAGGTGAGTTGGTATGAACATTTAATAATAAGGTGAGTTGTTATGAACATTTAATAATAAGGTGAGTTGTTATGAACATTTAATAATAAGGTGAGTTGTTATGAACATTTAATAATAAGGTGAGTTGTTATGAACATTTAATAATAAGGTGAGTTGTTATGAACATTTAATAATAAGGTGAGTTGTTATAGAACATTTAATAATAAGGTGAGTTGTTATGAACATTTAATAATAAGGTGAGTTGTTATGAACATTTAATAATAAGGTGGGTTGTTATGAACATTTAATAATAAGGTGAGTTGTTATGAACATTTAATAATAAGGTGAGTTGTTATGAACATTTAATAATAAGATGAGTTGTTATGAACATTTAATAATAAGGTGAGTTGTTATGAACATTTAATAATAAGGTGAGTTGTTATGAACATTTAATAATATAATGAAAGTTGTTATGAACATTTAATAATAAGGTGAGTTGTTATGAACATTTAATAATAAAGGTGAGTTGTTATGAACATTTAATAATAAAGGTGAGTTGTTATGAACATTTAATAATAAGGTGAGTTGTTATGAACATTTAATAATAAAATTTGATTGTTATGAACATTTAATAATATGGCGGGGATTGTTATGAACATTTAATAATATGGCGGTTGTTATGAACATTTAATAATAAGGTGAGTTGTTATGAACATTTAATAATAAGGTGAGTTGTTATGAACATTTAATAATAAGGTGAGTTGTTATGAACATTTAATAATAAGGTGAGTTGTTATGAACATTTAATAATAGGTGAGTTGTTATGAACATTTAATAATATGTGATTGTTATGAACATTTAATAATATGAAAATTGTTATGAACATTTAATAATAAGGTGAGTTGTTATGAACATTTAATAATAAGGTGAGTTGTTATGAACATTTAATAATATGGCGAGTTGTTATGAACATTTAATAATAAGGTGAGTTGTTATGAACATTTAATAATAAGGTGAGTTGTTATGAACATTTAATAATATGACGGATTGTTATGAACATTTAATAATAAGGCAAGTTGCTATGAACATTTAATAATATAAGCGAGTTGTTATGAACATTTAATAATAAGGTGAGTTGTTATGAACATTTAATAATAAGGTGAGTTGTTATGAACATTTAATAATAAGGTGAGTTGTTATGAACATTTAATAATATGGCGAGTTGTTATATTGAACATTTTAATAATAAGGCAAGTTGCTATGAACATTTTAATATGGCGGGGATATTTATGAACATTTAATAATAAGGTAGTTGTTATGAACATTTAATAATAAGTGAGTTGTTATGAACATTTAATAATAAGGTGAGTTGTTATGAACATTTAATAATATGAGTTGTTATGAACATTTAATAATATAGCGGTTATTTATGAACATTTAATAATATGGCGAGTTGTTATGAACATTTAATAATAAGGTGAGTTGTTATGAACATTTAATAATAAGGTGAGTTGTTATGAACATTTAATAATATGGCGAGTTGTTATGAACATTTAATAATAAGGGCGAGTTGTTATGAACATTTAATAATAAGGTGAGTTGTTATGAACATTTAATAATATAGAGTTGTTATGAACATTTAATAATAAGGTGAGTTGTTATAGAACATTTAATAATAAGGTGAGTTGTTATGAACATTTAATAATATGGCAGAGTTGTTATGAACATTTAATAATAAGGTGAGTTGTTATGAACATTTAATAATAAGGTGAGTTGTTATGACATTTAATAATATGAAGGTTGTTATGAACATTTAATAATAAGGTGAGTTGTTATGAACATTTAATAATAGAATGAGTTGTTATGAACATTTAATAATATGGCGAGGATTGTTACTGAACATTTAATAATAAGGTGAGTTGCTGAACATTATTAATAAGGTGAGTTGTTATAGCTGTTAATAATAATGATTGTTATGAACATTTAATAATAGGTGAAGTTATTACGAACGTTAATAATAAGGTAGTTGTTATGAACATTTAATAATATGACGAGTTGTTATGAACATTTAATAATATGGGGTTGTTATGAACATTTAATAATAAGGTGAGTTGTTATGGTGACAATAATAAATTGAGGATTGTTATGAACATTTAATAATATGGCGGTTGTTATGAACATTTAATAATAAGGTGAGTTGTTATGAACATTTAACAATAGGTGAGTTGTTATAGTTATTTAATAATATGGCATGATTGTTATGAACATTTAATAATAAGGTGAGTTGTTATGAACAGCTGTAATAAGTCAGGTTGTTATGAACATTTAATAATATGGCGAGTTGTTATGAACATTTAATAATAAGGTGAGTTGTTATGAACATTTAATAATAAGGTGAGAGTTGGTATGAACATTTAATAATATGGCGAGTTGTTATGAACATTTAATAATAAGGTGAGTTGTTATGAACATTTAATAATAAAGGTGAGTTGTTATGAACATTTAATAATATAGTGAGGATATGAAACATTTAATAATAAGGTGAGTTGTTATGAACATTTAATAATAAAGACAGTTGTTATGAACATTTAATAATAAGGTGAGTTGTTATGAACATTTAAACGTGAGGTGGTTCATTATAAAACATTTAATAATAAGGTGAGTTGTTATGAACATTTAATAATAAGGTGAGTTGTTATGAACATTTAATAATAGCAAGCGAGTTGTTATGAACATTAATAATAAAGAATACGTTTGAAGCACTTGGAGCATTTAAACAATAGGAGCAGTTATTTATGAATGCATTTTAACAATATCCAAGGAGTGATTGTTATAGGCATTTTATTTGTCATTCTTGGCAGAGTTATTATGAACATTCATGTAAGACACAGTTGCATTACTGTTTGTTTATAATATTTCAAAGACAGTTGTTATGAACATTTAATAATATGGCGAGTTGTTATGAACATTTAATAGCAGGTGAGTTGTTATGAACATTAATAATAAGGTGAATATTATGAACATTTAATAATAAGGTGGTTGTTATGAACATTTAATAATATGGCGGTTATTATGAACATTTATGTCATGGTGTTATGAACATTTAATAATAAGGTAGGTTCATTACATGAACATTAATAATATGACAGGTTGTTATAATTGTATTTAATAATAAGGTGAGTTGTTATGAACATTTAATAATAAGGTGAGTTGTTATATGAACATTTAATAATAAGGTGAGTTGTTATGAACATTTAATAATAAAGGTGAGTTGTTATGAACATTGTATGTGTGAGTTGTTATGAACATTTAATAATAAGGTGGTGTTCACTGAACATTTAATAATAAATTGATTATGAACAGCACAATAATAAGGTGAGTTGTTATGAACATTTAATAATATGACGAGTTGTTATGAACATTAATAATAAGGTAGTTTATTTATGAACATTTAATAATAAGGTGAGTTGTTATGAACATTTAATAATAAGGTGAGTTGTTATGAACATTTTAATAATAAGGTGAGTTGTTATGAACATTTAATAATAAGGTGAGTTGTTATGAACATTTAATAATAAGGTGAGTTGTTATGAACATTTAATAATAAAGGTGAGTTGTTATGAACATTTAATAATATGGCGGTTATTATGAACATTTAATAATAAGGTGAGTTGTTATGAACATTTAATAATAAGGTGAGTTGTATGAACATTTAATAATAAGGTGAGTTGTTATGAACATTTAATAATATGTGATTGATATGAACATTTAATAATAAGGTGAGTTGTTATGAACATTTAATAATAAGGTGAGTTATTACTGAACATTTAATAATAAGGTAGAGGAGTTGTTATGAACATTTAATAATATAGCGAGTTGTTATGAACATTAATAATAAGGTGAGTTGTTATACTGAACATTGTATGGTGGAGGTTATTACAAGCGAAACTGTATATGGTAGTTAATTTTATGAACATTAATAATAAGGTAGTTATTATGAACATTTAATAATAAGTGGAGTTATTATGAACATTTAATAATATAAATGATTGTATGAACATTTAATAATAAATTGAGTTGTTAGACAAGCATTTAATAATAAGGTGAGTTGTTATGAACATTTAATAATATGACGAGTTGTTATAAACATTTAATAATATAATTGTTATGAACATTTAATAATAAGGTGGTTATTATGAACAGTAATAATAAGGTGGTTGTATGAACATTTAATAATGAGTGAGTTGTTATGAACATTTAATAATATGGGGGTTTCATTATGAACATTTAATAATAAGGCAAGTTATTATGAACATTTAATAATATAGCGAGTTGTTATGAACATTTAATAATAAGGTGAGTTGTTATGAACATTTAATAATAGGTGAAATTTGATACTGAACATTTTAATAATATGGCGGGGATTGTTATGAACATTTAATAATATGGCGAGTTGTTATGAACATTTAATAATGAGTGGAGAGTTGTTATGAACATTTAATAATAAGGTGAGTTGTTGTGAACATTTAATAATATGATTGTTATGATAATAATAAGGTGAGTTGTTATGAACATTTAATAATAAGGTAGGATTGTTATGAACATTTAATAATAAGGTGAGTTGTTATGAACATTTAATAATAAGGTGAGTTGTTATGAACATTTAATAATAAGGTGAGTTGTTATGAACATTTAATAATATGGCGAGTTGTTATGAACATTTAATAATAAGGTGAGTTGTTATGAACATTTAATAATAGGTGAGTTGTTATGAACATTTAATAATAAGGTGAGTTGTTATGAACATTTAATAATAGGTGAGTTGTTATGAACATTTAATAATAAATTGAGTTGTTATGAACATTTAATAATAAGGTGAGTTGTTATGAACATTTAATAATAAGGTGAGTTGTTATGAACATTTAATAATAAGGTGAGTTGTTATGAACATTTAATAATAAGGTAGGTTGTTATGAACATTAATAATAAGGTGAGTTGTTATGAACATTTAATAATAAGGTGAGTTGTTATGAACATTTAATAATAAGGTGAGTTGTTATGAACATTTAATAATAAGGTGAGTTGTTATGAACATTTAATAATAAGGTAGGTTATTGAACATTTAATAATAAGGTGAGTTGTTATGAACATTTAATAATAAGGTGGGTTATTTGAACATTTAATAATAAGGTGAGTTGTTATGAACATTTAATAATATGGCGAGTTGTTATGAACATTTAATAATAAGGCAAGTTGCTATGAACATTTAATAATATGGCGAGTTGTTATGAACATTTAATAATAAGGCGAGTTGTTATGAACATTTAATAATAAGGTGAGTTGTTATGAACATTTAATAATAAGGTGAGTTGTTATGAACATTTAATAATAAGGTGAGTTGTTATGAACATTTAATAACAGGTAAGTTGTTATGAACATTTAATAATAAGGTGAGTTGTTATGAACATTTAATAATATGGCGAAGTTGTTATGAACATTTAATAATAAGGCAAGTTGCTATGAACATTTAATAATATGAGGTTGTTGCCGAACATTTAATAATAAGGTGAGTTGTTATGAACATTTAATAATAAGGTGAGTTGTTATGAACATTTAATAATAGGTGAGTTGTTATGAACATTTAATAATAAGGTGAGTTGTTATGAACATTTAATAATAAGGTGAGTTGTTATGAACATTTAATAATAAGGTGATTGTTATGAACATTTAATAATAAGGTGAGTTGTTATGAACATTTAATAATAAGGTGAGTTGTTATGAACATTTAATAATAATTGATTGTTATGAACATTTAATAATAAAGGTGAGTTGTTATGAACATTTAATAATAAGGTGAGTTGTTATGAACATTTAATAATAAGGTGAGTTGTTATGAACATTTAATAATATCAATGATTGTTATGAACATTTAATAATATGGCGAGTTGTTATGAACATTTAATAATAAGGCAAGTTGCTATGAACATTTAATAATATGGCGAGTTGTTATGAACATTTAATAATAAGGTGAGTTGTTATGAACATTTAATAATAAGGTAATTTGTTATGAACATTTAATAATAAGGTGAGTTGTTATGAACATTTAATAATATAGCGAGTTGTTATGAACATTTAATAATATAGGCGAGTTGTTATGAACATTTAATAATAAGGTGAGTTGTTATGAACATTTAATAATAAGGTGAGTTGTTATGAACATTTAATAATAAGGTGAGTTGTTATGAACATTTAATAATATGGCGGAGTTGTTATGAACATTTAATAATAAGGTGAGTTGTTATGAACATTTAATAATAAGGTGAGTTGTTATGAACATTTAATAATAAGGTGAGTTGTTATGAACATTTAATAATAAGGTGAGTTGTTATGAACATTTAATAATAAGGTGAGTTGTTATAGACATTTAATAATAAGGTGAGTTGTTATGAACATTTAATAATAAGGTGAGTTGTTATGAACATTTAATAATAAGGTGAGTTGTTATGAACATTTAATAATAAGGTGAGTTGTTATGAACATTTAATAATATAGCGAGTTGTTATGAACATTTAATAATATGGCGAGTTGTTATGAACATTTAATAATATGGCGAGTTAACATGAACATTTAATAATATGGCGAGTTGTTATGAACATTTAATAATAAGGTGAGTTGTTATGAACATTTAATAATAAGGTGAGTTGTTATGAACATTTAATAATAAGGTGAGTTGTTATGAACATTTAATAATAAGGTGAAGTTGTTATGAACATTTAATAATAAGGTGAGTTGTTATGAACATTTAATAATAAGGTGAGTTGTTATGAACATTTAATAATAAGGTAAGTTGTTATGAACATTTAATAATAAGGTGAGTTGTTATGAACATTTAATAATAAGGTGAGTTGTTATGAACATTTAATAATAAGGTGAGTTGTTATGAACATTTAATAATAAGGTGAGTTGTTATGAACATTTAATAATAAGGCAAGTTGCTATGAACATTTAATAATATGGCGAGTTGTTATGAACATTTAATAATAAGGTGAGTTGTTATGAACATTTAATAATAAGGTGATTGTTATGAACATTTAATAATAAGGTGAGTTGTTATGAACATTTAATAATATGACGAAGTTGTTATGAACATTTAATAATATGGCGAGTTGTTATGAACATTTAATAATAAGGTGAGTTGTTAAGAACATTTAATAATAAGGTGAGTTGTTATGAACATTTAATAATAAGGTGAGTTGTTATGAACATTTAATAATAAGGTGAGTTGTTATGAACATTTAATAATAAGGTGAGTTGTTATGAACATTTAATAATAAGGTGAGTTGTTATGAACATTTAATAATAAGGTGAGTTGTTATGAACATTTAATAATAAGGTAAGAGTTGTTATGAACATTTAATAATAAGGTGAGTTGTTATGAACATTTAATAATAAGGTGACTTGTTATGAACATTTAATAATATGACGAGTTGTTATGAACATTTAATAATAAGGTGAGTTGTTATGAACATTTAATAATAAGGTGAGTTGTTATGAACATTTAATAATGTGAGTTGTTATGAACATTTAATAATAAAGGTGAGTTGTTATGAACATGAAAATTTTAATAATATGACGAGTTGTTATGAACATTTAATAATAAGGTGAGTTGTTATGAACATTTAATAATATGACAAGTTGCTACTGAACATTTAATAATATGGCGAGTTGTTATGAACATTTAATTATAAGGCAAGTTATTATGAACATTTAATAATAAGGCGAGTTGTTATGAACATTGTAATATGACGAGTTGTTATGAACATTTTAATTATAAGGCAAGTTATTATGAACATTTAATAATAGTAGTTGTTATGAACATTTAATAATATGACGAGTTGTTATGAACATTTAATAATAAGGTAGTTGTTATGAACATTTAATAATATGACAAGTTGCTATGAACATTTAATAATATACAGCCCGAGTTGTTATGAACATTTAATTATAAGGCAAGTTATTATGAACATTTAATAATAAGGCGAGTTGTTATGAACATTTAATAATATGACGAGTTGTTATGAACATTTAATTATAAAACGGAAGTTATTGTGAACATTTAATAATAAGAGGTTGTTATGAACATTTAATAATATGATTGTTATGAACATTTAATAATAAGGTGAGTTGTTATGAACATTTAATAATATGACAAGTTGCTATGAACATTTAATAATATGGCAGTTGTTATGAACATTTAATTAGGCAAGTTGTTATGAACATTTTAATAATAAAGCCGAGTTGTTATGAACATTTTAATAATAAAGTGAGTTGTTATGAACATTTAATAATAAGGCAAGTTGTTATGAACATTTAATAATATGATTATTATAGACATTTAATAATATGGCAGTTGACATATGAACGATTTAATAATAAGGCAAGTTGTTATGAACATTTAATAATATGACGAGTTGTTATGAACATTTAATAATAAGGCAAGTTGTTATGAACATTTAATAATAAGAGGCGAGTTGTTATGAACATTTAATAATATGACGAGTTGTTATGAACATTTAATAATAAGGCAAGTTGTTATGAACTGTTTAATAATAAGGCGAGTTGTTATGAACATTTAATTATAAGGCGAGTTGTTATGAACATTTAATAATGTGGCGAGTTGTTATGAACATTTAATAATATAATGATTGTTATGAACATTTAATTATAAGGCAAGTTGTTATGAACATTTAATAATAAGGCGAGTTGTTATGAACATTTAATAATAAGGTGAGTTGTTATGAACATTTTAATAATATGACGAGTTGTTATGAACATTTAATTATAAGGCAAGTTGTTATGAACATTTAATAATAAGGTGAGTTGTTATGAACATTTAATAATAAGGCGAGTTGTTATGAACATTTAATAATAAGGTGGTTATTGTGAACATTTAATAATATGATGAGTTGTTATGAACATTTAATAATAAGGCGAGTTGTTATGAACATTTAATAATAAGGCAAGTTGTTATGAACATTTAATAATAAGGTAGGGATTGTTATGAACATTTAATAATAAGGTGAGTTGTTATACAAGGAACATTTAATAATATGACGAGTTATTTATGAACATTTAAGCATGAGCAAGTTGTTATGAACATTTAATAATAAGGCGGAGTTGTTATGAACATTTAATAATAAGGTGAGTTATTGAACATTTAATAATAATATAGCGAGTTATTATGAACATTTAATAATATAGCGAGTTGTTATGAACATTTAATTATAAGGCAAGTTGTTATGAACATTTAATAATAAGGTGAGTTGTTATGAACATTTAATAATAAGGTGAGTTGTTATGAACATTTAATAATATGAGTTGTTATGAACATTTTAATAATAAGGCAAGTTGTTGAACATTTAATAAAGTAGAGTTGTTATGAACATTTAATAATAAGGTGAGTTGTTATGAACATTTAATAATATAGCGAGTTGTTATGAACATTTAATAATATGGCGAGTTGTTATGAACATTTAATTATAAGGCAAGTTGTTATGAACATTTAATAATAAGGTGAGTTGTTATGAACATTTAATAATAAGGTGAGTTGTTATGAACATTTAATAATATGGCGGTTATTGAACATTTAATAATAAAGTGAGTTATTTATGAACATTTAATAATAAGGCGAGTTGTTATGAACATTTAATAATAAGGTGAGTTGTTATGAACATTTAATAATATGACGAGTTGTTATGAACATTTAATTATAAGGCAAGTTGTTATGAACATTTAATAATAAGGTGAGTTGTTATGAACATTTAATAATAAGGCGAGTTGTTATGAACATTTAATAATAAGGTGAGTTGTTATGAACATTTAATTATATGATGAGTTGTTATGAACATTTAATAATAAGGCGAGTTGTTATGAACATTTAATAATAAGGCGAGTTGTTATGAACATTTAATAATAAGGCGAGTTGTTATGAACATTTAATAATAAGGTGAGTTGTTATGAACATTTAATAATAAGGCAAGTTATGAACATTTAATAATAAGGCAAGTTGTTATGAACATTCAGCCAATAGGGCAACTTGTTCTGAACATTCAATAATAAGGCGACTTGTTATGAACATTTACAAGAGGAAGCAGGTGTGGGTGTGAACATGAAATTTAAGAAGAAAATTGATGTAGTGACAAAAGCATTCTCCTGGACTGGAGAAAGGAGATGAAAAGTCGAGTGCTGCTGATCATAGCTGGAATTCAACCATCAAAAGATAAGGTCTAGGACAGTATTTAACTTTGAAGAATTGAAAAGCTATGTGGTATGTAATTCAGAAGAAGACACGACAAACATATGTGGAGAGTCCTTGCAAGAGTAGAGACAAAAGACATGTGTTTAATTTTAATCAGCCTATTTAGCACTTCATGCTTCTGAGAAGCTGTGGAAATACCAGCTTGTTAATTACAAATGCAGAACATTACTGAAAGACGTTGGGTTTTTAATTGAATTCTACCCCTAAAAAATACCAACTGTCATCAAGACAATATTGGAAAGGGTTATTAAAAGAAAATGGTTACTAAATCCGAAACAAATAATATATATTATTGGATAAAACAAAGAAAACAAAAACTGAATTGGATGCAGGAAGAAATTATTTAAATGATCTATTGTCATTTAAAGAAATTTTGGTTATCTTCAAAACAACCATAAATATTGGAAGGTTGGACAGTTTTAGGGCTCAGATTGATTAAAAGGTTTGCAGGCTGGCTTTTGAAAGGAGAAACAAGATCCTGGAATTTGAAAACAATCTGAGTTGGTAGGAACTGTTTTCTATATATGGAAGTCTTATATAGCACTACCATCTTGCTGTTGCCTCTGTGTGAAAGTCTCATAGGCCTTTACCCCATTGCAGTTCCCATTGTGTGAGAGGCTGAGAGGGCCACTACCCTATTGCTGTTGCTTATCTGTAGAAGGCTGATACTACCTGTATTTGAATCGACTGTATTCTCATGTCCAATAAACCTGTGTTATGGTAATGAATCTTGTACTTGATACAACTTGTAAAGCAAATCAGATCTTATTCAGGTTGCACTGAGTAACCCTACCCGACAGATGGATGGTGTCTGTTGGGTTCTGAAATTAAAGTAAGTTCCCAGCTAATGATATGGTGTCACCAAATGGTGTTTCTTATTTTAAAGTTAAGAGTTGAATTTGATGCATAAATCAAAATCTTTGTCTGATTCTCTACCCACAACCAACTGCTTTTCATTTGATATGTTTCAGGAAAATGCCTCTTTGAAACATTTATGTGTTTTTCAATCTTAAATTGCTGTTTCTAGCTTTGTTTCACCATTCAGTCAGTTAAGTGCTATACGTGAAACACGTTTTTTTCGAAAGAGACATGACTGACTGGACAGAAGATTATCCCACAGTGGGTTGCCATTGTTTTCTGCAGTAGACTGGTTGCCAGCCAAGGCTATAGAACCCAATCTGTCCTGTTATTTAACCCATAACTGGAAGGAAGAGACGGATTAATACCTTTTCCAAGGGTATTTGCGCGTAAGTGAATGCAATGAATTCAACTGGAATTTGAACTCGGCTCCCCGATTTCTTGTTCCAAGCCAATATCCACTGCACCACAACACACCATTACAGTGGGTAAAATGTCAGGAAATTTTTATTGTTGCCAGTAATGAAAATACATGATGGAAATATACTTGGGCAGAATAATTATTGAAGTTACTTAAAATATAATGTCTTTGTCTTTTAATACTGTCTTTGACAGTATTAAAAGTTACAAAGGACAGAAAATTGTGAAGACTCATCATCACTAACTTCCTGAAGGAACATGGCACACAAAGGGAGAATCATTTAAAAACAAAACTAGATTCTCATTTTTAATAATTGGGACAGGAATTAATTTCTTTGTCATTTTTTAGTTGTTTTTTTTAAACAGAATTTTATTAGTATGCTAGCAGTATAACCCGTCGTTGCTCAGGTGTAATGAAAACGTTAAAACTAATCCATGGTCCTGGAGCTCAGACACTTTGGACGTTGGCATGAAAGACTAAAAAGCAATAGTTGTTTCCAGTTAAAGCAAAACCGTAGACTGAAAGAAAAATGAATGGATGTAAGTCAAATTTTGATTTCCTGGTATCGATATAAAATTTTCTGCACTATTGTAAGAACTGCAACCTTGAAACTTCTGAATATCGTATCTTATGTCTTTGTCTATGAGTGTATCAAATTTGATTAAAATCGAACCACTCCTTCTATAACCCGATTTTTTCAATTATTGATTTTCAATATTTATTGGGGGTACCTCGCCACAAAACCTAGCTAAGAACACTCGCCGACGCTTATAGTACAACTGTGTAAATTTTCAAGAAAATCGGTTCAGCCGTTTCGAAGTCTATAGGTAACGGACACAAACACACACAGACACACACACAGACAAAGTTCTATTTATAAATAAGTTCAGATTTAGATTTTGTATAACAACAAATAGATGATGAAATAAATACATAACTATATATACATACAAACCTATACATATATACAAACATTTGATGATGGGATGGAGGGAGGGATGGATTTCAGATTAGATTTGGCAGACATTTATCAGATTAGCTGATGTATTCCTGAGTAGGCCCTTCTGAAGCAAAAGAGACTTTAGTTCAAATCTCATCAAGGATCAAACTTTTGTTTTTGATCTGTAATGTCTACTCACTGTTACTGATCAATGACTTGGGTAATGTTCTACTAAAAAGAAACCTAAAATGAAAGTGAATGAGTCAAAATTAATTATTAACAATATTTCATTGCAGAAAAATACGATACTGCTGTTAATACTATGAAATTAATCACTTGTCAAAATGAATTATATTGATGGTTGATAATACTTAGATAAAAGATAGAAATTCTAAAAAGCAGATGCATTTTCTTCAGTAAATTAAAATGACTATTCAGTTCACTAACAGAATAATTTTATGGTTGGAGTCTCTAATCAATGAAAAAGTCTTTATGGCTTTTAGTCGAGTGGATATACCGTGCCATGTCTAGATTATTTTCAGAAACATGAACAGCAACAAAACACTTCTGCCTATCACCATGACAATGTCAGCTTAAGAATCTTCTCTAAGCAAATAATAGAAGTCAGATTATTTTTCTCCTTATTGCACTAAATGGATCAAAAATGTCTTTCTTGCAGAGCTTGAAGTAAGAACAAAAGAAATCGACTAGAATACTAAATTATTTTCTGATTGGTATTATATATATATATATATATATATATACTAGCAGTATAGCCCGGCATTGCTCGGGTTTAATGAAAGCTGTAAAACTAATCCATGGTCCTGGAGCTCAAACTCTTTGGACGTTGGCATGAAAGACTAAAAAGCAATAGTTGTTTCCAGTTAAAGTGAAACCATAGACTGAAAGAAAAATGAATGGATGTAAGTCAAATTTTGATTTCCTGGTATCGATATCAAATTTTCTGCACTATTGTAAGAACACTCAACCTTGAAACTTCTGAATATCATTTCTTATGTCTTTGTCTATGAGTGTATCAAATTTGATTAAAATCGAACCACTCCTTCTATAACCCGATTTTTTTATTATCAATTTTCGATATTTATCTGGGGTACCTCGACATAAAACCTAGCTAAGAACACTCGCAGATGCTTATAGTACAACTGTGTAAATTTTCAAGAAAATCGGTTCAGCCATTTTGGAGTCTATAGGTAATAGACACACACACACACACACAGACAAAGTTTATTTATATATATATATATATATATATATATATATATATAAAATTCCAGATGAAGAGGACTCAAGGTTTTTTTTATTTTGAGTGCTCTGGCATTTATTTTATTATGAACAAGGGAAAATGATAAGATCAGATTAAAGGCAGGTTAACATCTTTAGGGTCAAGGAGAGAAAAGAAACAGAGGAAAAGGTTAGGATGAGATAGGAAAAAAGAGGAAAAGTTGGTTTGTATGTATTCTTTGGGGCCAAATCCCAAAATGACTCTCCACTCTGATTAGCCAAAAGAAGCACACACGTAAATTTTTATATCTTCCCACATACATACACAGCAAACCAAAGTTTTTGTCATTTAAATGCAAATCATCTGCACATCCAATAGCAATATTGCCTGATGATGAAAATCTATCTCGAAACATAGAAATTTCCGTGTCGCAATGTGCAATTAATTCATAACTGTATAATTATATATTATACTAATCAGAGTATAATTTAGCATTCTAGTCAATTTCTTTTGTCATAAAACAAATACCCGAAACAGTCAAAATTAGAATTAATAAATTATCTTCTAACAAGGAAATATTCGATGAGAATTAAACAATATACAATGAAGCCCTAAAGAAGAGTGATTTTAAAGATTAAATATCATACGAAGAAAAATTGAAAGACAAAACTGGAAACAAAAGTAAAGTTAGAAAAAGAAAAATAATATGGTTCAATCCACCTTTCTTCAAGTTGTCCGATGTAAACAAAGATAAATACTTTTTAAACCTAGTTAGCAAAAACTTCCACCAACACAACCCCTGAAGTAAATTGTTCAATAGAAAAACTCTTAAAATTAACCATTCTACTAAAAAAAACATGTGAAACATAGTCAATTCACATAATAGCAAATTCCTTAAAGACTTCTTTAGCAAACCTTCAGTAGACTGGCCTTCCTGTAAGTGCATCAATAAGACAAATTGTCCAGTTGATGGCAGGTAGAGGACCCCAACAATAAAAGAGTTTATATAGGGATATCTGCAGGTAGTTGGAAGCAGAGACTATACAACCACAGACAATCTTTCTCCAACACCTCCTTAAAACATCAAACTGCCCTATCTAAGCAATATTGGAATATTAAAGATGGAGGATTTACCCCACTGGTCAGATGGAGGATTGTGAAATACTCCAATACTTTCAACAGTTTCAGGGAACTATTAAATCAGCGGAATGAATTGATATTTAAATGCAGACACAGAATAGATTTAAAATAGTATAGATAAATCCTGATTGTGATTTGAATTAGTGTAAATTATATTAATTATTAATATTATTATATTATTAATTTATTAATTTCGTTAACACACAGAAATCCTTGTGTCTTAGTAGCTTTGACTTGCTTGGGGTCAGTCAGTTAAGTGCCATATGTGATACACGCTTGGGCAATCATGTCTCAAAAGAGACATGACTGACTGGGCAGAAGATTATCTCGCAGTAGGTTGCCATTACTTTCTGTGGTAGACTGGTTGCCAGCCAAGGCTATAGAACCCAGTCTGTTCTGTTATTTAAACCATAACTGGAGGGAAGAGAGGGATTAATACCTTTCCCAAAGTTATTTATGTATAAGTGAATGCAGGGAATTCAACTGGAATTTGAACTCCGTTTCTTGATTTCTCATTCCAAGCCAATATCCACTGCACCACAACGCACATGCTTGGGGTAAAATAACTAAAAAAAACCCCGACATATACACTTTGATTTCTACATAGTTATACGTAACTGTAAAAAAGTTAAATTTGTAAATTAAGTAAAGTAAGAGATTAACAGTAACTACAACTAGCATTTCTGTGGAAGTACTATATAAGTACATATATATACATATACATACATTTTATATATATAAAGTGTATATATATACATATATATATATACACTTTCACAAAAGTTACATTGCTTGCTGTCAACATGTATACAGGTTTTCAAGAAACCATGTAATGTCAATCCCAAATTTTAGTCTTATAGACTAATTAACACTTGGTGCAATTTCTAAGCCAGCAGAGACATATTGTGGTATTAAGTAGAATTGATTTTGTGATATATGATCCACTCGGGTGTGATTTAGCTTTATCTGCACTGTAGATGATCTTCATGAAACGAAAATGGTGTCACCCAACAGAAATTACTATCAGCCTCGTTATAGTCATTTATTATCAGTAAAAGGCATGAGCTATTTTTCCCCAAAACAAGCCTGTATAGCTGGTCAACAATGCCAAAAGAATGTACAAGTATGAAAAACGAGAACAATGATTCTGATATACTCTCATCAAAAGTTAGATTCATTCTTTTTTCCCCATGGATCTTAGCAATCTCAGAATACAATTTTTTTTTTATTTTAACTCAAGAACTTTCAGCTTTTAACTTAAAAGTAGCAATTTATGGTTTCTGTTTTTCATATTAATACCTTCATTGTTCTCGTGCTTTAGGACCATTCAGTCAGTTAAGTGCCATATGTGAGACACACTTGGACGATCATGTTTCGAAAGAGACATGACTGAAATGGCAGATGGTTATCCTGCAGTAGGTTTCCATTATTTTCTGCAGTAGACTGGTTGCCAGCCAAGGCTATAGAATTTAATCTGTTTTTATTTAAGCCATAACTGGAGGGAAGAGATGGATTAATATTTTTCCCAAGGGTATTTGCTTGTAAGTGAACGTAAGGAATTCAATTGGAATTTAAACTCAGCTCACCGATTTCTCATTCCAGTCCGATATCCACTGCACCACAACGCACATCCCTATGATATGCATTGTAGTGCAGTAGATATTGTTGTGGTGCAGTGGATATCGGCCACTTAGGACCATTACTAAGTCAAATTTATTATTTATTTAGTGTGCATGGAGAATATACAGTAAGTAAGCACAACTATTGTGACTTCATGCGAACACAACTATTGATTTTTTCCAAATAGTTTTATTTACCCAGTTTAATTCCCAAGACTTTTGTCAACTTGTATCATTTTTCAGTGTAATGTTTGACTGAGTAAAGAATATAGAAATGTAAATTAGTGGACAAGTATAAAGAGAGAATAACTGGGGAAAAGGAGAGAAAAAAACGGTCGTCACAAAGGACACAGAGAACTGTGCTACAACTACTACTACACACAATGAAATGCAAAATGTAATAAATTGGTTTTTGGAAAATTAGATCCAGATTTGAAAATTTCAATCATCCCAAATAAAATGTAAATCAATCTAAAAGCACTTTTCAAATCGCTTGAAGCTGGAGCATTTGTCCTGAAAGTAACCAAAATTAAGCCATGCTCAGTCTGTCAGTTAAGTGTCATACATGATTTACATGAGGGCAATTATAGCTCTTTCGAGACATGACTAAGAAGATTTTTTACAGTAGGTTGTCATTGCATTCTGTAGTAGATTGGTTGCCAACCAGGGCTATAGCATGCAATCTGTCCTGCTATTCAACCCATAGCTGGAGGGAGAAGAGATGGATTAATACCTTTTGCAAGTCTATTTGTGTATAAGTGAATGAAACAAATTTGACTGGAATTCAGAATTGACTCTCTGTTTTCTCATTCCAAGCTGATATTTGCTACACTGCAATGCACATGCTCGGCTAATTTTAATGTTTTAAATGAAGTTTCTTGTACTTATCAATCTCTAAGTCAAAGACAGAAAATCGTTATAGTTTCTGGGTCATTTTTGGTATTTTAAATTTTTCATAAAAATAAATGGGTCACTACCAATATTTTGTTTAATGAGAAATTTATTGCTGTATCTTAGTTGCTCAGGTTTTAATTCACAGTTCCTACTTTGTCATTCTCAGCTTAATGCATATCGCACTTCTATCCATACCAAGACGATTCATGGGGATTGATTTTATAGACTTCATGGTGAGCCATATTTCATGACATCATTTTACTGACTCCTTGGGGGTCACAAAAAGTTGACAGTGAGTCAGCTCATAACCCATGTGTCAGTGGTTCACCATCTGTGCTCTAGACCAATATTTTCAAGAAGTTACCTTCTTGACAAATCAACTATAGTGAGATTTGAACTCAGATTTAGTGGTTTGAATTCTAACCACTCATCCATTTATTTCTGTGGTTGAGTTCGAATAACTGAAGTTTGAGAAAGAAGACCACTGTACAAAATAAATTTATAATTTTAAAAATCTCAGTTCAAAATTATGAAATATGTTTTCAAGCAATGAAAATACTGGACTTTAAGTGTGATGTATATAAATGATAAACTGTTTCTGTGATAAAAAGACATTTAAATTTGTTACACGTGTCACCAAACACCTTTTCGTGGTATGATAAATGTTTTTCTGCAGCGAGAGGAGTGACTGATTGTTGTCAGATAAGAAGCAGGAGGGAAGAATTCCTCCCCCAAGACAAACATCAAATAGATTCTTGGAGAGTTTTTATGAGGACTGAATCAGCAATTACTATTTCTGTTTTATTTCTTTTGCGTATGTATTATATTTAGCAGTAGAACAATTTTTGATTTGGGCTCTTGTTATAACTTGCATTTTTTTATCACAATTTCAGTTCTATTTTGTAAATTATTTGGTAATCTTCTGGGAACTCTTCTTTTATCCTACAGAAGGAACCAATAGCAGCAGTGGTAACAAAATGTAAACACATCACTTCTGAGCATTTTTGTTTTTACAATAAGGTTCACTCTGTACAAGGCCTTGGAGCCACTTAAGGTAGAGAATTACATGAAGAGGTATTTTATATGAATATGTGGGGAAAATAACAGTTAAGTCTAGACTTAAACATGTTAAGACTGCAGTTCTTTTTCATAATCATTTCACCCCAAGCAGGACCACCACCGTTCCTGTTGTGGAGTAGTTTTCACACTGAAGGCTATAATCGTGCTATGTCGGTTACTAATCAACTTAACATACCCAAAGTGTTAGGAACTTGGTAATCTTCCACTGAAAGCTGACTCCTTAGTATTCGGCTAACTGCGGGCTAATATCAACTGCCTAGTAGTTCTACTGAACTCCAATAGAAGTCTAAAGAACTCCTACAAACTTACCAAGAACTTCCTGTTAACTCTGATTAATATAGGAGGGAGAGTCCATTATCTGAGGGATAGGTGTGTTTACCCATAACAGTTCTGCAGGAATTTACTGTGAAAGAAAAAATAAGGTATAGGAGCTGTCTAACAAAAGAGATGGACAAGAATCAAGTAAATAGAAGATGGCAATTGATCAGTGCTTATTTTGAACTGAGATAAAGCAATCAGAAAACATCCTCTGAGAAGTTTGTCCCACTGAGCAGTCGTTCATGAGAAGAAGCTGTTTGATTGGAATTTGACAATGGAATATGGAGGGAATGTGGGTGGTTTGCTACTTTGTAAGTGGCAGGGTGGGTGTCAGTCATAAAGGTTACACCTGGTGGAACGAAGGTATATAGTTTACCCAAGCACTTTCCATGAAGGTAGCAACAAAGCAGTCAGAGACTCACCTGTGAGGGAGAGGCTGGAGGGTGAAAAATAACTCTTCTCCAACAAAAACTTGGAGACACATTTGAACTCTATCAAGACTGAAAAGTGAGAAATGGGCAGCTCTTGCCTAAATATAGTAACAGTACTCTATTTTTACATACAAATACCCTTGGGAAAGGTATTAATCTGTCTCTTCTCTTCAGTTATAGGTTAAATAATAGGACAGATTGGGTTCTATAGCCTTGGCTGGCAACCAGTCTATCACAGAAAGCAAGTGGCAACCTACTGTAGGATAATCTTCTGCCCAGTCAGTCTTGTCTCTTTTGAAACATGATTGCCCAAAGTGAGTATCATATATGGCACTTAACTGACTGACTGACTGACTCTATTTTCAGCCTGATCTGGCTCTTATATAGGTAGAAGATAGCATGAAAAGTCAGGTACTTACTGCAGCAGTATAGAGAATTGATCATTTTACCTGCATCTTTAGTAATGTATTGTATATACGAGTTTTACTTGAGATTAGGTATGAATTTGTGGTCAGAGATCCTCTCTAGGCACAGTTCTTTCTTGATGGGACAGTCATTCATTATGACTGGCAGTAGTTTAGAGTTCAGTTGATCTCAGTGGAATGTAACTAGTTTTGTTTTCATGGCATTGAATGTAACCAGTCAGTTTTTGCTTCCACTGGGAAGTTTGTGTTAGATTGGAAGAGAGGTCAGTTGCCAATCCAAGAAGTGAACCCTGGGAGATGCTTGCATTGGCCATCAGGGCTTCAAATGACTGGGTGTTATTAACTATCTTTAGGAATGATAT